>JAIFGZ020000072.1:600000-967907 GCA_019925245.2 Oryza australiensis
ACCATTATTACATGAATAGGCCCGAAGGCATTGTTCATCCACGGGACCTTATGGTCCGAATACAACATAAAAACAGAGTTTAGATAAGGCGGCGGAAAGAGGCGGCGGCTTGTCCATTGCCACGAGCAACGGCCAGGAGCTAAAGTCTAATATGCGTCGTCGGTTCCCTCGTCCTCCTGGTGATAAGCGTATGGATCTTCCGGCTCTTCAACTCCATCAGCTGGAGGTTTGTGCGTATAGCAAGGGTGAGTACCAACCGTACTCAGCAAGCCAACACAGAATTGATGCATATGATAAGGTTATTCAAAGAACATGGCTAGGGTTGTTTTTGCGAAAAGCGGTTTTCACAATTCTTTTCACAAGCCTATCGACTAGCCAAATCCAGTTTTAATTTCATAGTTCATTAACCCGGCGACGGTTCTCGTCTACCATCCATCGTGATTCCAAGGATGGCTTCCCGCCTCCGGTTCGTCATGATTTTTGGGAGTCCACCCCTTCTCGTATTCTCGAGAAGTTGATCCACGCGAATAAAATCATCATCATGCAAACCCATCCCAGTATTTTTAAGTTCAAAGTCTAGCCAAGCGAAAGTCTTGTCACGATGCTCAATATCCGTGAGCACGGCTATTCGAATAGATTGATTCATTCACACCTTGCGGTGGATGTACACTTTACCCGTACTCGCGACAGCCCAACAAATGAGCCTACGCCTCAACACATGAGGACAGTCACGGCAAAGCCTTTCGATAACCTCACTTTGGCGTACCCGCTCCATGAACTTATGTCCTCATGCACTCTAGCCGTCCTTTTCTAGCGGTGAGAGGAGTTACAGCGCACCGGGGTAAGGGAAGACATTTCCAATCTTTAAGTTTAATTAACATTGGTTTAATCCCACCGTTCATAACAAAGGCCGCAGCCTCATCCTCATCCCATAACCACATCATAGAGAACCATCTATGCAAGGATACTCGCCTCTGCTCGGCTACCTAGTCGGCTAGGTCTATACTCATTCGAGAAGTACGGTTGTACGGCTCGTTTCCGGCTATCTCATGGCTCGGTCCTTAACTAACCAGGGTCAGCACTTGCCTTTTCCGGAATCCACCCAAATCATCCGCCGCCCCAGTCTAAAACATTTGTATAGTACTTTAAATTTTCATCAAACTTAGTTCCTCATTTTCATGGCCATGTGGCGCTCATGTCTCCACATGCCGAATCTCAACTACCTTCCCTAAGGTAGTTGCCCAAGCACAAAGCTTTTTCATAAAGTCATGAGTATGCATAAATCTAAGTATAGCATGGCTAAGCGGTTTCAAGTTATGCTTCGGTTATTTGTATCACATCGCGAGTTACAAGGAGTAATTCTAAAGGTAATCAATAGCAAGGTATGGCATAACAAGTATAGGTAACTCGGTAAAGCATGCATGTTTAGAGTTTAAAATAACATCATTTCGCAATTGGGATCAATATGTTCAAAGGGTGTGAAGACTTGCCTTGCTCGCACGCTGGTTGAGTGGGGTCTTCCGCGTAGTCGGTGTTCACTTCTTCGGACGCTATCCGTACGTGCGAAAAGAAGGGTTGAATCCAATTAAAATCCAACAATATCAACGAAAAGAAAGAGATCTCAAAATGATCGCGGAAAGCGGATTCCAAACACAACCTCAAACTTCGTAAATTTTAATAGTTGAATCAACGGAAAGAAGTCCAGTTAAACCGAGCGAACCATCTCGTAATAAATATATATTTTGTTCCTAAATTTGAAGATATCCTAAAATAATTAGATTTCTAATTTCCATATCTCCAATAATTGATCTTTAATATTGCAATTATATTTGCTAGGGTTTTGGAATTCTAACGACCGAATAATGACATTCATGCTTAACCAATCTTTTTAAAAAAAGGTCTCATGTGAACTTCGATAACAAATTAGAGGTCGGACAATATTTGAATTCATAAAAGGAAAATTTTAATCTAGAAATTATTGTCACAAAGTATTTCTTTTTGGAAGGAAAAAGAATATTATATCCATTCCTAGATAATAATATTTCAAAAACCTTATTTTATATCCTAAAATATTTCCAAAATAATGTTTTCACCTTTACCCTAATTCTTTTACTATTTTTCTTTCTTTTCCTTATTTTTTTCTTTCTTTTTCTTTTTCCCCTTTCTTTTCTTTCTTCCTCTGCTTCTTTTCTTCCTCTCCCCTGCTCTGTTTTCCACCGGCGGCCGACGGTGAGGGAGAGGTGCCGGCGGCGAGGAGGGCCGGAGCTAGGGAAAGAGGGGCGCTACACCATCCTGGACCACAAGGGTTTCATTTCTCCACTCGGCCGAGACCGGGAGCGGCGGAAAGGGCGGCGACGGCGAGGTGGTTCGGCGGCGGTGGCGCTCGTCGGCGGCAAAATCCGGCGAAGTCCTGGCTAAAGTGAGGGGTCTACGAGCTTCAGCGAACCCCAGGGATGCTAACGGTGGGGTTGGTTCGGCCGGAAAGGCACTGCGGGCTGGCGACGGCGAGGTGGTTCGGCGGCGAAACGGGGAACTCGAGGGGTTCGTCGCCGGCGATTTTCCGGCGACCATTTGGCTCGGGAGCTTAGGGGAATTAATACCTAGAGCACGGGGATGATGATGGTACCTTTAATTCGGGAAGAAATCGGCCGAGGTGACGAATTTCGGAGTGTCGCACGGGCGGTCGAATTAGGGTTCTTCCGGCCGAGCTCCGATCTTTCCCAAAATTCGCGCAATGTAGTGGCTAATCCTTGGGGAAATTGGGGAAAGCACGAGCGAGCACGGGAGTATTTTCGATGTTGGGAGCTGGGTGCGGGAGGCTTCTTATAGGCGGTCGACGGCGAGGGCGACGCGACGGCGCAATGGCGCGGCGTCGCGGCATGGCTCGGTCGCGGGGAGATCGTGCGTGACGTGCGGCAGCTGCAGCCGATGTGTGTGTGCGTACGGTGAGCGCGGCGAGGGCGGAGCATGCGGACTGTACGACACACGGCGCTCACGCGGGCGTGCGGCGACGACATGGCGGCGGCCTAGCGCGGCGTCGGCGGCGACCGGCGACCGCGGAGTGGCGCGGTCGCGGGCGCGTGCGCGCGAACGGTGTCGTCGGCGAGCACGCGGGCGAGGCGTCTGGTACGGCGCGGCACGGCGCTCGGCGCGTGGCGCGCGCGGACGTGGGCGACGGTTTGGTCGAACACCTGCTGAGCTAATGAACAGTGCACTTTTGCTTTTTCCGATTTTAAATTCCTATTTCCATTTCCATTTCCTTTCACCCTAAAAAATTCGAAATAAATTCTAATATTCCCAAAATAATTTTGAAATTATATTTTCAAACTTTTCCCCCACTTTTTATTTTCCAAAATATATTTTTCATATTTTTATTTCTTCTTTTAAAATTAACAAATTGGGGTCCTTGATTAATTTCTAATTTCATATTTCCTTTTCAAAATATTTTTATCATCCAAGCCCAAATATTTATTATTTTTCTTCCACCAGTTAGGGTTTAAACCAAAATGTATTCTTTTCAAGAATCTTTTGTAAATCCACAAAATTATGTATTTACCCTTCTCCAATTATATATTTTGAATTATTACTCCCACCTAGGATATCAAAACTTAGGGTTTTTATCCAACTTCACATCAAAGCAATTCAAAAAGAACTCTTATGCAACGAGCTTGGCAAGTAAGAACGAAAAACACGATAAGAAGCAATTAATCCAAAAGGTTTTTGTGAGTTCCGATTTTCACGTTCCGAATTCTACTCCTTCGATTTTCAGGATGTTACAGGCAAGCTTCGAGTTTGCTTTTTCTATTATGCCTCATGCCACAAACAATCAAGCTGAATACAAGGCCGTCCTCAAAGGATTGCGGCTATTGAAGGAAGTTGAAGCCGATGCCATCAAGATAATGGGCGACTCATTGTTGGTCATCAACCAGTTATCAGGGGAGTATGAATGCAAACATGACGTGCTGATGGTCTACTATCAAAAGTACCGGGAATTGATGCATAGTTTTCGGCTAGTATCCTTAAAACACATCCCTAGAGAGCAAAATTCAGAAGCAAATGACTTGGCTCAGGGGGCATTGGGCTACAAGCCGATGACAAAGGAAGTTGAAGTGGAGATCGCAACCATCTCAGCCGATGACTAGAGGCATGACGTCTACAACTATCTACAGAACCCTTCTCACTCGGCTTCAAGGAAATTGCGCTACAAGGCCCTACAATATGTCTTGCTCGACGATGACTTATACTATCGGACGATTGATGGAGTGCTGCTCAAGTGCCTAAGTACTGATCAAGCTAAAGTTAACATAGGAGAGGTGCATGAAGGAATCTATGGCACTCATCAATCGGCTCACAAGATGAAGTGGTTACTTCGGAGAGCTAGATATTTCTGGCCGACTATGCTGGAAGATTGCTTCAAGTATTACAAGGGCTGTCAGGATTGCCAGATGTTTGGAGCTATCCAGAGGGCACCAGCATTGGCTATGAACCCTATCATAAAGCCTCGGTCGTTTAAAGGTTGGAGAATCAACATGATCGGCCAAATCAACCCACCCTCGAGCAAGGGACACAAGTTTATATTGGTGGCAACCGATTATTTTACTAAATGGGTGGAAGCAATCCCCTTGAAATAGGTTGACTCCGGGGATGCAATCGAATTCGCTAAAGAGCATATCATATACAGATTTGGCGTCACTCAGACTATCACTACGGATCAGGGATCTATCTTTGTCTGAGATGAGTTTGTTCAGTTTGCCGACAGCATGGGAATAAAGCTATTAAACTCTTCGCCGTATTATGCTCAGGCTAATGGACAAGCTGAAGCTTCCAATAAAAGTTTGATCAAGCTGATAAAGAGGAAGATCACTGAGTACCCGAAACAATGGCATAGCCTTTTGGTCGAATCACTGTGGGCTTATCGGATGGCTTGCCATGGATCAATCCAGGTGCCTCCATATAAGTTGGTCTACGGACACGAAGTGGTTTTGCCAATGGAAAATATCATTGGCTCGAGAAGGATTCAGTTGCAAGACGAGTTAATAGTCGATGACTATTATAATGTGATGGTGGACGAATCTAAAGACCTAGTTTTGTCAAAGGTGACTAGAGATAAAGAACATGTAGCTCATCATTATAAGAAGAAAGTTGTGCCTAAGTCGTTTGAAGAAAGCGAGCTCGTTTGGAAGCTGATCTTGCCGATCAGATCAAGAGATAGCAAATTCAGCAAGTGGTCACCTAACTGGGAAGGGCCTTTCAAGGTCCACAAATGCGTCTCTAAAGGATCCTACATGTTGGAGGGATTGGATGGAGAAGTGTTTGGAAGGGCTCTTAACAGCAAATATTTGAAGAAATACTACCCAAGTGTTCGGATCAATTCATGATTCGGCTAAGTCCTTGCCGATCCATGCTAGCCGATGTGTTGTGAAATCATATACATCGCCTTTAGAATATTTTACCTCCATGTTTCTCCACTTTTCTTTCTCAAATCGGTTGCGATTAGCCGATAGGTGTTGGATGGTTTTGACTTATAATTTTATCAATGTTGGAGGCAACATTGAGAAAATTAGGGGGGCATATATCATACAAAATCAGAAATCAGAACTAAGGGACTTCAAAATTTTCGGGGCTTTGAAAACTTTTAAGGCATTCAAGATATGGAGACTGAGTGAATCGGCAACAAACATATGATCAATATTTAAAGTACAGTGGGCCGATTGCAAGAGTTATGTATACAAGTTGACATTAAAAGAGTCCTATTGCATGCCGAGGAATTTCTGGATAGCCGACATTGCTTTGTCGTTGATGGTATTGAATTGATCGACTATTGCAAGGTCATCTTCCTCGGTGCCCGGGATCACCTTTGCCGACTTATTTAAATCTCCCAAGTGCTTGAGGGTGGATGTCACCTTAACACTTTGTTCTTCGGTAGCCTTGGGGAGATCGGCTAGCACTTGCTTCTCTTCGGTGATTTTGGCCCTGCATTGTTCCAGCTTCGCCAACAAATTGGCTTCTTCTCCTTCAAGTTGGCTGATTTTTGCTTGTGTAGCCGATGGGCCGGCCGTCAGCTCGTCCAACATGGCCTTTTGGGACACCAAGTTCTTCACGGTAGCATCAATTGTGGCCGCCAAGTCAACTTGGGCTTGTTTGTTAGCCATTCTTTGCATGGCCAGCTCCAACTTGGGAGAGTGTACGCAGCTTGGGAGAGTGTCTCAGCCAGATCTTCAGGAAGCTGATCTTGAATATCATTGAAATGTGCTCGGATCGGCCG
The DNA here is from genome assembly GCA_019925245.2 of Oryza australiensis. Taxonomy (NCBI): domain Eukaryota; kingdom Viridiplantae; phylum Streptophyta; class Magnoliopsida; order Poales; family Poaceae; genus Oryza; species Oryza australiensis. The sequence continues at coordinate 606,266 of JAIFGZ020000072.1, forward strand.
GCATCCCATGACCAATTGGTCTACGTTGATGTTCAACCGATGGTTGATTTCCAAGAGTTTCTCTCTAAGGTCATCGGCTATAGCGGCCTAATCCTGGCTGGTGGCTTCTTCTTCTTCGTTGATGAGCTCCTTGATATCAAATGGGACTAGATCGGCTAGATTTTACAAACAAGTTCAGAATTGTCAGAATGGAGCATGACAGCCGACTCAAGCTCTTAAGAGGAGAATTGAGCTTACTCGAACAGCAGGAGCTGGCGCAGGCACTTCTTCAGCATGGTGGCTGCCAGTAGCTGATGGAGTTCTCTCGCTGGACGCATGGGGGCAGCCGACGAGACCGAAGAGGCTACAAAAAGAATAAGTGTCGGTATAAGTCGGCTAAAGAAAAATAAGTGAAAAGAGAAGATGAGAATAGAAACTACTGATGAAGCCAGGCGAGGAGGCCGATTAGCTAGTCTTTTATACTGCAAGAAGAATTTGGTCAGGGTTTGAATGATTTGAAGAAGAGATACAAAAGGGAGAGTACATACCGATCGCTTCGGAGGAGAAGGGACTGGTGGAGCTGTATCATCGGTCGGCGGGCTGGTTGAGTTATGGCTTGAACTATTTGATTCTACCGCCTCTTTGACAGCTTGAGAGATTTCATCGTCCATGACTTCTTCGTTGAGAGCTTCGTCGATGTTGGGATCGAGGGAAGGCATGTTGTCAGCCAGTGCAGCCAGTTTCAGCTTCTTCTGCTTTTTCGCCGGTGCAGCCGATGGGCCTGCGACCGATGGGGCGGCTCTCTTCTTCCTCGTCATGGCTTGGTGAGTTTGGCCGTGAAGCAGGGTCTTCGTCTTCGGCGCGTTGAAGCCGATAGCCGATGGAGCGTAGCCGCCACCGTTCGGGATGAGGCCAAGGTGGTATTCAATTGTTATGCCTGAGTTGCTCACTTTTTGGGGATCGGAGTCTGTCGTCTGCAAAAAGAGGTTGATTAAGCATTAAGAGATAACGATAACCGATTTTTCAAGAAGAAATGTTTAAGGATGAAGATAATTATCGAAGGGAATTCGTCCAGCAGGAGCGTGGTGAGGTATATGGAGGCACGTTGATGGAAGATGTGCTGCTTGATCTCCACCCACCACTTGTCATAAGCTGCACTCCTTTTGTGAGCTAGCTCTATGATGCCGATGCTACCGAGGGGTGGGGTCTCTATTTCCATCATCCTGTTCATCATCAGTCTTGACTCGATCACCCCTCCGGTCTCAATCTTGTCAGCATAGTAATAGCCGATCGGCAGCTGCCCAAGTCCAAATTGCCTTCCAGCCGATGCAGGATAATAAAATTCATAAGTCTTCAGACCGTTTCGACCTTGGTGTATTCCAGTCGACAGTATGCAAGGGGTGAGCGCTGTAGTGAAAATCTCTCTGCACTTGGGGTATTGATCTGAGTTTATCTCATCCAAGTTCAGCTCGACTGGTAATTCAAACTCCACTCGGTCTTCATAGAAAAACCAAGTCTGATTGTTCTTTGCAAGGCCATCGTAAAAGGATATGAACCAATCGGCCAAGAGTTCGCTTGATTGTTTCGACCCGGCGTGAGTGGCTGCGGCCTCCACGAAGGACAAACACCTCCTGGTGGTTATTTCGTTCCCTTCATCATCTTCGATCGGCTCCAATAGGAGGAAGTGTGCGTCGGCTAGCCGTGTCCATCCAGCAATCTTTTGGGTTAGCAGCATGAGCCATAGCTGCAAGAACCACCAGGGGCCTCTAGTGCCAATTGATGTATCGATGGCTATCTTATCCGATGCCTAGTTCAGTGTCTGATAAAGGTATCCTAGCAAGAATTTGCCCAAACAAATTCTCTTCTTGTGGACCAGGGCTTCGGCTACTACTTGCCAGTTGGCTGTGGGATCGCAGCTTGATTCGCAGAACACAAATTTCTCCAGCCACATCATCAAGAAGGCGGCATGCTCTCTCGGAGTAACTGGTCCAGTCCCCATGTTCATGCTAACATATCCGTTCCAGCCACCGATTGCCTTGGTTTTAAACGAGAACTAGCCTTGTCATCTAGCCAATTGGGATTAGCCGATGACATAATGTCCAGTCCTGTTATCATAAAGACATCGGCTAGAGTTGGAGTCATTGGGCCTTGCTGGAAGAGGAAGGCATTAAGGGTGTTATTCCAGAAGTAGCTGGCAGTCGACACTAGTGGTTCATCTTTGGGCATGTCGGCTATAGATAAGGCTAGGCATTGAGCTATGCCTACTTCTTTCCAGTGGGTTTGTTTGCTGGCTACCATTCTTTCCTACCAAGTTGGCCGGGATTTGTCCCTAGAGGGCCAGGACTTGAAGGTACCATTCCAGTGAACCAAACTAGGGCTTCTAACTCTATAAGGTACCCTGTTGGTTTCGGCAATGATAAACTCGGTTGGATTTGTGTTGCCGATGGGCCCTAGGTAATATCTTTGATCATTGAGTAAGGTTGGGATGATTATCTGATGGACAAGGTGCTACAACCGGAAGAAAAGGGCCAAATCAAGGTTCGTAAAACCTAGAAGTCCGATTTACGACTAAAGGCGGAAAAGAAAGGGATTCGGCCGATGGGGGCGTACCTCGGGGAACTCAGCGGGAGCAGAATCCAACGGAGCAGCGGGGGCCACCATTGCCGTGGTTCAGGTCGTCGGAGAGGGGAGATCACAGCTGCGGAGTTGAGGAAGCTGAGGAACTTGCCGAAGAGCTTGAAGACGATTGGTGGCTAGGGCTTTGTGGATTGCGTTTGACGGCGTGAGTCTGTTTGGCGCGAAAGGGCGTTATTTAAAGAGTTTTTTGTAACGGCCGAAACAGACTCGACCTAGGGTTGCACTGGGGATAAGATTGCACAAAATCGACAACATTATCAATATTGCGGACTTGGGGGGCATGTGTTAACGACTGAATTTGGTAAGCAAATCCCCGAGTTTGAAGCAAGGATTGAAGCGGAATCGAAGGAGAAGCGTGATCTGCGGAAACAGAGGCCGCATCGGCTAAGTCCGAATCGGCTACGAAGCCAGTCGGCTGAGTCCGAGTCGGACCAGGATAGCCGATAGCCAATTCTGATTGAAGACCGAAGGTGGAGTCAATCCCGGAAGGAAAGCTTAGAGATAATTATTGGATTCGGTTTCCAAAGGACGTTAAAGATATTGTCATCTATGGATAATGTCCTATAACGACAATTGTATCTCTAAAATAGGATATTTTGTAAAGATTCCTTTTGTAACACGGCATGAGACCCCATCCCGGGATATTGTCATACTGTAAATAGTGGAAAGATAGAAACCGTGATCTACACGGATGTTGTTGTAACCGGATATAAATAAGATCCGAGGGCTTGCTGTAATCAATCGAACACACTGTAGAATCAAATGTGTTTGATTTATATTTTTGTGATGAAACATTGGTAGTGATTTGCGATGTTTTGGTTGTGCGCAAACTTGATCAGATGGTCAGACCGATCTAGGCATGGCCGGTCGGACCATACAGTCGGACCGGCAGTGCCACAGTCGGGCCGGTGTTATGTGAAGCAGTCGGTGGAGGTGCCGTGATGCGGCCAGTGAGACCTATTCGGTTTCGGATTCGATTTATCTTTTCAATTTTGGTTTGTTTCTTTCTGAATTTGGTTTCTAAAAAGTTCATGTGTGTATGGTTACTGTTGACAAGCTAACGTGAGTCAAGTTTGGACAAACTTGTGCTCGGGATATGGAATTCTTTGCTAATGTGTGCAGGTGTTGCTTGAGGCCTCGGGAAAGCGTTGCCGGTGATGGATTGGAGTTTCCTTAGGAGAAGTGAACGTCCAAAGATCACGTGGGATGCTAAAACGCAAGAGGATAATGCACATCGAAGGTGGAGAATACATATGGAATACGTGAGGAATCGTATGCATGTGGAAAGTGGAATCGAATTTGGAAAGGAGACCGGGATTGGAAAGTTTGATTGAATTAATGAAAGAGATGAGTTTTCAGATGGCAAGAGAGGGCTTCCTACATGTTTGGAAAGTCTTAATATGTGCTGAATTCGTGGTTCACCTCATGTATAAATAGAGGGGGAGGGTGTGCCTCCTAGATATCGATTTTCAAGAGCAAAACTTGAGAGAATAGCTAGGGTTTTGAGTTAGGTCAAGATTTTGGTGAGGAGTGCTGTTGTTGCACTTTGTAAACACTTTTAGATGCAATAAAGTCGAGATACTTTGATCTACTTCTTCGATTGTTCATCCACCGGTGTTTTTACGGATCTCGACGGTTTGACCGCAGTGTGCGGGTGGTCGACCCGCGAGCTGCAGCAGCGGTCTAACCGGTGACATCGAGGCGGTCTAACTGGCCAGGAGGGGTGGTCTGACCGGCCAGGACACGCGATCTGACCGGCGACGGCTTCAACAGGTTCGATTCGTTTTTTGATTTGAAGATCGGTTTCATCGGTAAGGGTTAATCTGTTAATTCCGCAAAAGTTTGTTTTTTGGTTTTCCCTACCATTCCCCCTCGGTAGGTTTGTTTGGTCTTAATCGATCCTACAAGTGGTATCGAGCCTCGTTCTTCATTTGCTTTTCTGATCTTTTTACAATGGCTGAAAAGTTTTCAAACAAACCTCATGTTTTCAATGGAATCGACTTTGACTATTGGAAGAAAAAAATGGAATCTTATATCACATCTCAAGGTTAGGATATTTGGCTAAAAGTTTCTCAATCCTATGAGATTCCTGAACGCATTGATACTCCTACTCTCAAATTAGATTATGAACATAATTGCAAAGCTAGGAATATCATTCTTAATGCAATTTCTCGCTCCGATTTTGATCATGTTTCGCATCTTTCAACTGCTAATGAAATTTGGAAAGCTTTGAATGATTTTCATACTGTATCTTCAAACATTAAAGAATTGCGAAAAGATGTTTTCAAAAAGGAGTACATAAAATTTGAGATGACACATGGGGAGTCTTTGGATGATTATTTGGGCCGTTTTAACAAGATTTTGAGCAATCTTAGATCTGTTGATTCTTCTTACAATGCTAATTATTCTTAATCTGAGGTTGCTCGTCATTTTTTGAATGGTCTGGATATGAAAATTTGGGAAGTTAAGGTTACCTCAATTCAAGAATCGGTCGATATGAATACCTTGACTTTTGATGTTCTTTACACCAAATTAAAAACCTATGAGATGAACATTCTTTCTAAAAGAGCTGATTCAAAATCTACGGCTTTGGTGTCTTCTTCTGTCTCTTCTGATTCTTCCTCACAGTCAATTTTTGCTTCTTTTTCTGCCATGTCCGATGATCAACTGGAGGAAATCAGTGAGGAGGACTTGGTATCTCTTGCTAACAGAATTTATAGAGCTGTGAGTAATGTCAGGACCAGGAGAAGAGGAGGACCAATCCGGTGCTTTGGATGTGGACAACCAGGACATATCCGCTCTCAATGTTCCAAGGCTGGAAAAGGGACACAGGAGGAGGTAAAAGCTCAAGATGGCTCCAAAGACGCTAAGCAGAACAAGAAACAGGCCAAGAACATGAAGATGAGGAAGTACTACCGAAGGCCTTGGATGAAGCTTTTGGTTGTGTAGGGATCCGGCGATGTTGAGTACTCAGATTATGAGGAAGACAAAGGGAAGAGCATCGCTGGAGTTTGTCTCATGGCAAGGAGCATCGCAGATTCCGATGAAGAAAATGAGGTAATAAATGCTCCTAGTGTTGAATATCTTCAAGATGTGATCGCTAGACTTGGTTACAAGATTTCTAAGTTTGAAAAGAAGATTAATCAGCATGAAGTAGTTATTGACTCTCTTAAAACTGAAAATAATAGATTAAAATCTCTTGCTTCGATGATGATGATTGCAAATCATGTGAAGTTCTTTTGCTGAGATTAATTCGTTAGAGAAGTCAATTTAACTACTTGCAAAAACTTGATGCTGAATCTAAGAAATCTAAGAAGCTTGACTGCCTTGCTCTTAGTTTTGCCATGAATACTAGATTAACTGATGAATTGTATTTAACAAAATGAGCTTTGAAAAAATGTCAAATTGCTTTATTTGCTAGCTCTATATTTAATACAGTTAGCGCTAAGAGGTTGAAACAATCTAGTGCAAAATCCTGCTCATCATGTCTTGCTTATGATTTGAAACTAAAAGATGCTTTAGGTCGTGTTAAGCATATGGAAGAAACAATTAAGCAAGATGAAGTGCTTTCATGTCAAACTTGTAGAAAACAAAAAGGTCTTTTGGATAATTGCAAAAATTGTGTTGTTTTGACTCAAGAGGTTTCTTACTTAAAAAGTTCTTTGCATCATTTTTGTGATGGTAAAAAGAACCTCAACATGATTTTAGACAAATCAAGAGTTAACAAAGATAATCGTGGCTTAGGTTTTGATCCTTATGCTCATCATACTAGACATCCTCCTGTTGTTCTAGGTGTTGGTGCTAGAAGTGGTGAAATTTTAATTATACCTGAATCTAAGAATACTGTGTTTAAATCTGCTGGCATCATGAGTCCCTTGAATGCATCATGTTCCACCAAGCCTGTTATTAATACTAAACCTGTGTGTATTGCTAAATCTACTGTTAGAACTAATAAAACTGTTAATGTCATGCCTACTGTTTCAAATTGTTCTTCAACTCATCATGAAAAATATGTTTGTTCTTTTTGTGGTAAACATGGACATATTGTTGGCTTCTGTTTTAGACTTGCTAGGAAACAGAAAAGGGAACGTGAGATGGCTTTCGCAAAACTTAAGAGGCAAAACTCGGCTTTTTCCTCGAGGCAGGCGGTCAGACCGCAGTTGGACCATCGGTCAGACCGGTGCCAAACCCGGTCAGACCGGAGCCATATCCGGTCAGCAGCGCTATACCACCGGTCGACGGTGGGAAGCCGTCGGCGGACCGTAGGTACAGCGGCGGTCGACCGGCCTCGAGGCAATTTTTCTAATGGAAAACGGGTTGAATTTTCTACTGGTTTTGCTCCTGTTGGTTGTGGTCATGTGTCTCAGTACTGGATTCATAAATTTTTATTATCTAACCCCAGTATTGAGGCTTCGACATCTGTCTGTGTGTAGGCACTTTTGGCGAGGAGGGAGAACGTGTGGATCATCAACTCCGGTTGTTCGCGACATATGAACGGTGACAAAAGTTGGTTCTCCTCCCTCATAAAGGCATCAAGGAGAGATTCAATCATCTTCGGCGATGCTTCTACCAGCACCATCACTGCAACTGGATCCATCAAGGTAAGTGACAAGTTTACTTTGAACAATGTCGCTTTGGTTGAGAATTTGAAATACAACATGCTCTATGTCTCTCAAATTGTGGATGAGGATTTTGATGTGTTGTTTAAGAAAAGTGGAAGCAAAGTTTTTAATTCTTCTGATGATGTTGTGCTTAATGTTTCTCAATACGGAAGAGTATTTAAAGCGGATTTTGAAAACAGTGTTTCTTCTGAAGTTACATGTCTTGTTGCAAAATTTTCAAAAGATGTGATGTTTTGGCATCGTAGACTAGGACATGTTGGCTTTGATCATCTCACTAGGATTAGTGGTTCGGATCTTATTCGAGGTTTGCCTAAACTTAAGAAAGATCTTGATTTGGTTTGTTCGCCATGTCGTCATGCTAAGATGGTTGCTTCTTCTCATACCCTGATATTCTCTGTGATGACGGATGCACCGGACAGTTGTTACACATGGACACTTGTTGGTCCAGCTAGAGTGCAATCCGTTGTAGGAAAGTGGTATGTTTTGGTTATTGTTGACGATTTTCTCGATATTCTTGGGTTTATTTTATGGCAACTAAGGATGAAGCTTTCGAACACTTCAAAACTTTATATCTTCGTTTGGCTCTTGAATTTCCACAAAATTTGAGAACTATTCGAAGTGACAATGGTGGTGAGTTCAAAAACACTTCTTTTGAAAAGTTTTGTGCTGAAAAGGGTCTTGAACATCAATTTTCATCTCCTCGGGTTCCTCAACAAAACGGTGTTGTTGAAAGAAAAAATCGTTCTTTGGTTGAAGTGGCTAGGACTATGCTTGATGAATATTCTACTCCTAGAAAATTCTGGGTTGAAACTATTAACACTGCTTGTTATATTTCCAATCATGGTTTCTTAAGATCTAAACTTGGAAAAACTTCTTATGAGTTTCGCTTTGGACATTCACTGAAAATTTCTCACTTGCGTGTTTTTGCATGTAAATGTTTTGTGCTCAAATCTGGAAATTTGGACAAATTTGAATCTCGCTCTGTTGATGGACTTATGTTGGGATATTCTGCGCATTCACGAGGTTACCGTGTACTTGTTTTAGAGACTAACAAAATCGTTGAGACTTGTGAAGTCACTTTTGATGAGGCTAGTCTAGGAACTAGACCCGAAATTTCAGGAACACGTCACGGGCTGGGGGAGGATATCTTTGTGGAGAGCGATGACGAGGACGACGAGGATGTGTCGGTCGGTCAGACCGAACATGGCTCTGGTCAGACCGATTACACATCGCCGTGGTCGAGGCCAGGAGCGGAGGAGCGGTCGACCAACCGAGTGGGTCTTCGGGAGCTTCGGGTATTGATGCTACTAGACCTCCGGAAGCTTCAACTTTGTCGAACAAGCTACAGAAGATGAACAAACTTCAGACGTGAGTGCTCCACTTCATATTCAACGCCGACATCCTCCGGAAGAGATGATAGGTAACTTGAGCGAACGCACTACAAGATCGAAGGTAACAAATCGTGATTTCCATGCAAACTCTGCTTTTATTACTAATTTTGAACCCAAAGATGTTACTCATGCACTAACTGATGAATCGTGGATTAACGCCATGCATGAAGAACTTGAGAATTTTGAAACAAACAAAGTCTGGCTTTTAGTTGAACCTCCTTCTAATCATAATGTCATTGGAACTAGATGGGTTTTCAAAAATAAACAAAATGAGGATGGTTTAGTTGTTAGAAATAAAGCTAGGCTTGTTGCACAGGGTTTTACTCAAATGGAAGGGTTGGATTATGATGAAACTTTTGCTCCTATTGCTAGAATTGAGGCAATTAGACTTTTGTTAGCTTTTGCTGCTTCAAAAGGTTTTAAATTGTTTCAAATGGATGTTAAAAGTGCTTTTCTTAATGGGTATATACAGGAGGAAGTTTATGTAAAACAACCACCAGGTTTTGAAAACCCTAATTTTCCCAACCATGTTTTTCGTTTGTCTAAAGCCTTGTATGGTTTGAAACAAGCACCTAGAGCATGGTATGATAGATTGAAAAATTTTCTTCTTGAAAAAGGCTTTACAATGGGAAAAATTGATAAAACTCTCTTTGTTCTTAAGCATGGCGATAATCAACTATTTGTTCGAGATATATGTGGATGATATCATCTTTGGTTGTTCATCTCACACTTTGGTTGTGGTTTTGAGATTATGCGCGGGAATTTGAGATGAGCATGATGGGTGAACTAACTTACTTTTTGGGATTGCAAATTAAGCAAACACCTCAAGGTATGTTTGTTCATCAAACAAAGTACACCTAGGATCTTCTACGACGCTTCAAAATGGAGGATTGCAAGCCTTTGACGACACCGATAGGAACCTCTACTATCTTGGACCCCGATGAAGATAGTGAAGTGTCAACCAAAAGGAGTACGGGAGCATGATAGGTTCATTGCTCTATCTCACCGCTTCAAGGCCGGATATACAATTTGTTGTATGCTTGTGTGCTCGATTTCAAGCTTCTCAAGGGCCTCACATCGTCAAAGCTGTGAAACGCATCATGAGGTATTTGAAGCATACTCTTGAATTTGGAATTTGGTATTCTACTTACGCGATGTGCTTGAGTGGTTATTCGGATGCGGATTTTGGAGGTTGTAGAATTGATAGGAAGAGTACAAGTGGTACATGTCTTTTTCTTGGAACCTCTTTGATTTCATGGTCTTCTCGAAAACAATCAAATGTTGCTCAATCACTTGAGTCTAAATATGTTCTTGCTTGCTAGTTGTTGTTCTCGATTCTTTGGCTTATTTCCACTTTGAAAGATTATAGCCTTGTTTTTTATAAAGTTCCTCTCTTTTGTGACAATACAAGTGCTATCAATATTGCTAAAAATCTGTACAACACTCACGCACTAAGCACATTGACATTCGCTTTCACTTTTTGAGAGATCATGTTGAAAAGGGGGACATTGAATTGAAATTTGTGGATACAAAGTTGCAACTTGCAGACATTTTCACCAAACCTTTGGATTCTTCTCGCTTTGCTTTTCTTAGGGGAGAATTAGGTGTTATTCATCCTTTTGGCATCAACGAGGGGAGAGGTGTTGTTCTTTTGTGTGCATATTTTTCTTTCTTCTTTTTGTTCTTCTTTTGCATTCATGTTTAAATTCCTGCATGGTGTGATAAACAAGAATAAAAAATAGAGAAAGAGAAAGAACAGTGGATGAGCTATGCTTTATATCTTGAGTATATTCTAGTACTTGCTAGCAATGCTTGTTAGATAATTTGATTACTATATTAGCTTATGTGTATTTTAGTAGTTATATGAGCTTTTAATATTTCTTTTAAGTGATATGATACATGACACATAATTCTTTTACTTGAATTAATGAAATATGCAATATTGAAGCAAGTGCTTAGGTTGAATGTTTAATGCTTTTGTATATGCTTTATGAGTTGTTATTCCTCATATTAATCCTTTTGTTCCAATCACCGCAATAGTGCATAAATGCTTATTTATATGAGAAAAAAATGAATACCGAATCCTTGGAAACAGTCTTGACGAGAAGGACGTATTCACGGTGAGATAAAAAAGGGTACCGAATCCTTGGAAACAGTCTTGACCACAAGGATGTACCCGCAATAATTGAGAGAAAAGCATACAAAATAGTAATAATAAAAAAAGAAGATGTTCAAATAGAATGAACCAAAAGTTCTCTCGGTTATTTTTTTGAGAAGGTATTAATTTGAGAAAGAGTATCAATGTCATAAGTATATATACTTGAGTTTTTCCTTGAGTCTTTGCACTTGTGAATATGTTGCATTTTAAATCGTTGAAATCATGAATCATTAATGTTGAATTGATCTTAATTGTAATATTTTAGGTTCATGTTTTTACTCTAGTGCGTGCTTGTTAATTAGCTAGTCACTTTTTCTACCTTGCTATTGCCATACATGTATTTGAATTATTTTTGATATATTACAAAGCCTTTCCATACAATACTTTGATGAACTCATATTCAAAAGGGGAGAAACAAGGTAAAATTTTGTGCATCATTTTTAAACTCAAAGGAATTTTCTTTCTTTACAAAAGTGAGAGATTTTTCTTTGAATTTCTTTGGCATAAAGAAATGCTTTTGGATTGCTTCACAAAACAGCAAACAAATTTATTTTGTTGGGTTTGCCAATGGTTTCATCAAGGGAGATTGTAGAATCAAATGTGTTTGATTTATATTTTTGTGATGAAACATTGGTAGTGATTTGTGATGTTTTGGTTGTGCGCAAACTTGATCAAACGGTCAGACTGATCTGGGCACGACTGGTCAAACCGGAACGGTTAGACCGGCCAGGTGCCACCGGTCAGACCGGTGTTATGTGAACGGTCAGACCGGACTGCCCGCAGTCTGACCGACTGAGACTTATTCGGTTCTGGATTCGATTTATCTTTTCAATTTTGGTTTGTTTCTTTCTGAATTTGGTTTCTAAAAAGTTCATGTGCGTATGGTTACTGTTGACAAGCTAACGTGAGTAAGGTTTGGACAAACTTGTGCTCGGGATATGGAATTCTTTGCTAATGTGCGCAGGTGTTGCTTGAGGCCTCGGGAAAGCGTTGCCGGTGATGGATTGGAGTTTCCTTAGGAGAAGTGAATGTCCAAAGATCACGTGGGATGCTAAAAGGCAAGAGGATAATGCACATAGAAGGTGGAGAATACATATGGAATACGAGAGGAATCATATGCATATGGAAAGTGGAATCGAATTTGGAAAGGAGACCGAGATTGGAAAGTTTGATCGAATTAAGGAAAGAGATGAGTTTTCAGATGGCAAGAGAGGGCTTCCTACATGTTTGGAAAGTCTTAATATGTGCTGAATTTGTGGTTCACCTCATGTATAAATAGAGGGGGAGGATGTGCCTCCTAGATATCGATTTTCAAGAGCAAAACTTGAGAGAATAACTAGGGTTTTGAGTCAGGTCGAGATTTTGGTGAGGAGTTTTGTTGTTGCACTTTGTAAACACTTTTAGATGCAATAAAGTCGAGATACTTTGATCTACTTCTTCGATTGTTCATCCACCGGTGTTTTTTTTTTGATCTCGACGGTTTGATACCACCAGGCTTATTCTGGTTGTTAAGGGATCTATGAAAATTGAAATCTCCCAAGAAGATCTAATTAATCTCATCATCGATATATTGTTCCTTGAACCAGTTTATGAAAATTTTATGAGCCGGTTCCTCAGAGGGCCTGTAGATATTGGTGAAGAACCATTGTTCATTGTTGACAGTAGACTTAAAATTAACAGTAATGCCAAAACTCTGTTTGCCAAGAATGGTTCCTATGAACATGGAGCTGTTCCAAAGAACAAGGAGCCCCCTGATGCTCCAGTCGAAGGGACAAAGTCAAAATGATCAAATCGCCTTGGGGCAATTTTGCGGATGAAGGTTGTGTCAAAAAAGTCGCGTTTAGTTTCCTGGAGGCAGATAACAGAGCAGTTGCTCTCTTTAGTTTTATCACGCATGGTTGTCCACTTGCTAGCAGTGTTGATACCCCAAACATTCCAACACAAGATGTTCCAACTACGTAAATTCATAGAGAACGATATAAAAATGCAAGTTTGAGCCCACGATGACCAGCAAGGACGGTATAAGGGCGAGATTAGATATAGTGTTCAAGATGAAACAATAAGGATGACAATAAGGTAAATGGGACAACAAAAGTTCTGATGAAAAGTATAAGCAGCGGGGTAGATGGGGCAGGTGCTAAGGGCATTACTCGCCTCCTTCTCTCGTGGTAGATTGGCTTGCATTGTCTGTTAGTGATATGACCTAGAGGCAACATGGAAATATTGGCTATCATGGTCAATGTTTATGTATCAACGAATAAAGTGTTATTCAGTTCCATGAAATAAACAACTTATATTGATCAATAAGTATGTGACTTATTTATGAGACTCTTTATGTATGAATCTATTTCTAAATAATCCCTGATCATATATCATATCTATAGAACAAATATGATTCTAAAATCAGCATGTTTATTGATTGATGATCATGTCTCATAGATCATGGTATGGAGATACCAAATCAATAAACGTGAACATGTGTAGGGAACACTTTGTTGGATAGACCCACCTTGAGACACTACAAGGAATTAATATGTCATTAGTTGGTCTCAAGTAGTGTTGGTGCAAATTCCTTAGACCTGAGATCATCATGGATTCCAACATGTGTAGTAACTTACTTAGGGACTACCAAACGTTATTCCGTAACTGGGTAGTCATAAAAGTAGTCTTTGGATTTGATATGAAACATGTAGTGGGATGTGAATGATCAAGATAGAATTTGCCCCTCCTATGGGAGAGATATTTCTGGGCCCCTCGATGTAATGGATTATCAAAGTGCATGGCCATGCCGAGTTGATTGAGGAGTCAATCAACAGATAGATAATCCAATACGAGATCGAGTGAATGACTAAGCTATTGATAGGATGGCACGAGTCTTGCCTATAGCTTAATTGATATCGTGAGGCAAAGGGATTTGTGCACACATTATAGGTTCAGCCGATATGATCTTCTTGTATACTTTGGTATCAATATGTTCTGCTAGGGGCCGCTGTTGACGGGTCAACCGAGTTGTACTTGGGTCAGAACCAAGTATACCTGAACCTATAGGGTCGCACACATAACGGGATGGAACGTGTATTTGAGTTGGACTCGGATACGGCTCAGTTCGGATAGAGATATGATAAGAGTCCGGATGGGCCACAAGGCCCAGTCGGTCAACTCTATATAAAGAGGTGCTTGGGGTGGTGTTGATGAGAAATCTCTCTCACGCGCTGGCTTGGGAGATCTGCTTGACTCCAGTGCAGGTCCTTCTCTGCTGCCTGTGTGGTGCAGGGCGTGCCAGTTGATTTGATCTGTTAATCAACAATAAAAACAAAAGAATAAGCATCAAGTGTTAAGTTAGATCCCCATTGGATCGGCTGAGGGAATCCATAGACATATATATGTTATTCTAAACCATGTTTAAGCCAAGTGACTAGAATGGATCGGCTATACCGAGACAGCATCAGCCGCTTAACCCAAATACAGTAAAGAATAATAAACATATGGATCAATAACCTAGCCGATACTGAAAAACTAACAAGGAATCGGCTAGTACTCCGATGAATCTTATAGAAAGATATCACTCCTGAATCGAATGCATAGGCTGGAAATCGGCCATCGCCTATCGATGATAGGCCGATTTCGGCTGGCAACGTCCGACAGGAATGTGATCTTAACATAAAGGGCAGTCCTAATACAAATCTAATAATAAATATATCAAAAGAAACATATCAGGGCAGATAAGGCCGGCTGAAACCCCGGCACTGTCTCTAAACAATATAAATCCATCCAAACAGATCATTGATAGCTCTATGAACGACTTAATAGTTCAAACATGATGAAGCATTAAGTATAAAAAGAACAACTCGATCTGTTGTAGTCGATTTATATCTCTCGAGATGGTGGATACCGCATATAAACCAACCAACCTTTAGATCTAGCCCTATTGGCTGCAAATTCTTGACAGAACTGGCCAATGGCAGGATAGATCTAAAAATTGATCTAATTTATATGCGCTATATGATAAATATCGTAGTATAAACTCCTGATCCTAATGTGTCATTACGATGGAAGCACTAGAAGCAATAGATTGTACTACTAATGACAAGCATTTACCTAGATCTGGGAATCGGAACGATGCAGCCCGTAGCCAAACAAAGTACTCGTCTGAAGAAAAGGTTGGCGATGCGCCGAAGGTTTGATTGATTGTGAATGTGTTTAATTACAGGGGATCTCGGGTCCTATTTATACCCAAGATACAATTATCTGTACAAACCCTGGACTCTATCTAAACTACCATTTAAAACACAACATTATCCCGCAAAGGACCCATGCCGTGTCACGACTAACAGTGTAAACAAACCCCTAGATTACAGATACAATTGTTGTTACAGGACTCTATCCATAAGTGGCAATATCATTTAACACGCGATGAACAACCGAATCTTCTATTTATCCTCAAACTTCTGCATTAGAAATGGTTTCATCTCTTCCGGACTGAAATCGGCTATCGGCGCCTCATGCGATTCATCCTTAGCCGATTGGCCTCGCATCGATCACTCCTTAGCCGATGCGACCCCTGTCTCCAGCTGATCCGATTCTGCTTTGTCTTCGCAGACTTAGGAACTCAATTACCAAATTTCGGTGTTAACACATGCCCCCCAAGTCCGTGATACAAAGTGTTGCGGATTTCCTTTCATGTTCAAAGTCCCGCTTCTTTCTCGACCTAGACCGCTTCGGCTTCTCCCCAAGTGCTCTTTAAATACCCACTCCCCTCGGCCGAGCCACCTACGCCCTCAAAGCGCACTTAGCCTCCTTCGCAAACAAACCTCCTGCCTTCTCTCTCTTCCCCGGCGATTTCATCGACGCCCGTCGAACTCCGTCGCGTTCTTCAGATCCATCTTCACCCCCGAGCATTCCGATGGCCTCCACCGTGGCTGCATCGAGCACCTCCGTTTCGCCGGCTATCGCCGCCACGCCAGTCGCAGCCGCTGCGCCGTCTGCCGCCGTCGTTTCGGCCGCTGCCACAACCGAGTTCCCTGAGGTACTCTCTTTCGATCCATAATTTCACTTTCAAATATGCTTCTTCAAACATTTTGCATCAACATTACGTTCGGCCATTCTTCAAGTAGCAGTTTACTTTGTATTCTTATCAATTAGTACTTTTCCTTCCCCGAACCGTAATATGCAACCGTTCTTGATTAGCGCCTCTCTTCTCTTTTCTGAACTGTAGCACCTGTCACATCAAGTGCTTATCCCCAATCTGTCACAAGCAGAAAGATACTTTCTCGGCCCCATCGACAACACGGATCTAGCCGATATAATCATATCCGAAACCAACCGGATTCCTTTTAATACCGCCAAGCCATCCCTCGCCCCTTTGGAATGGAACATTCAAATCTGGCCGATCACCGACGCAGCTGGGTTGAGTGGTATAAGAGGGTGCGATCGACAAGTACACTCATTGGGAGGAAACCGGGATCGCTCAGTGTCTGGAACTGTCCATTGCCGGCATGGAAAAAGATGAACCGCTTCTATCGGCCGCACCTTACTTCTAGAATGACAGCTTCAATGCCTTCATCTTCCGCCAAGGGCCGATGACTATCACGTTGGCCAACGTGTACATGACAACCGGACTGGACATCGAGACGTTGGCCAACCCCATCACTTTGAACTTAAAAGGGCAACATCAGTTCAAAACCAAAGCCATCGGCGGGTGGAGTGGCTTCATTGCCCAGAACATGTGGGACGGAACAGTCGGCCACAGGGAGCACGCTGCATTCCTAATGATGTGGCTCGAAAAGTTTGTTTTCTGCGGATCGAGCTGTGGGCCGACCGCCAATTGGCAGATTGTGGCCGAAGTTCTAACCGATGGGATGAAACTTGAGCTGGGGAAGTACCTCCTCGGCTACTTGTATCAGATGTTGCATCAGGCTGCCGCGAAGATAGCCGCCGACAATCCAATCAACACGGGCGACCCCTGGTGGTTTCTTCAGATCTGGCTTGCGCTGGCGACCCAAAAGATAGCTGGTCGGCCCCCTCTGACAGAAGCTGAATATCCAAGGCTGGAGCCGATTGAAGATGACGACGGCAACCAAATCACAACCAGGAGGTGCATGAGCTACGGAGAAGCAGTAGCCGCCCACGCAGGCTCAAAACAATTGGCTGAACTGCTAGCCGAATGGTTCATAGCCCTCTACGACGGGCTATCTCACGAAAACCGCGCCTGGTATTTTTACCGAGACCGAAGGCTGTTCGAGTTGCCGGCTGACTTCAATTGGGAAGACATCAACTCAGCCAACAACCCGAGATGCAGGGAGCTGTTCATTGCCACTTTATCCCCATGCATCTTGCCGACCGGGGACCATCAGGGCCGATCAGTGCCCAAGAGTTACGAGTTTTTATCTGGTGTCGACAGCAAGGCAGTTCGGCCTCGGGCAGCTGCCTATCGGCTTCTTCTATGCCGATAAGATCAAAACGAGGGGAGTGGTCAGCCAGGATCTGATAAGGGATCGGCTGCTGAATATAGCCGGCCCTCCCCTCGGCGACGTCAGCATGATGACGTTGGCGCTGAAGAAAAGCGTCGCTTACGACTGCTGGTGGGCTGAAATCAAGCGCCACATCTTCCATCAGCAGTTGTCCCATTATGTCGACCTTCTCCTAACCGAGGAGATCCCCTCGGTATGCTCTAAGTCCCAACTGATTTCCTCCTTCTCATCATCGGCTGATATAGCCGATTGATGTCTGCCCTTTGATCTGTAGGAGACGGAGACGGAACAGCCGACGGTGAGCAACTCCGGGCGCCCCATCGAATACAGCTTAGGCGTCCTGGATGGGGACGGCCTTGCTCCGTCGGCCATCGGGCTGAGGGCGCCGGCGGCGTCCTGCTGCGAGCAGTGCGTCGGCCGATCGCACGAAGAGAAAAGCTGCACCACCTCCACGGCCGTCGGCCGCGCCCCCAAGAGGCTGAAGAAGACGAAACCGGTGGCGCCAGCCGATAGACTCCCCCCCTTGGATCCGGCCGTCGCGCGGTTCCTCGATACTTTCACCAGCGGGAAGTGCGGCGGCTATTGGGCGGCGACCGAACCGGGGTTTTGAGCCCACGAGTCGGTCAACGCTCCGGCCGACGTCCGCCGGTCCCAAGTGCCCTAGCGAAACATCGGTGGTAAGCCTTTACTTCACCGATTCGGCTCCGTGATAATCCCTTGCGTCTGATCGAACCGTTCTTTTCAGGTCAAGAAATTGGCTGGCCGCACTTCACGCCCCGCGCAATCAGTAATCATCCTCTGCTACTTGAATTGTAGTAACCAATCGACTTGTCCGCTAACTCTTTCTTTTGCAGCCCCCGCGGTCTCCATCGGCTGCCCCCCAGGCGTCTAGTGAGCATGCTGCGCCTGTCGGGGGCGGTGGCGACAATGCCGACGAAGAGGCCCCGACGGCCGAGGGCTACGATCCAGCCGAACCAACTGCTCCGACCCCGGTGCCAACGGTAAGCCAACTAAATTTGATGATCGGTTTTGTCAGCTTAATATCTTCTTGATCATCTTCTTCTTTGTTGCATAACATAGCCGACCTCCTCAACTTTGACTTGTCGGAGTTCGAGGAGTCCGGCGACATCGGGGAGGAGGCGTTGGTGATGCCGGCTGAGGACCTGTGGGCCACCTTAGCCGACATCGGCAATCGGCTGGAAGCCTCGCTGGACGCGCTGGTGGTCGACAGCGGCTCGATACGCGTGTGATTCAGAGATATCCAAGACCAGTTGCTGGAAGCCCTAGCTGAAGCCATTGTGCCGGCGACCTTCATGGAAGCCCATCAGTTCAAGTATGAGCGGGCATGACAGCGGATAATCGATCGCCGCGAGAGCCAAGCGCGGTCGGCCACCATCCAGTCAACCAAGGGCTCCATCAAGAGCCAGAAGGCCGCCTTCGACCGCCTGAAGACCGAGCCCGAGCAGCTCCTCGCACATCAAGATCAGCTGATGGCCGATCTCGTTCAAGTCACGAACGAGATCGATGTCCACAAGGAGCACATGGCTGGCTTGCCGGTTGAGATCGAAGCTGAACGCTAGGGCATCAAGGCGGCCGTGGCACATCCGCGCAACCTAGTGAAGAGCGTCCGGCCGGTGGCGGGGTCTGAGGCCGACGACATCAGGGCCATTGAAGAAATAGACCAAATTAGGCGGAAGGCATTGTCGGCCATAGCCAATTTTTTGAAGAAATGAGATTGTAACATTCCGATCTTCGAAATCGGCTAACGCTTCGTATTATACTTGTCATGCTTTTGTGATGAGATTGAACGATCATTTTACTCGTGCTTGTACTTGGCTGCGAATCGTGTAACATAATTTATCGATCTTACGCCTTGTGCTTGTAGATAAGATCGGCCGTACTCGTAGATAAGATCGGCTTTCGGCCGCGCGCAGTGTCTCGAATTGCTTATGTTGAAATCGGCCCCAGCCACCCGTATCGCTTTACGTTGCCGATTCCGAGACCGCACCACGATAGTTAGTGTCGGCGCTTGAATACTAGTCTCATCGGTTATCGGCCGGTAATACTCAAACGTGCCATCGATCCGCCGCGATCGGCGGCCGAACACGTATTTCGAAGACCCGTGAGTCTGAACAACGGGTATTCGGTCTTGAATAGCCACCAACCATTCAACGATTCCCAATGCCTTTAATGATGGCCTCCTCGACTCATATTGACCGTGATCTTTCACATCCGAAACCGCATCTTTTCTTTCTATAAATGTACCTCTTCGGGCCTTCCCGAACACCTCACGCCGAAGAAGCAACTCGCTCTCCGGGTTTGCAAAGTCTAGGTTTCCAAGCTCTCGGCAAGATCCCTCATGGCATCCTCAAGCTCATTGGTGAACCAGGTGATTTTCCAACCCATCCATCCTCACCATTTCTTTTCTCTAAGTGTTCAGGAGTTAATCTTCTCGCAGCCGCTCCATCCCCTACGGATGATTCTAGCGATCATGGACACCCCGTATGAACCGACGGCTAGCCAAGCCCGACAAGTGAAAATCAACTTGCGGCGCTTCGGGACAGGACGCTCGTCATCCGGCGGCCAGGCCTCCAATCAACCTCTGTAGTGTTCCGGCCGCTATTCCTTTGGCGTCTTCAACGCTCATGCGTCTTGACAGGCTGCAAGCGAGGCAAACACGACTTGCCAATGAACTGTTAATCACAACCACCGATGTGAGGGTCACTAGGCTGGAGTATCTGATCTTGGATGCTTTAGAGATAGAGTCTCCAGAGACCGTCAACCGAGCCCTGGCGGCCATCAGAGATTACCTAGGAGATATGTAATCAAAAACGGCTTTACGTCGATTATGAATAAAAATCGACGAATGTTGTAGCCTGATTTTGTGTTGCAATCGGCCTGATTTTGCGATCGGCTTGTGTATGTACATGCCCCCCAAGTTTTGTTGATAGCTTCGGTGTCGACAAAATTGTGAGTGAGAGCCGTTCGTGCGTCCTGGCCGTCCCTGTTGGCCAATCATGAGCCGATCGTAGGAAACTTAGCAAAAAATGTTGCATAAATAATGCCTAAAGGTGATGCCTTGTAAATGTAAGACATCGGCTGTCGTAAATCGGCTGGAGTAACCATAGCCGAATCACGAGTTGATCCATATGCTTGGGTAATATTTCTTTAAATATTTTCCATTAAGAGCCCTTTCGAATATCTCTTCATCCAGTCCTTTTAGCATGTAAGCTCCTTTAGATACGCATTTGTGGATCTTGAAAGGCCCTTCCCAATTTGGTGACCATTTGCCAAACTTGTTGTCTCTAGATCCGATCGGCAGTATAAGTTTCCAAACGAGCTCGCCTTCTTCAAAAGATTTAGGCACCACCTTCTTATTATAATGTCTGGCTACTCGTTCTTTATCTTTTGTGACTTTTTCCAAGGCCCTCATCCTGGATAAAACTAGATCTTCCGATTCGTCCACCATCTGGTGATAATAATCGTCGTGTGAGTTGATCCCGTAGCTGAATGCACCTTGAGCCGACGACACTTTCCCATGGCAGCACTGCTTCATGTCCATAGACCGGTTTGTACGGATGGACTTGGATTGACCCGTGGCATGCCATCCGATACGCCCACGTGACTCGGCTAATCGGTTGTGCCATTGTTTAGGATGCTCGAGAGATCTTTCCTTTAATCAGCTTGATCAAACTTTTGTTTGAGGCCTCGGCTTGCCCGTTGGCTTGTGCGTAGTACGACGAAGAATTAAGTAGCTTGATCCCATGCCGTCGGCAAACTGAACAAATTCGTCCGATACAAAGATGGATCACTGGTCTATTGTTATTGTTTGTGGAATGCCAAATCAGTAGATGATGTGTTCTTTGACAAACTTGATTGCGTTCTTAGAATCCACTTTTCGGGGAATCGCCTCCACCCATTTTGTGAAATAGTCCGTTGCCGCCGGGATGAACTTATGCCCTTTGCTTGAGGGTGGATTGATCGGCGATCATATCAATGCCCCATCCTCCGAACGGCCACGGCTTGATGATTGGGTTCATAGCCGATGCTGGTGCTCGTTGTATGGCGCCAAACTTGGCAATCCTGGCACCGATTGTAATATCGAAACAATCCTCCAGCATCGTCGGCCAGAAATACCCTGCTCGGTGAAGTAGCCACTTCATTTTGTGGGCCGATTGGTGTGTGCCACAGATTCCTTCATGTACTTCCCCGATGGCCACTGTAGCCTGATCGGCTCCCAAACACTTGAGTAGCACGCCGTCAATCGTCCGATAGTACAGGTCTTCATCGAGCAACACGTATCGTAATGCCTTGTATCGTAGTTTCCTTGTGGCCGATTGAGAGGGGTCTTTGAGATAGTTGTAAACTTCAAATCTCCAATCATCGGCCGTAATGGCGGCCACGTCTATGCCTACTTCTTTCACCATCGGCCGATAGCCTGATGCCCCTTGAGCCAAGTCATTGGCTTCTGTGTTCTGCTCTCTGGAGATATGCTTCAAAGTGACTAGCCGAAAACCATCCATTAATTCCCGGCATTGCCGATAATAGACCATCAGCGTGTCGTTTTTGCACTCATATTCTCCTGATAATTGGATGATGACCAGTAATGAATCCCCCATTATTTCGATGGCGTCGGCTTCAACTTCCTTGAGTAGGTGCAGTCCTTTAAGGATGGCTTCGTATTCGGCTTGGTTGTTTGTAGCGTGGGGGTTGATGGCAAAAGCAAACTCGAAGCTTGCCCCCCTAGGGGAAATAATGACCAAGCCGATGCCACAGCCGTTGGTGCAAACCGAGCCATCGAAGGTCACAGTCCAAGGCATAATTTCCACTGAGCCGATTGAGTCATTCCTGTGCTCCACAATGAAGTCGGCTATGGCTTGCCCTTCGACTGCCCTTGGTGCCTGGTACCTTAGGTCGAACTCTATTAGTGCGAAGATCCACTTCCCAATTTTCCTTTGAGCACTGGAGCCGATAGCATATACTTAACTACATCGGCATTGCAAATTACCGTACACTCATTGGACAGCAGATAGTGCCTTAACTTTATACATGAAAAATAGAGGCATAGGCATAACTTCTCCACAGGTGAATACCTTGTCTCTGCGTCTAGCAACCGTCGACTGAGATAAAAAATGGCTTTTTCTTTGCCGTCGACCTCTTGGATTAGGACTGAGCCAATTGATTTGTCGTTGGCTGACAAGTACAGCTTGAACGGTATCCCCTTTTGTGGGGGCATTAAAACTGGAGGGGAGCTTAGATAATCTTTTATGTTGTATAACGCCTTTTGCTGCTCTACCCCCCATGTGAACGTCTGATCGGCCTTTAGCCGAAGCAGTGGTGTGAACGGCTCCATCTTTTCTCAGAGGTTGGCTATGAATTGCCTGATGAAGTTTATCTTGCCGACCAATGACTGAAGTTGCTTTTTATCTTTCGGGGGTTGAGCTGTCTTGATAGCATTTATGCTCCTTGGTGTAACTTCAATCCCTCTTTCATGGACGAGAAATCCCAAGAATTGCCTGGCCGATACGCCGAACGCGCATTTAAGCGGGTTCATCTTTGGACCGTATTTCCTCGTCCGTTCTAACACTTGTCTCAGATCGGCTATGTGGCCTTATATCTCCCTTGACTTGACAACCACGTCGTCAATGTATATCTGTACCAGCGAGCTGATCATATCATGAAAGATGTAATTCATGGCCCGTTGATATGTTGCCCCAGCATTCTTCAAGCCGAACGTCATTACTACCCATTCGTACAGGCCGATTGCGCCGGGACACCGAAAAGTGGTCTTGTGGATGTCCTCGTCGGCCATGAATATTTGGTTATACCCTGCGTTGCCATCCATGAAACTGATAATTTTGTGGCTTGAAGCAGCATCGACAAGCAGATCGGCTATCGGCATTGGGTATTCGTCTTTAGGGGTGACTTTGTTTAGGTCTCTGAAATCAATGCACACCCTAAGTTTACCGTTTTTCTTTAACACTGGGATGATGTTTGAGACCCATTCGGCGTATCGACAAGACCGAATGAATCCCATGTCGTATAGCCGAGTGATTTCGGCTTTAATTGCATCGTACATATCAGCCTTAAACCTTCTGGGAGGCTGTTTGAACGGCCGATAACCAGCCTTAATCGGCGGTGATGGACCACTATCGATCGGCGAGACCGGGCATCTCGAAGTACTCCCAAGCAAAACAATCCTTATATTCTTTTAACAATTCAATAAGCTGGGATCTACAATGAGCAGACAGATTTTTGCTAATGTACGTCGGCCGACGTAAAACCTTGCCCTAACTTGCCATCGTCTTCGTCCGCGGTGGCTACGCCGAGAACGCTCGAGCCCTCCACCATGTCTTGTTCAAAGTAGCAGCTGCGGCTCGTCATTTCCAATCGGCTGTATTGTGGAATTGGAAACATTCAGAAAATTGGCTTGCCAGATTTTCCGGATAAACAATCGATGTCTTCGATTTCCCAAAGCGGCAAATCGGCATTGACGATACTAAGCGCACTGTCGGGGCACGATCTCGATCTTGTCGCCGTCCCATTGGATCGAGCTCGATGCATTGTAGAAGGGATGCAGCGGTTGGCGTGTATCCAGTCCCTTCCGAGCAGAGGGCGTAAGACGCCTTCCCGTCGATGACAAAGAATGTTGTGGGCACGGTCTTGTTGCTGACGGTCAGCTCAACATTGAGGACGCCCTTGGTTTCCGATGGGTTGCCGTCGAAGTCTTTGAGCACCATGTTGGTTTTTATCAGATCTTCGGCTCCCTTGCCTAGCTTTGTGAAAGTCGCGTAAGGCATGAGGTTGATGCAGCTCCCATCAACTAGCACTTTGGAAATCGGCTTGCCGTTGACGAATCCTTTAACGTACAACGGCTTTAAGTGCCGATTTTTGGTTCCTTCGGTTTGTCGAAGACCGCTTGGTGCAGCAAGATTGTTAGTTTCGCGAGGTCATCTTCGATGGCGCTGCATCGGCTTCAGGAACGCCGAACTTGGCTGGCAACACGAATACCATGTTAACCGATGCAGAAATTTTGCCTTTCCCTCTGGCTGCCCTCCTGGCTTGATCGGCTGGGGTTTCCTCGGGTTGCTCTTCATCATCTGTGGAAGCTTTCCCTTTGGGCACCCATCGCCTATTGATTTTGCCGAGCCGACGACGCTGTTCGTAAATCATTTGCTGGACCTCGTCTTCTCTCCCTTCGCGCTTAAGCCGTTGAACCCTTTATTCTGCGTCTTCGTGAAGAGATCGGACCGACACCATTGGGGGTTGGCCGATTCCTCATCGTCGGCCTCTTCATCGTCGCGGTTGTTCCCATCGTGGTTTTCGTCGACAAAGAAGTCCTGGTGGATCGGGCCAAGCCGATCATGGACAGATCACCGCCTATGGTTTAGCTGAACGGCTCTAGGGACGAACCGGGTTGGACTCGTAGACGGTGATCTCCTGTGCTCGTCGTTGTGGCGATTGTTGCAGGCTGGGCAATCGTCCAATGTTGGCGATCTCATGCCGGATTCCCAATAATACTGAAAAATCACAATGCCAATGTGAA
Organism: Oryza australiensis; assembly: GCA_019925245.2. Classification (NCBI taxonomy): domain Eukaryota; kingdom Viridiplantae; phylum Streptophyta; class Magnoliopsida; order Poales; family Poaceae; genus Oryza; species Oryza australiensis. The sequence goes on from JAIFGZ020000072.1 coordinate 631,069, forward strand.
CGGCATTGTCGTGGTTTGCCTCGAATCGTCGGCTTTGGGTGTTCGGCTCGCGCCGACGAGGTTCTTCATCGTAAGCTTCTTCATGCCGAGATCGGTGCGATGACGGTATTGGCTTCATTCATGGGTTGGCCGTCGGTCAGCCGATCTGATGACTGGGCGTACCATGTTAATTGGCACGGCGTAACATCCAATTTGGTCGCCTTCTGCCTTGGCCCCGATCGATGTATTGACTAAGCCGTGCGCCATTCATTCGTCGATCGGCTTGCACAGGCCGGCTTGGACCGTGTTGGCCGGAAAGGGATTGCCGTCTACCTTCATCGGCTGATTTGAGTCGGCGAACTTTAGCTTCTCGGCCTCGATTGCCGCGGATTTCTTGTCGAAGACCTTGCGGTCGTTGGTGGCGTGGGATGTAGAGTTGTGCCACTTGCAATATTTCTTTTTCTTCAACTCTTCGGCCGATGGGATCACATGATTTTAGGCAGCGAATCGCTTCTCCTTGAGCAGCAAATCAAAGATCTTGTCGGCCTTGGTGATGTCGAAATCGTATCTTTCTTCTTTAGCCGTCTTGGCGGCCATTGGCGACGATGGCCTTTTTGTTCTTGGCCCATTCGGCTCTCGCCACTACTGCGTCATCGTCGTCGACCCGTAGTCTGACTCAACGACGACCTGAGTTATATTTTTGACGGCCTTCCTGGTGTCTTGGAATCACTGCTCGTGGGCCGTCACCTTCTGCGCCAAGTGGGCTAGGCTGTCAAAGTCCTACGCAGAGAATCACTCTCGGATGGGCGCGATTAAGCTGTGAAAGGCCAAATCGGCCAGCTGGGCATCCGATAGCACCAGGCTGTAACATCGGTTCCTCATCTCCCTAAAGCATTGGATGTAGTCTTGGACCAATTCGTTGTGTTTTTGCCTGATGTTGGTGAGGTCCAACAACTTCATCTCGTGATTGCCGGAGTAGAAGTAGATGTGGAATTGTTTTTCAAGATCGGCCTAGCTCTGAATCGAGTTGTAGGGCAATGAGGAGAACCAAGTAAAGGCCGATCCCGAAAGAGAAAGAGGGAACAATCGAACTCTCAAGGGGTCGGTAGCCGATGCTTCACCGCATTGTGCCAAGAATCGGCTAACATGCTCGTATGTTGAAATACTGTCTTGCCCTGAGAACATCGAGAAATCTGGGATCTTGTATCGGTTGGGCAACAGGATCCGCTCGAAGTGCTCTGGATAGGGATACCGATACATGTTCCCTGAATCTTTCGGCTTGAGGCCGAATTGATCGCGCATAACATCTGTGATCAGATCGGCCCATGTCCTGTTGTCTTGCTGTATCGGCTCGTATAGGTTATACGGCGCGGGTGCTTGTCGATACGGCAGTGGTGGCGTCTGAGGCCTGTAATGATGATCTTGGCGGCCCCCTGGTGCTGGTAGTGGTGATCAACGCGAGGTGGCCGAGGTGCTGTGGTGGCGTTGGCGGTCTGGGAAGCATGCCGGCCACCGGCGTTGTGCCGTCTGTCGGATCAATCGGCTCCAGCGTCGATTGTCATCGAACATATCAGCGAGTTGATCTTGGGGCAGCGGTGCTGTCGGTTCAACAGTGTCGCCGGCCATATAGTCGAGTCGCCTGGATTTGGCGACCGTGGGCTCCTCCCGGCGGCCTTGTTGCGCTAGCGGTGGGATCGACCGATTCGTGTGACCGAGTCTGTGCGGAAATTGGCCATCGTGAAATACGTTGGCCCCGTTGCGGTGGTCGGCTATCTTGGCTCCACCACAGTAGCGATCATATTATTGACAGTATTGACCAGGATGCTACTCTGGTTGACCAACGCGTGATGAACGGCCGAGTCAATCCGATCTTGTAGAGAGTATACAGCCGGATCATCCTGTACCTGAGTTGGCTCTTCCGCCTTCTATTTGCCTTTCGCATCACCAGAGGAGGATGCCTTGGAATCGTTCAGGCTGAACTTGTATTTCGATGCACGGCCTCGAGATCTTGTTTGGGTGAAAGATTGCAAGTAGTTAGCTGGAGCTCTTCCACCATGTTTTTGTACTCGGCTTGCTATTCGGTAGATAGCATTCCATCTTTACGAGGCACAATGTTGTCTGTGTAATCTTGGGCTCTTGGAGTCGACCATCTTGCCGGCTGAATCTATGCGGCCTAGTCGAGCCGACAAAGAAAGTCCCACTGGGCGTGCCAAGAAGCGTGTTGATGAGAAATCTCTCTCACACGCGGCCGGGAGATCTGCTTGACTCCGGTGCGAGTCCTTCTTGCCTATGTGGTGCGGGCGTGCCGATTGATTTGATCTGTTAATCAACAAGAAAAACAAAAGAATAGGCGTCAAGTGCTAAGTTAGATCCCCATTGGATGGGGAATCCATAGACATATATATGTTATTCTAAACCATGTTTAAGCCAAGTGACTGGAATGGATCGGCTATACCGAGACAACATCAGCCGCTTAACCTAAATACAGTAAAAAATAATAAACATATGGATCAATAACCTAGCCGATACTGGAAAACTAACAAGGAATCGGCTAGTACTCCGATGAATCTTATAGAAAGATCACTCCTGAATCGAATGCATAGCCTAGAAATCGGCCATCGCCTGTCAATGATAGGCCGATTTCGGCTAGCAAAGTCTGACAGGAATGCGATCTTAACATAAGAGGCAGTCCTAATACAAATCTAATAATAAATATGTCAAAAGAAACATATCAGGGCAGATAAGGCCGGCTGAAACCCCGGCACTGTCTCTAAACAATAGAAATCCATCCGAACAGATCATTGATAGCTCTAAGAACAACTTAATAGTTCAAACATGATGTAGCATTAAGTATAAAAAGAACAACCCGATCTGTTGTAGCCAATATATATCTCTCAAGATGGTGGATACTGCATATAAACCAACCAACCTTTAGATCTAGCCCTATTGGCTGCAAATTCTTGAGAACTGGCCAATGGCAGGATAGATCTAAACATTGATCTAATTTATATGCGCTATATGATAAATATCGCAGTATAAACTCCCGATCCTAATGTGTCATTACGATGGAAGCACTAGAAACAATAGATTATACTACTAATGACAAGCATTTACCTAGATGCGGGGATCGAAACAATGCGGCCGTAGCCAAACAAAGTACTCGTCGAAGAAAAGGTTGGTGATGCGCCGAAGGTTTGATTGATTGTGAATGTGTTTAATTACAGGGGATCTCGGGTCCTATTTATACCCAAGATACAATTATCTATACAAACCCTGGACTCTATCTAAACTACCATTTAAAACACAACATTATCCCGGAAAGGACCCATGCCGTGTCACGACTAACAGTCTAAACAAACCCCTAGATTACAGATACAATTGCCGTTACAGGACTCTATCCATAAGTGACAATATCATTTAACGCGTGATTAACAACCGAATCTTCTATTTATCCTCAAACTTCTGCATTAGAAACGGTTTCATCTCTTCCGGACCTGAAATCGGCTATCGGCTGCCTCTGTCCGATTCATCCTTAGCCGATTGGCCTCGTAGCTGATCACTCCTTAGCCAATGCGACCCCTGTCTCCAGCCGATCCGATTCTGCTTTGCCTTTGCAGATTTAGGAACTCAATTATCAAATTTCAGTTCTAACAGGTGGAAATCGGTACGAGAATAGACACAACAGAACACCACTGCAACTTCAAGTCGTCGGGTTGAGATTCTCCATGGAAACCCAAGTCGCCGACTGCTGAGCGAAACCCTTGTCGGGCGCCGAGTGCTAGCACACAAGGTGTTTGGCGATTCCATCCCTGGATGTGTGGATACCGGTAGAGACATCGCTACGTTGCGGTGTTATTCAGCGGCATTGAATCTCATCGAGATCCAACTAGCCAAATCCAATTCGACGGTTGGGTCAGGCGGTTGGAAGGTCGGAAGGCCGGGCGAATCGGCACGACATCGCCGGCATCGACAAATCAGCAAGGAGTTGTCGTCATCGGCAAATCTTAACGCCACCAGCGGGTCGAGCGAGACGAACCAGAAGCGCCATCGGGGTTGGGCGAGACGAACCGAAGTCAGCAGGGTCGGGTGTTTTGGACCTAGTGTCGGCGAGGTCGGCTGAAGTGCTTCACTACTACAGAAGAGGCCAAAGGTGCCGGTTTCTTCAACCGGCACCTATTGGTCGGCACCAATGACCAAAGTCATTGGTGTCGGTTCTTCAACCGGCACCTATTCAGACGAATAGGTGTCGGTTCGTGTAGAGCCGGCATCTATTTATCCGACACCTATACGGACCGAACCCCATTCAACAGGTGCTCCCAATTTTTTCTTATGGGCCCACTCCTTTAGCCGGACCCACTATATTTACCGGACCCACCAAATTTTTCCATGCAATTACATACCTTGATGGCGGGCCCTCTTTGAGGTCGGCAAAGCCAATTTCGAGGTCGGCAAGACTTGTTCGAGGTCGGCTAGCAACATATTGACTGTTTTTCGCTGCACTGCATGTCAATTGGTAACGATCTATAGACCCTTACTTGCATGCTTTCCTGGATTGCACAGTAGAAATTTTTGTTTTACGCTATCGTAGCCTCCGTGTTTTCCATCAGTGGTATCAGAGCTAGACTTGCGTAGTTTGGGTTTTAGATTGGATCTGGAACAAGTTTAACACATGGGTTGATTAGGTCAATCGGTATATGAGGTCAGTAGAGGAGAGTAGATGGAAATTGTGTTCCTTGAGATTGTCTCGGATCGACATAATGTGATTGTGTCGAAGCGGTTTCCATAGTACTTGGGATTAGCTTGAGTCGGATTCGGGATGGCGTTCCTTGAGAGTGTCTTGGATCGGTACAATGTGATTGTGCCGAAGCTATCTAGTAATCTGTGGGGTCTCCTCTGGAGAGGTCAACTCCACAATACCACATATCCTCCCAGGAGTCTGGTTATGCGTGAAATAGTACAGATATAGAAACTTCGTATGTTTTTACAAACTAATAATGTACAAGTACAAGTTATATAGTACAAAAAGATGCGACACTTCCACGGGGATATTTCTGAAGTTATTATATGCAAGAGTCGACCTAGAGTTCGTGTTCTTCCTTGGCTTCGAGATTTCCTGAAGTTATTATATGCAAGAGTGAGTACCAATGGTACTGAGCAAGGCAAACTGAATACAAATCTATTTAAATATGCATGCTATATCGACAAGAGAAGTAAATTATAAATAGGTTTCTAGTATGAAGATATATCCTATTCTACTTTCTAAAATATTCTATGTGAACATTTTAAGGACATGAATTATAAACTTAACTTTAGTCTAATCTTATACTCTACCCTTTATTATATATATAGGCAAGATATTTTAAAAAGAATAATATAATCCTAGCCTTAGCATAATCTTATGTCATATATATGCATGATATGATATAAGTCTAATCTTAATGTGATTCTATATTATACAAAAATAGATATACATAATGTGCTAAAAGGAAATAAACTAAGCCTAACTTAAACATGAATCTATGTTCTATCTTTTCTTATAATTACTTACATATGATTGTCAAATTTTAGGGGGCACTTTAGAAAAGTTGCTTATGCTATTAAACTGGATTCACCCATAGACACAACTCCATTGACCGGGAGTATGGCGTATTCAAATACAAATCGACTCTGCAGCGTCTCCCAGCTTTACCCAAGGATTAACCTTAGTTAGCCAGACTAAAGGGTAACATGGCATTTATATAGTTCTAACCTTTTCTGATGTGTGAACGAGACCTGAGGGCTATCTTAATAGAGGCACCAATTCTAACCAGTAATTGGTGTCTCGACCCCTATTTAATAGTTGTTCGTCACACACTGCCCCGGCTTGGTGAAACCTCGGGCTATCTTAACAAACGGTACTGATCTGGTTAGTATCGGCGTTTTATCTGCTGTCTACATAGCTGCCCACCAATGAGACTTCAACAACAACACTACAAATCTCCCATGCATAGAATCGCATGAATAAAACTCCTAAGTCCAAAGGGAGATCAGAGAGAAATATATAGTTGCCATGCCGGTATAACCGGTCCATCGGATGGGCGAAACTATGTCCTTATTTTGGCATAAGAGTTTTTATAATTTTTTGGTATACAGCCAAAACCATTCAGGTCATATGAATCATATTTTCTGGCATATAGCCAAAATTATCCACATATCACATGAGATGATAGGACTTATATTTGCGTATGATATAAAATAATGGATCATTTTTCCATTCTATGAAATAATAATATAATTCCATATGACCATTCTCATACTACATGAAATGATAGGATTTATATTTGCCTATCCCATAAAATAATAGATTACTTTTCTATTTTGCCACATGAAATAACCTTTTATGAGCATGAATGAAATACTAGTATATGTGATAATGCTTATTCTATCCCCTTCGCGAGTCAAGCCAATCGGCCTCAAATGGGTCTACAAGGCCAAGAAGGACGCAGTAGGGATCATCTTCAAGTACAAAGCCACTGGTTGTGAAAGGATATGTGCAACGCCAAGGCATCGAGTCGACGAGGTCTACGCAGGTGGCATGCTTGGAATCTTCGGCTCTCTGGCGCACGCCGCAAACGAAGTGGCGAGTCTATCACATGGATGTAAAGTCGGCTTTCCTCAATGGAGAGCTGCTGGAAGAGGTCTTCGTCGAGCGGCCGTGGGGCTTCCAAGTTATCAAAGTGTTATCTAAGGAGAAGGAGAACATAGCTAGTTATGTGAAATAATAACCTCCTCCTTTTCTACCCATAAAATGATAAAATGTTTCTAATGCATGAAATAATAGCTTACATGAACTAGAAAATCTACATAAACTATTAACATGCTTGATTTCATGGAATGTCTAAATTTACATAAAATAATAACTTATAACTATCTAACCCATCCCCAAAGTATTTCTAACTAAATGCATTATTTAAAATATGATAATTTATTATTTTTAAGCTAAATGATCAAAAATAGTCGACTAGCCTTCGGGACCAATGGTCTCAAATTCTTATTCCCCTTGAATAGCGACGAAGATGTTTGTGTCGATGATATGGTTAAGCTCGGCTTCCACTTGTGAACTTAACATGACGATCTATCGGTAGTCAATAAAATAAATCAATCAACTTTAAATAAACACTAGATAAATATAGAAATTCAAAAGGAGTTTAAAAGGTGACTTTTGAAGTTTTAACGGGAAGTTATTTGTTAGATCCTAAAACTTAAATTTTTGGCTTGAATAAAGAAAATAATAAGAGTATTTAAAATATTTTTAAAAGAGAAAAATGGTAGTTTTTGAAGTTTTAAAATAGAAAGATTATTTACTAGATTTTAAAGTTTAATTTTGAACTTGAATAAAATAAAGGAAATATTTCAAATACTTTAGAGGAGAACAAATAAGTTTGTAAAAATGGAATAAAATTAAGAAAGAATCAAAGGGTCAAACTATTTTTATAAATTTATTTGTTAAATTCTTAAAATTTAAAATTTGGGTTTATTTTAACATAAAATGATTCAAAGATTAGGGGTTAAATATATTTTTAAAAGGAAGATAATTAAAAGAAATAAGGAGAATTTGAAATTATAAGGTTTAAAGAAGGAGACTGTGGGTCAATTAGGGATTAAATTAATTTTCTAAGGTTTTCTTATACTTTTACTATCTCTTTCTTTTAAATAAAAATAAAATAAAAAAATGAGAAAAAGAAAAAAAAGGGTTGAGGTGGGATTTGAACCCAAGACCTCCTTCTCTCTTACTCTTTCCCCACTACGGCAGCTAGTGCTTCTGTCCCGCTCTTTCTCTTCTCTTCTTTTCTTCTCTCTTCTTTCTCTCTTATTGTTCTTCTTCCTCCTCTATTTCTCTTACTTACGGTCGGCAGCCGATGGGAGTGAAAGCGCGACGGCAAAAATGGCCAGAATCCAAAGGTTAAGGGGCCTATTTTCATTTGTGAGATGTGGGGAACCCATTTTCGGGTTTGGTCAGGCGGAAGGAACGACGGGGTGAGCCAACGACGACGGCGTAGCAGCGGCGGCGGCGGTACCCGTCGTGACAACTTTCCGGTAATGGTTTGACTAGGATACGGGACTTGAGAGTATTTATAGGATACGGTGGTGCTAATCTAAAGGTTTATTCGGCCAGAGATGCGGTGTGATTGCTTAACGTCGGCGGGTTCACCGCAGTGGCGGCGATGCACGGAGGCAGAGTACTTTGGCGATCGTTTGGCCGAAATAAAGGGCTTAAAAGTATCTAAAGAACACATAGATGCTAGCTAGGAATTTAGTTTACTGGGAAAGGCATTAGAATGCCCTGGCACCATGTGTGCGACGGCGGCCGGAGCAGAGTATGCCGCGGCGGCTCGTCGGCAATGGTTCTCCAATGGACGAAAGGTACAAAGAGGTTAGGAGAAATGGAGTATTTGGCAAGGGTAAAGCAATGATACCTTTAATTTGGAAGGAAATCAACTGTGGTCGACAAATTTTTGAGGATGGCCGATGCGGTTTGTTTAGGGTTCTTCAGTTCCTCCTTCAGGTTTACTCAAAATTCGAGCAATTGGATGGGTAGAAATTGGGGAAAACCCCAGAGGGAGGAAGAGGAGAAAATGAGGAAAATGATTTGAATTGGGACTTTGACTTGGTTCGTTCATTTTATAGAAGTACCTAGGTCGGTTCAAGGAGCAGCAATGGCTGTGACTTAAAGTCGGTTCGGCGTAGAGATTTGCATGGTGACGAGGGTGCTCCATTAGTATGCTGCCACTTGTAGGAGAGGATAGGGATGGCCGGCATTGGTTTGATCTTCTTGTGGGCGAGGCCGGCACCCGTAGCTGGTGAAGAAGAAGCAGGCGGCGCCTACGGTTGGCTAAGGCAGGGGAAAGAAGAAGGGAAGAAGGAAAGGAGGAAGGAAGGGAAGAAAGAGGAAAAAGAAAAAGGAGAAAAAGAAAAAGAAAAAGTAAATAGAAAAGAAAATGGAGAAAATAAATTTAGAGGAAATTTTAGGAAGAATTTTGATGTAGAATTTGAAATCAATTTACCTATTTTTTAGAAATTTCTTAAATTTAAAAGTTAAATTAAGACTTTCAAAAATAAAGATTTAATTGATTCTTTATTTTTAAATTAAGATTAGGAAGAGTTTGGAAAGGATTCAATTTAGGATTTAAAATTAAATTGAATTTAATTTTTGGGATTTTATTGAATTAAAAATTATTTTGAAAATTTCCAAAAATAAGAGTAAGAATTTATAAATTTGGGATTTTTAAATGAAAATAAAGAATGTAAATAATTTTTGGGGATTTTGAATGTTTTAAAATAGAATGCATAATAAATTTTGTTCACAAAAATTTTCTACGTTAATTTGAGTATTTTTAAAAGTGTGATTTTTTTGGGATGTTACGTAATCCGACCATAAATCTTTGCCTTGCGCCTATGCAAACCATGTCCCTTGATAGTGTATCGGGACGACATGATGTGATTATGCCGATATGATTTTCATAAACGATTTTGTAGATTGGATCTATGAAATTCGTGTGGTGTTCCGAGCGCCGCGGGACCGTCGTGTGTATACTCCCCTTTTATGTCGTCCCGGTATCGTATCTCTGTGATAGGTAGAAAACGTTCTATGTCTAACTTGTTTTTTGCATAAAATGTTATGGGATGGTATGGCCCAATTGTATGTACGAGATGCATGTGATGCGTGTAATATTCTTTCATACGTGCAATCCATGTAATATTATTTCACGACCTACATGTCGATGTAATCGTTAATTTATAGTTTCTATAGTAGTAGCTTAGTTTGAAGAAATCAAGCATCCGGCACTCGAGAGAACGGTGATAAAGATGAAGATCCTCTATACCGACATGAAGATGGAGATCACCAAGTGAAAGGGTCATACTGTTTCATTATTAATTGTTATTATTCTTGCTTTCATATATGTGATATGTTTGTTTGATAGGATAATATCCTTCAGAAAATTAAGTAGTAATGATGCCCTCCAAATGTTGCATCTATCACAGTTGTGATCGTCAATTGGTAGGTCTGCCAAGCAGAGTGTCATTGTCTATCATAACACGATGAGGTATATGTTAGACATATACATACAGGAGCATTTGATTTACTTGACGAGGCTATCAAAATAGTTTTGGGCCTTGGGCATAGGTTGGGGCCGGGGCATGATGATGCCACTCAACGAACAAGAGTCATATAGGGATGTGATTAGCAAGGTGTTGCTTACCCATGTTACTAATCTTCTAGCAGTGATGCCAAAGCTCACTAGAAATTAATTAACATGTGGATCTTGACCCAATACATAACCTAGAGGTAAGGTTAAGAAACGTAGTAGGAGTCTTTTGTTAAATTGTTTAATAAAACACAAAGCATAAAAATTATGCTAAACTTTGCATGTATTTTCTGTTGTAGATTATGACAACTAATATTGCACCCAGTTCTTTTAATTTGCGGTCTATACTTGATAAAGAAAAGTTGAACGGAACAAACTTTATGGATTGGTATCGAAACTTGAGAATTGTTCTCAAGCAAGAGCGAAAGGAGCACATTATTGAAGTTCCTTATCCTGATGATTTGCCTGATAATGCTAATGCGGCTGCACGGAGGGCTTATGAGAAGCACATTAATGATTCCCTAGATATAAGTTGTCTCATGCTTGCCATAATGTCATCTGAGCTTCAGAAGCAATACGAGAGCAGTGATGCTCACAGTATTATTGAGGGTCTACGTGGCATGTTTGAGAACCAAGCTAGGGCCGAGAGGTTCAATACTTCAAAGTCCTTATTTGCGTGCAGGCTTGTAGAGGGGAATCTCGTCAGTCCACATGTGATAAAGATGATTGGCTATATTGAGAGTCTTGAAAAACTAGGTTTTCCTCTTAGCCAAGAGTTGGCTACAGACGTGATTCTCCCGTCACTTCCTCTGAGCTTTGAGCCATTCATACTAAATTATCACGTGAACAACATGGATAAAACCTTGGTAGAATTGCATGGGCCGCCGGGGAAGAACAGAGCAGGGGAAAGGGAGGGAAGAAACAGAGAGGAAGAAAAGAAAAGAAGGGGGAAAAAGAAAAGAAAAAGAAAAAAGAAATAGAAAGAGAAAAATAGTAAAGAAATTAGGGTAAAATATTTTGAAATATTTTGGAAATATTTTAGGATAAAAATAAGGTTTTGAAATATTATTATCTAGGAATGAGTATAATATTCTTTTTCCTTCCAAAAAGAAATACTTTGTGAAAATGATTTGTGAAAATAATTTATAGATTGAATTTTTCCTTTTTATGAATTCAAATATTGTCCGACCTCTAATTTGTTATCGAAGTTCACATGAGACTTTTTTTAAATATTGGTTAAGCATGAATGTCGTTATTCGGTCGTTAGAATTACAAAACCCCTAACAAATATAATTGCAATATTAAAGATCAATTATTGGAGATATGGAAATTAGAAATCTAATTATTTTAGGATATCTTCAAATTTAGGAACAAAATATATATTTATTACGAGATGGTTCGCTCAGTTAAGCTGGACTTCTTTCCGTTGATTCAACTATTAAAATTTACGAAGTTTGAGGTTGTGTTTGGAATCCGCTTTCGCGATCATTTTGAGATCTCTTTCTTTTCGTTGATATTGTTGGATTTTAATTGGATTCAACCCTTCTTTTCGCACGTACGGATAGCGTCCGAAGAAGTGAACACGACTACGCGGAAGACCCCACTCAACCGGCGTGCGAGCAAGGCAAGTCTTCACACCCTTTGAACATATTGATCCCAATTGCGAAATGATGTTATTTTAAACTCTAAACATGCATGCTTTACCGAGTTACCTATACTTGTTATGCCATACCTTGCTATTGATTACCTTTAGAATTACTCCTTGTAACTCGCGATGTGATACAAATAACCGAATCATAACTTCGGTAAAGCGCTTAGCCATGCTATACTTAGATTTATGCATACTCATGACTTTATGAAAAAGCTTTGTGCTTGGGCAACTACCTTAGGGAAGGTAGTTGAGATTCGGCATGTGGAGACATGAGCGCCACATGGCCATGAGAATGAGGAACTAAGTTTGATGAAAATTGAAAGTACTATATAAATGTTTTAGCTGGGGCGGCGGATGATTTGGGTGGATTCCGGAAAAGGCAAGTGCCGACCACAGTCGATTAAGGACCGAGCCATGAGATAGCGGAAACGAGCCGCAGTCAACCGTACTTCTCGAATGGGTATAGACCTAGGCCGACTAGATAGCCAAGCGAGCGGTATCCTTGCATAGATGGTTCTCTATGATGTGGTTATGGGATGAGGATGAGGCTGTGGCCTTTGTTATGAACGGTGGGATTAAACCAATGTTAATTAATCTTAAAGATTGGAAATGTCTTCCCTTACCCCGGGTGCGCCAGAACTCCTCTCACTTGCTAGAAAAGGACGGCTAGAGTGCATGAGGACATAAGTTCATGGAGCGGGTGCGCCAAAGTGAGGTTATCGAAAGGCTTTGCCGTGACCGTCTCATGTGTTGAGGCGTAGGCTCATTTGTTGGCTGTCGCGAGTACGGGTAAAGTGTACATCCTTTGCGGTGTGAATGAATCAATCTATTCGAATAGCCGTGCTCGCGGATATTGAGCATCGTGACAAGACTTTCGCTTGGCTAGACTTTGAACTTAAAAATCTTGGGATGGGTTTGCATGATGATGATTTTATTATTTGGTGGATCAACTTCTCGAGAATACGAGAAGGGGTGGACTCCCAGAAAATCATGACGAGCCGGAGGCGGGAAGCCATCCTTGGAATCACGATGGATGGTAGACGAACCGTCGCCGGGTTAATGAACTATGAAATTAAAAGCTGGATTTGGCTAGTCGATAGGCTTGTGAAAAGAATTGTGAAAGGCGGCTTTACGCAAAAATAACCCTAGCCATGTTCTTTGAACAACCTTATCATATGCATCAATTCTGTGTTGGCTTGCGAGTACGGTTGGTACTCACCCTTGCTATACGCACAAACCTCCAGTGATGGAGTTGAAGAGTCGGAAGGTCCATACGCATATCACCGGAGGACGAGGAACCGCGGCGCATATTAGACTTTAGCCCCGGTCGTTGCCGTGGCAATGGACAAGCGCCTCTTTTCATTGCCTTATCTAAACTTTGTTTTTATGTTGTATTCGGACCATAAGGTCTGTGGGATGAACAATGCCTTCGGGCCTATTAATGTAATAATGGTATTGTAAGACTATTCGTGCATGCGCACTTGATTATCCGATCTTGTATTCGTGGGTACCAACTACTTGATCCAGGAAATGGTACTATGAACACGAAAGATTCCCGACTCAAAATCGGGGTCCACACGGAACCTACAAGGTCGCACACTTAACAGGATAGAACGTGTATTTGAGTTGGACTCGGATACGGCTTAGTTCGGATAGAGATCCGATTGAATATAGAGTCGGATGGGCCACAAGGCCCAGTTGGCCAACTCTATATAAAGAGGCACTTGGGGTGGAAATCGGTACGAGAATAGACACAACAGAACACCAGCACAACTTCAAGTCGTCGGGTTGAGATTCTCCACGGAAACCCAAGTCGTCGACTTACGAGCGAAACCCTTGCCGAGCGGCGAGTGCTAGCACACAAGGTGTCGGCGACTCCATCACTTGGATGTGTGGATACCGGTAGAGACATCGCTACGTTGCGGTGTTTTCGGCGGCATTGAATCTCATCGAGATCCAACTAGCCAAATCCAATTCGACGGTTGAGTCGGGTGGTCGGGAGGTGGAAAGGCCGGGCGAATCGGCACGACATCGCCGACATAGACAAATCAGCAAGGAGTTGTCGGCATCGGCGAATCCGAACGCCACCGGGGGTCGGGCGAGACAAACCGGAAGCGCCATCGGAGTCGGGCGAGACGAACCGAGGTCGACGGGGTCGGGCGTTTCGGACCCGGGGTCGGCGAGGTCAGTGAAGTGTTTTGAGGTCGGCAAAGCCTATTCCAAGGTCACCTAGCAACATATTGACTATTTCGCCGCTACCCGACAATTGGTAACGATCTATAGACCCTTACTTGCATGCTTTCTGGATTGCGCGGTAGAAATTTTTGTTTTACGCTATCCTAGCCTCCGTGTTTTCCTTCATTGTCATCCATAGCTTTGCTAGTGGGCGCCTACATTAGCGCATCATCGATAGCTCGCCGGAGCTATTCCACAATTGATACCCCGCCTGCAGGGATGTCCATGGGATCGGTTTTGTCTTTCACTATCTGCATCGATGATCACTTGACATAGCTTACATCTCTTTGTTTCCAGCTTTACTATGTGGTATCCATCGATTCTGTTGATTCTTGTCTTTGCGCCCGATGATGTCTTCCACTAGGTGACTTCAGGGGTCTCAGATTGTCATGGGTAAAGATAGCACATCTGTGGGACAGGGGATTTTCTTCTTCATGTCTTTGACGTTGGGCGCTTTGGGCTGAATCTGGCTTGTTTGAAATTCAAAAAACTATGGGCCGAAGCAATTGGGCTGCTAGTTTTGCCCGACCTCGTGAACCATGCTCTCTCTCTATGTCTTCCTTAGTATTGGGATCGGTGAAGAGGCGATGATCGTGTGCTTCTGTATTCTTGCCTTTACTATGTCGGCGAGTTACGAGCTAGAGCTTGCGAGCAAGGTTGCTAGACAACTAGTTCCGGACACTTGCCGGGGCGCTTGGAGGTGTTCTTGCAGTTGCTCCCTATCAATCGTTAGGCGATAAGAAGGGAGCCGGCGGCTTGGGGGTGGACAATATTTGGTTGGATCGGGCTAGGAATGCCTTTCTGTTAAATAGGCGATGGTAGCATAGTGGTTTTCAACTACCGGAAATCTAGCCAAATCTTCATTCGGGACTAGAAGAGACCTCACTTGAAGAAGAAGAGTTGTCTTGTGCTTGTAGGTCTTGAGCTAGTTCATCAAGGGAGATATACGGGCCTATGCAAGGAAGGAATTCCATTGATGAACTACGACGGTCTAAATCCATCGAATGTTGTGGGACTTCTTGATGTTTCATTCCCTCATGGTGTTGATTGTCCCCTTGTGGAATAACTAGCTCCCAAGGCGGCTAAGGTTCCTGCTCATTTGGGTTCGCGTTTGGGGGATGGGAACATTATCTTGAGCTTGCTGGTTCAGAACTTGATTGCCATGAGCCCACTAATTACGATGGGGGTTGGCTCCGAAAAAACCCAGTTTGGTGCAGCACCTGTTGCTCCTCTTGCCGTTTGGTTCATGTGGGTGCGGCCCAAGGATGACTAGTGCATGTTAAGGTGCGGCTCTCCGTCGTACGACAAAGAGTCTTCATCGCGGGAAATCATCGGGAAGTTCCCGTTGATAACGTAGACCAGGATCGTCCAAGAGTAGCCCATCCCTCCAATCGGGGTGCCCTTGGAAAAATCAAGCTCTGGTACTCTATCGGGGCTCAAGAGGAGGGCTCGAACGAGGACTCTGGATTTGTTACGGTCACGATACCAATCTAGGAGGCAACCGTAAGGAGCCACAACTACCCTGATGTAGAGATCTTTCTGAAAATCTAGTGGAAATGCTAGAAACATCAGCCAACAAACTCTAGTGTATGTGCAGGATGTGGTGTTTACACCTTCATCATGTTTGATTACCCTGATCTCATTGTTTTGGAAGTGAAAATGGGATTCATGGACAAGCTGGTCCCTTTGAGGCGCTGTGCGCAGTCTGATCAATGCCAGGCCAAGAGGAGATAGGTGAGCTATCTCAATCTGAACTTGTTGCATGTCCTCTAGAAAGTGGCATATCGGATTGAGAGTGGGGCGCAGTTGATTTACCTTAGCAGGCATTGGATTGATTGTCACTATGGCATAGTCCTCATGCTCCCTGCTGGGTTCGCTAACTAACGCCATCTGGCCCCGGGCATATCTATTCCATCCGTGTTCCACATTGAGGCCAGCCACTAGGTAGGGCTGGGGGTTGACAGGGAAGTTTGCCATATCTTGTTGATCGTTGTTGGTGTAAACTTATGGATTGGGGATGGTGAAGTAGGGGCTTATGGCGAGTTTAACAGATGAATCTGAGCGAACAGGAGAGGAAGAAGACGATGGACTTGAGATAAAATATGAAGCAATATGTTCCTTTTCAGAATAGACCGGTACGTCTGCCTTTTGCGCAAGGCGAGAAGTCGAAAGATCAGCGTGAGAATCTAGGTGGACATTGTCAAAACAAAGAGAGATCCTTCTTGGAGAGAGAGAGCTTGGTTTTGGGAAGCCTCGGGGCAAGCTTTGGACCTCCGAGATAAACTTGTGTTGGTTTTACGTAGCGAGTGGGCTTTGGGACCCAAATTTGGAGGGGCCTTTGGGCTTTGAGATTGTGAGCCCCTTGAGATTTGTCTCCGGACATTTAGGGGTGATCTCCAAATTTCGAACTTGTTCCCTTTCACGCTAAATGTTGTATGGGCGTTAACAATGAATTAGTTTAATATGTGTAAAATGAAACAAAATCTTTCACTATGTATCAAAATAAAATTCTATTATATCTTCATGTACAATTTTCTTTATAATGTGCGGTAAATCTAATTTTATGCAACCCTTCCTTTGCAAGTACGATAATATTTTGTTATTCCGATGACGATTGCAATGATACTTTACGGACACTACAATTAGGAGGCTACGAAATGTATACCAAACTATGGGGGTATTTGGTTTGGGAGACTAAAATTAGTCCCGTCACATTGAATATCGCACATCAATTTAAATGACTAAACGTGAACTAATTATAAAAATAATTGCGAGAATCGAAGGATAATTTGCGAGACTAATCTATTAAGCCTAATTAATCCATGATTAGCAAATATTTATTGTAACATCACATCATCAAATCATGACGTGATTAGACTCATATATTCATCTCGCGAATTATCCATCGATTATAAATAAGTTTCATAAATAATTCACATTTAATAATAAAAATAATATCAGTTAAAAATTTTAGTCCCATCAACTAAACCAGCCCTATATGACACGACGCATCACAAGCAAGCTCCATTAAGCTTGAGAAAATCATCTTTTTTAGAAATGGGAATATATTAATATTCCGGCCACTGCATCGATGAATGCATAAAGCTGTTCATTATTACAACTTGAAACATAACAAATCATGGAATCTCAAAGACAAAGTTTTGATCCCTAGCCATGTTCTTTGAACAACCTTATCATATGCATCAATTCTGTGTTGGCTTGCTGAGTACGGTTGGTACTCACCCTTGCTATACGCACAAACCTCCAGCTGATGGAGTTGAAGAGTCGGAAGGTCCATACGCATATCACCAGGAGGACGAGGGAACTGACGGCGCATATTAGACTTTAGCCCCGGTCGTTGCCTGTGGCAATGGACAAGCCGCTGCCTCTTTCCGCTGCCTTATCTAAACTCTGTTTTTATGTTGTATTCGGACCATAAGGTCCTGTGGGATGAACAATGCCTTCGGGCCTATTAATGTAATAATGGTGTTGTAAGACTATTCGTGCATGCGCACTTGATTATCAGTACTGTATTCGTGGGTACCAACTACTTGATCCAGGGAAATGGTACTATGAACACGAAAGATTCCCGACTCAAAATCGGGGGTCCACAGAGCTGGTATCAGAGCCATGCGACCGTAGGCTAAGACCAAATGGCGCCCTACCCCTAACCAGATGGCTAAAGGGAAATATCCCTACGGTAGGATCAGTTTTAAACTATTATTTCCGAAAATGCAAATATATCTTTTCTACATACGTATTTCTTTTTACCAAATGATTATGATAGCTCCCTCCCGCTAACCCTAAGTTGCACGTAAAGCGAGATGTCAAACCACGACGGAACACGGGAAGTCAGCATTCCGCGAGACGAGGGGTTCGTGGTCCAACTCCAGTCCCTACTATGGTGCTTGAGGTACCGGAACCACCCACCTATCACACCAAAAGGCATGGCTCCGAAGAGTATCCAGCCGGGAGGCATTGTATCCATAGAAGCCCGCATGGGAAGCGAGACATCTTCTTGCTTCCATACTCGCTACCACGGGACCTAGCGAAGCGGCTATTCGGGACGCGGCTCGCGAGGCCTTCCTTCGCCTTAATCACGGAACACCGTGCCGAACTCACAATGAGGAGTTCGTGCATCATCCTTACCGCGAAGAGGGCAACCCGGTGCACCGTGGAGGCTACCCCTGCTGCTACAACCCGATGATCACGCGTCTATCGCGTTGGGCGAGAACGAGACGCGGCTTACGAGGAGGCCCGCTCAAGATCAACGATCAGCGATCACGCCTCAATGATCGGTCAACAGCCACCAAGGCGTGGAGACCAGATAAGCATCTTGCGGACTCATGCGAGCCAATGGTGCTCGGTATGAGCAACTCTCGGACCGCTACATGGCCCGAGGAGGCTCGGTAGAGCTGGAAGAGCGGCTCGGGAAGAGCAAGCGGCGATCAACCGGCTAGAGGAGCATTTGCACTCGTCTGTCTGTGCGAGTACTTCCACCGAGCCTGTACCATCACCTCCCGCCCCGTGCCCGACCACTATTACCTTATGACTCCAGCAAGCTTAGATACTTTTCAAGCTATGATGGAGCAAGCTTTCATGTTGAGCACGAGCACGCACCGTACAGTAGACCCCACTGCTGCCACATCCATGGGACCCACCCGAGCTCGAGCCGGGATCGGAGAGGGTAACCCCATCCCGGATCTACACCGATACGGAGTCGAGGCGAGCCCATGGAGATCAAATGGGAGTCTAGCGACACCGACTCAATGGAGGAGGAAGTTCCCCCTCGTCGCGACTCACACGGGAGGCCCCTCACCCGCCGAGCGCTCGCAAGAGTACGCGGCCACCGAGTCGGAAGATTCGGCATGACTCGAGGCCACCACCTCCGAGCCGTGGGGACTTCGGTTTGCTTGAGCGCGGACCACCCACTTCCGGCGCACGGCTCTTGCGGGTGGTTGGATGACTAGGCGGAAGGACCTTCCCGGCTCGCGGCACTTCCTATTTCCCCTTAATTAGTTGATGTAGTTGGACGATATAATTATTATTGCTATCTGGCATGAAGGATGTGTGTGTACAGTCGTGTACCCTATGTAATATGATGAACCGAGCACCGCTTTGCGGTGTCTTAATTCGAATGCTTATTATTATTTCACCTTGGTTGATTGAAGATCATTCGAAAGAACTTGAAGAAAAATTTCCCTGTGAACTATAACCTAAACTAGTCCGATCTCTTGATTCATCTCCCTTCTTCGAGATGGCACATCGCCGCGAGGGCGCGGCGACCAACGAGAACCCGAGAACCTAACCCCTCCACCCGGCGGAGGTCATGGCTATGCGGACCCGGCTACTCCAAGCGATTGCTAATAATCAAGGAGGTCGAGGAGGATCGAGTGCAGGAGAATTCATGAGAGCTAAGCCGCCCACTTTTCCACGGCCGAAGAGCCTATGGATGCCGAAGATTGGCTAAGAGTGATAGAGAAGAAGTTAACCCTCGTCGAGTCCGAGAAGCGATAGAGTTGTCTTCGCTACTAACGAGTGGAGGGTCCCGCGAGTGACCGGTGGGACACCTACAAGGAGACACGAGCGAAGACGCCGGCGAGCCAACATGGGAGGAATTCACGGCTGCGTTCCGTGAGAATTTCGTGCCCATTTGCGTGATGAGGATGAAGAAGAACGAGTTCCGCGGCTGCGTCAAGGGAACACCTCGGTACAAGAATATCGAACAAGTTCACCCAGCTTGCCCGTTACGCCACCGGTGACACAGCGGACGAAGAAGAAAAGATAGACAAATTCATTGAGGGACTAAATGACAAGGCGAGGGGACCAATGATCGGGCGGGATCACACCGGTTTCCAAAGCCTCATCAACAAGGTCGTCCGACTTGAGCATGACCAAAAGGTGGTAGACAATAACCGCAAGAGGAGGCTCGCTATGGCTCGCCCATTTCGGGGAACGCCACAACGCCCCAAGGGAGCCACTCCGTCGGATGGAAGCCAAATGTTAGAGCAACCGGACGTTCTCCCGCTTCCGACCATGTCAACAGTCAGCTACACCTCGGTTTCGTACGCCCACACCAACCCTAGCGCTCCGGGAAGAAGGAATGTGAGTTTTAATTGCGGAGAATTCGGGCACTACTCCAATAGCTGCCCAAAACCACGCAACGCCCACGTGCGCACGGCGCCAATGCAACGCCCGTCCGAGGAACCCCACCCCTGCGGCGGGACGAGTGCATTCGGGACCCCGCTACCCAACGAGGCTGCCACCGGGTTTCGACGTGGTCGGGTGAATCATGTGCGGGCGGAAGAAGCTCGGGAGGACCGGAGCGTATTGATGGGTATGTTCTCTATCAACTCGCACCGGTTAAAGTTTTATTCGATTACGGAGCCTCGCATTCATTCATATCTTCCCAAGTAAGCAAACAACACCACCTACACCAAGTAGCACTTAAGAGGCCTATGTTGGTACACTCACGGGGAGACATAACCGTACCCCATGCCTGCATTAATGTGCCCATACGGATTAGAGACATGGTGTTTCTCTCAAACCTTATGGTGCTATCACCCCAAACCATAGATGTCATACTCGGGATGGATTGGTTGACCAAAAATAATGGGATTATAGGCTGCGGTCGAAGGGAAGTCACGGTATCCACCCCATGGGGATCACCGATGAGCATAACTATGGATCAAAACCCAAAGCTATGTGAGCAAGCTGCGGGAGTGTTCACCATGCTACCCTTAGGCGGAATGCCCGTAGTACAAGAATACCCGGATGTGTTTCAGAGGAATTACCGGAATGCCCCGGATCGCGACGTAGAGTTTATCATCGATCTAATGCACAGTACGGCCCCCATATCCAAGAGACCTTATCGAATGCCGGCCAACGAGTTAGAGGAACTCAAGAAGCGAGATAAAGGGAACTACAAGAGAAGGGATTTGTACGCCCAGCTCTTCTCACAGGGAGCCCCGTACTCTTCGTCAAAAAGAAGGATGGGAGTATGAGAATGTGTGTGGACTACCGATCGGCTGAATGAAGTAACTATCAAGAACAAGTACCCATGCCTCGGATCGATGACCTATTCGATCAACTTAAGGGTGCACGGTGTTCTCAAAGATTGATCTACGGTCGGGATATCATCGGTTGAAGATTAGAGCCGGAGATATTCCTAAGACGGCGTTCTCTACACGTTACGGCTTATACGAGTTCACGGTGATGTCCTTTGAATTGACCAATGCCCTGCATACTTTATGAATCGATGAACAAGGTATTCATGGAATACCTGGACAAATTCGTGGTGGTGTTCATCGACGATATACTTATCTACTCCAAGAACGATGAGGAACACGCGAGCATCTACGACTCGTACTAGAAAAGTTACGAGAGCACCCAGTGTATGCAAAATTCAGCAAATGCGAGTTCGGCTCAAGGAAGTCGCTTTTCTTGGCCACGTGGTTTCAGCCGGAGGAGTAGCCGTAGACCCGCCAAGGTCGAAGCCGTTACGGGATGGAAGGCACCCAAGTCGTGACGGAAGTTCGAAGTTTCTTGGGCTTGGCCGGTTATTACCGACGGTTTATCGAAGGGTTTTTCACGTAGCCCGACCTATGACTCAACTTCGAAGAAGGAAAAGAAGTTTGAGTGGAATGAGAAGTGCCAAAAAGCCTTCGAGCAATTAAAAAAAAGTTAACCTTGCCCCAATCTTGACCTTACCCGACAACCGAAGGACTTCGTGATGTCTTGTGATGCATCCGGCAAGGATTAGGAGGAGTATTAATGCGGGATGGGAAGGTCGTAGCGTATGCCTCGCGACGATTCGACCCCACGAAGAGAATTATCCCACACACGACTGGAATTAGCCGCGGTTGTACACGCATTGAAGATCCGGAGACACTATCGATCGGGAACCACTGTGATGTGTATACCGATCACAAGAGCCTAAAATATTTCTTTACTCGGCTGATCTCAATCTACGACGGAGGCGATGGCTGGAGTTGATCAAGGATTACGAGTCTAGGAATCCATTATCATCCCGGCAAGGCAAATGTAGTGGCCGATGCGCTGAGCCGCAAAGCCCAATGCAACCACATGGGATTGGGAGGTATGGCGCGAACTTCAAGAAGAAATGGCCGGACTCAATGCACCTAATTCCTCACGGAGAAGTGAACTCACTTGGAAATCCAACCCCTGCGAGAACTCAAATAGAGGAAGCCCAAAAAGGGAATGAGGAAACCCGGAAATCAAGGAACGCATGGCGTTGGACGCGCTCGGGAGTTTTCGTGGATGACAAGGGAATCTGTGGTACAATAAAAGAATACGTGTGCTGAACGAGGCGGTTTGAGAGGATTGATCTTAAAGGAAGCCCACGAATCGGCATATTCGTTACATCCGGAAGCACGAAAATGTACCAGATTTGAAAGGAGAATTTGGTGGCCCAATATGAAGAGAGATGTAGCCGAATACGTAGCCGTGTGCGATGTGTGCCAAAGGGTGAAAGCCGAGCATCAACGGCCGGCGGCTTGCTGCGACCACTCAAGATTCCCGAATGGAAATGGGACGAGATAGGCATGGATTTCATAGTGGGACTACCCAAAACTACGACGGTTACGATTCCATTTGGGTAATAGTAGATCGGCTCACCAAGGCGCGATTTATACCGGTGAAAACTAACTACAACAGCCAAGCTAGCGGAACTATATATGAGTAGGATTGTATGTCTTCACGGTGTACCAAAGAGGATCATATCGGATCGTGGTACCCAATTCACATCTCATTTTTGGAGCAAAGTCCACGAGGCACTCGGAAGTCATCTCGCTTTCGTCCGCCTATCATCCCTGGCCGATGGGCGGATTGAAAGGACGAACCAAATCTTGGAGGATATCTGAGAGCACGTGCATTGGATTTCACCAAGGATTGGGAGAAATGCTTGCCGTACGCCGAGTTCTCTTACAACAATAGCTATCAAGCCGGTTTGAAGATGTCGCCAAACGAAGCTCTATTTGGTCGCCGATGTCGGACCCCATTGATGTGGTCGAAACCGGTGAACGAACCGTATTCGGGCGACATAATCGGGAGGCGAGGAAAAGGTTCGCTGATTCGGGACCGACTACAAGGCTGCTCAATCACGACAAAAGAGCTACGCGGATACTCGACGAAGAGAATTGGAATTCAAAGAGGGTGACTACGTGTATCTAAAGGTCTCACCACTACGGGAACACGGAGGTTCAAAGTCAAGGGAAACTCGCACCACGATACGTGGGCCCATTCTGATAAGCGCTAGGAGGGGAGAAGTGGCTTACCAATTGGAGCTGAGAATCTCTCCGATGTCCACCCAGTATTCCACGTATCGCACTGAAGAAATGTCTGCGGTACCGGAAGAGCAAACCTCGTTAGAAACCATCCATGTCCACAGTGATCTTACCTACCCGGAGCATCCAATCAAGATACTAGACGAAGCGAGAAAAGAAGACACGAACCAAGTCGTGGCGCATGTACAAAGTACAATGGAGCAATCACACCGAAGAAGAAGCTACACGGGAAAGCGAAGAATTCTGAGGACAGAACATCCACACCTATTCAGCAACCGGTAAGAAATCTCGGGGACAAGATTTATTGTTAGGGGGGTAGGTTTGTAACATCCTGAAAATCGAAGGAGTAGAATTCGGAACGTGAAAATCGGAACTCACAAAAACCTTTTGGATTAATTGCTTCTTATCGTGTTTTTCGTTCTTACTTGCCAAGCTCGTTGCATAAGAGTTCTTTTGAATTGCTTTGATGTGAAGTTGGATAAAAACCTAAGTTTTGATATCCTAGGTGGGAGTAATAATTCAAAATATATAATTGGAGAAGGGTAAATACATAATTTTGTGGATTTACAAAAGATTCTTGAAAAGAATACATTTTGGTTTAAACCCTAACTGGTGGAAGAAAAATAATAAATAATTGGGCTTGGATGATAAAAATATTTTGAAAAGGAAATATGAAATTAGAAATTAATCAAGGACCCCAATTTGTTAATTTTAAAAGAAGAAATAAAAATATGAAAAATATATTTTGAAAAATAAAAAGTGGGGAAAAGTTTGAAAATATAATTTCAAAATTATTTTGGGAATATTAGAATTTATTTCGAATTTTTAGGGTGAAAGGAAATGAAAATGGAAAATAGGAATTTAAAATCGGGAAAAAGCAAAAGTGCACTTGTTCATTAGCTCAGCGGTGTTCGACCAAACCGTCGGCCACGTCGCGCGCGCCACGCGCCGAGCGCCGTGCCGCGCCGTACCAGACGCCCTCGCCGCGTGCTCTCGGCGAGCGACACCGTTCTGCGCGCACAGTGCCGCCGTGCAGTCGCGCCACTCCGCGGTCGCCGAGTCGCGCCGGCGCCGCGCTAGGCCGTCGCCATGTCGTCGCCGTCACGCCCACGTGAGCGCCGTGTGCATGCAGTCCGCATGCTCCGCCTCGCCGCGCTCACCGTACGCACACACATCGGTGCAGGTTGCCACGTCGCGCACGATCCCCACGCGGCCGAGCCATGCCGCCGCGCGCCGCGCCATTGCCGTCGCGTCGCTGCCCTCGCCGTCGACCGCCTATAAGAAGCCTCCCAGACCCAGCTCCCAACATCGAAAATACTCCCCGAGTGCTCGCTCGTGCTTTCCCCCAATTTCCCCCAAGGATTAGCCACTACATTGCGCGAATTTTGGGAAAGATCGGAGCTCGGCCGGAAGAACCCTAATTCGACCGCCGTGCGACACTCCGAAAGTCGTCACCCTCGGCCGATTTCTTCCCGAATTAAAGGTACCATCATCATCCCCGTGCTCTAGGTATTATTTCCCCTAAGCTCCCGAGCCAAATGGTCGCCGGAAAATCGCCGGCGACGAACCCCTCGAATTCCCCTGTCTCGGCCGCCGAACCACCTCGCCGTCGCCGGCCGTGCAGTGCCTTTCCGCCGAACCAACCCCACCGTTAGCATCCCCGGGTTCGCTGAGCTCGTAGACCCCTCACTTTAGCCGAGGCTTCGCCGGATTTTGCCGCCGACGAGCGCCACCGCCGCCGAACCACCTCGCCGTCGCCAGCCTTTTCCGCCGCTCCCCGGTCTCGGCCGAGTGGAGAAATGGAGCCCTCGTGGTCCCAAGATGGTGTAGCGCCCCTCTTTTCCCTAGCTCCGGCCCTCCCTCGCCGTCGGCACCCCTCCCTCACCGTCGGCCGCGGGGAAGAACAGAAAGCGGGGAAAGGGAGGGAAGAAACAGGAGGAAGAAAAGAAAAGAAGGGGAAAAAGAAAAGAAAAAGAAAAAAGAAATAGAAAGAGAAAAATAGTAAAGAAATTAGGGTAAAATATTTTGAAATATTTTGGAAATATTTTAGGATAAAAAAATAAGGTTTTTGAAATATTATTATCTAGGAATGAGTATAATATTCTTTTTCCTTCCAAAAAGAAATACTTTGTGAAAATGATTTGTGAAAATAATTTATAGATTGAATTTTTCCTTTTTATGAATTCAAATATTGTCCGACCTCTAATTTGTTATCGAAGTTCACATGAGACTTTTTTTTAAATATTGGTTAAGCATGAATGTCGTTATTCGGTCGTTAGAATTACAAAACCCTAACAAATATAATTGCAATATTAAAGATCAATTATTGGAGATATGGAAATTAGAAATCTAATTATTTTAGGATATCTTCAAATTTAGGAACAAAATATATATTTATTACGAGATGGTTCGCTCGGTTAACTTGGACTTCTTTAGTTGATTCAACTATTAAAATTTACGAAGTTTGAGGTTGTGTTTGGAATCCGCTTTCCGCGATCATTTTGAGATCTCTTTCTTTTCGTTGATATTGTTGGATTTTAATTGGATTCAACCCTTCTTTTCGCACGTACGGATAGCGTCCAGAAGAAGTGAACACGACTACGCGGAAGACCCCACTCAACCGCGTGCGAGCAAGGCAAGTCTTCACACCCTTTGAACATATTGATCCCAATTGCGAAATGATGTTATTTTAAACTCTAAACATGCATGCTTTACCGAGTTACCTATACTTGTTATGCCATACCTTGCTATTGATTACCTTTAGAATTACTCCTTGTAACTCGCGATGTGATACAAATAACCGAATCATAACTTCGTGGCGCTTAGCCATGCTATACTTAGATTTATGCATACTCATGACTTTATGAAAAAGCTTTGTGCTTGGGCAACTACCTTAGGGAAGGTAGTTGAGATTCGGCATGTGGAGACATGAGCGCCACATGGCCATGAGAATGAGGAACTAAGTTTGATGAAAATTGAAAGTACTATACAAATGTTTTAGGCCAGGGCGGCGGATGATTTGGGTGGATTCCGGAAAAGGCAAGTGCCGACCACAGTCGGATTAAGGACCGAGCCATGAGATAGCCGGAAACGAGCCGGTACAACCGTACTTCTCGAATGGGTATAGACCTAGCCGACTAGATAGCCAAGCAGAGGCAGTATCCTTGCATAGATGGTTCTCTATGATGTGGTTATGGGATGAGGATGAGGCTGTGGCCTTTGTTATGAACGGTGGGATTAAACCAATGTTAATTAATCTTAAAGATTGGAAATGTCTTCCCTTACCCCGGTGCGCCAGAACTCCTCTCACTGCTAGAAAAGGACGGCTAGAGTGCATGAGGACATAAGTTCATGGAGCGGAGTGCGCAAAGTGAGGTTATCGAAAGGCTTTGCCGTGACCGTCTCATGTGTTGAGGCGTAGGCTCATTTGTTGGGTGTCGCGAGTACGGGTAAAGTGTACATCCTTTGCAGTGTGAATGAATCAATCTATTCGAATAGCCGTGCTCGCGGATATTGAGCATCGTGACAAGACTTTCGCTTGGCTAGACTTTGAACTTAAAAATCTTGGGATGGGTTTGCATGATGATGATTATTATTGGTGGATCAACTTCTCGAGAATACGAGAAGGGGTGGACTCCCTGAAAATCATGACGAACCGGAGGCGGGAAGCCATCCTTGGAATCACGATGGATGGTAGACGAACCGTCGCCGGGTTAATGAACTATGAAATTAAAACTGGATTTGGCTAGTCGATAGGCTTGTGAAAAGAATTGTGAAAGCGGCTTTACGCAAAAATAACCCTAGCCATGTTCTTTGAACAACCTTATCATATGCATCAATCTGTGTTGGCTTGCTGAGTACGGTTGGTACTCACCCTTGCTATACGCACAAACCTCCAGCTGATGGAGTTGAAGAGTCGGAAGGTCCATACGCATATCACCAGGAGGACGAGGGAACTGACGGCGCATATTAGACTTTAGCCCCGGTCGTTGCCTGTGGCAATGGACAAGCCGCTGCCTCTTTCCGCTGCCTTATCTAAACTTTGTTTTTATGTTGTATTCGGACCATAAGGTCCTGTGGGATGAACAATGCCTTCGGGCCTATTAATGTAATAATGGTATTGTAAGACTATTCGTGCATGCGCACTTGATTATCCAGTACTGTATTCGTGGGTACCAACTACTTGATCCAGGGAAATGGTACTATGAACACGAAAGATTCCCGACTCAAAATCGGGGGTCCACACGGAACCTACAAGGTCGCACACTTAACAGGATAGAACGTGTATTTGAGTTGGACTCGGATACGGCTTAGTTCGGATAGAGATCCGATTGAATATAGAGTCCGGATGGGCCACAAGGCCCAGTTGGCCAACTCTATATAAAGAGGCACTTGGGGTGGAAATCGGTACGAGAATAGACACAACAGAACACCAGCACAACTTCAAGTCGTCGGGTTGAGATTCTCCACGGAAACCCAAGTCGTCGACTTCTGAGCGAAACCCTTGCCGAGCGCGAGTGCTAGCACACAAGGTGTTCGGCGACTCCATCACCGGATGTGTGGATACCGGTAGAGACATCGCTACGTTGCGGTGTTTTCGGCGGCATTGAATCTCATCGAGATCCAACTAGCCAAATCCAATTCGACGGTTGAGTCGGGTGGTCGGGAGGTGGAAAGGCCGGGCGAATCGGCACGACATCGCCGACATAGACAAATCAGCAAGGAGTTGTCGGCATCGGCGAATCTGAACGCCACCAGGGGGTCGGGCGAGACAAACCGGAAGCGCCATCGGAGTCGGGCGAGACGAACCGAGGTCGACGGGGTCGGGCGTTTCGGACCCAGGGTCGGCGAGGTCAGCTGAAGTGTTTTGAGGTCGGCAAAGCCTATTCCAAGGTCACCTAGCAACATATTGACTATTTCTGCTTCGCTACCCGACAATTGGTAACGATCTATAGACCCTTACTTGCATGCTTTCCTGGATTGCGCAGTAGAAATTTTTGTTTTACGCTATCCTAGCCTCCGTGTTTTCCTTCATTGTCATCCATAGCTTTGCTAGTGGGCGCCTACATTAGCGCATCATCAGATAGCTCGCCAGGAGCTATTCCACAATTGATACCCCAGCCTCTGGGGATGTCCAGTGGGATCGGTTCTGTCTTTCCTGTATCTGCATCGATGATCACTTGACATAGCTTACATCTCTTTGTTTCCAGCTTTACTATGTGGTATCCATCAGTTCTGTTGATTCTTGTGCTGCGCCTGATGATGTCTTCCACTAGGTGACTTCAGGGGTCTCAGATTGTCATGGGTAAAGATAGCACATCTGTGGGACAGGGGATTTTCTTCTTCATGTCTTTGACGTTGGGCGCTTTGGGCTGAATCTGGCTTGTTTGAAATTCAAAAAACTATGGGCCAGAAGCAATTGGGCCTGCTAGTTTTGCCCCCAGCCTCTGTGAACCATGCTCTCCCTCTATGTCTTCCTTAGTATTGGGATCAGCTGAAGAGGCTGATGATCTGTGTGCTTCCTGTATTCTTGCCTTTACTATGTCTGGCCAGAGTTACAGAGCTAGAGCTTGCAGGCAAGGTTGCTAGACAACTAGTTCCAGACCTGCTGGGGCGCTTGGAGGTTTCTTGCGGTTGCTCCTATCAATCGAGTAGGCACGATAAGAAGGAGCCGGCGGCTTGGGGTGGACAATATTTGGTTGGATCGGGCTAGGAATGCCTTTCCTGTTAAATAGGCTGATGGTAGCATAGTGGTTTTCAACTACCAGAAATCTAGCCAAATCTTCATTCAGGACTAGAAGAGACCTCACTTGAAGAAGAAGAGTTGTCTTGTGCTTGTAGGTCTTGAGCTAGTTCATCAAGGGAGATATCTGGGCCTATGCAAGGAAGGAATTCCATTGATGAACCTGACAGGTCTAAATCCATCGAATGTTGTGGGACTTCTTGATGTTTCATTCCCTCATGGTGTTGATTGTCCCCTTGTGGAATAACTAGCTCCCAAGCTGGCTAAGGTTCCTGCTCATTTGGGTTCGCGTTTGGGGGGATGGGAACATTATCTTGAGCTTGCTGGTTCGAACTTGATTGCCATGAGCCCACTAATTACGATGGGGTTGGCTCAGAAAAAACCAGTTTGGTGCGGCACCTGTTGCTCCTCTTGCCGGTTTGGTTCATGTGGGTGCGGCCCAAGGATGACTAGTGCATGTTCTGGGTGCGGCTCTCCGTCGTACGACAAAGAGTCTTCATCGGCAGGGAAATCATCAGGGAAGTTCCCGTTGATAACGTAGACCGGGATCGTCCAAGAGTAGCCCATCCCTCCAATCAGGGTGCCACTGGAAAAAATCAAGCTCCTGGGTACTCTATCAGGGCTCAAGAGGAGGGCTCGAACGAGGACTCTGGATTTGTTCTGGTCCTGATACCAATCTAGGAGGCAACCGTAAGGAGCCACAACTACCCTGATGTAGAGATCTTTCTGAAAATCTAGTGGAAATGCTAGAAACATCAGCCAACAAACTCTAGTGTATGTGCGGGATGTGGTGTTTACACCTTCATCATGTTTGATTACCCCGATCTCATTGTTTTGGAAGTGAAAATGGGATTCATGGACAAGCTGGTCCCTTTGAGGCGCGTGCGCTCGATCAATGCCGGGCCAAGAGGAGATAGGTGAGCTATCTCAATCTGAACTTGTTGCATGTCCTCTAGAAAGTGGCATATCGGATTGAGAGTGGGGCGCAGTTGATTTACCTTAGCAGGCATTGGATTGATTGTCACTATGGCATAGTCCTCATGCTCCCTGCTGGGTTCGCTAACTAACGCCATCTGGCCCCGGGCATATCTATTCCATCCGTGTTCCACATTGAGGCCAGCCACTAGGTAGGGCTGGGGGTTGACAGGGAAGTTTGCCATATCTTGTTGATCGTTGTTGGTGTAAACTTATGGATTGGGGATGGTGAAGTAGGGGCTTATGGCGAGTTTAACAGATGAATCTGAGCGAACAGGAGAGGAAGAAGACGATGGACTTGAGATAAAATATGAAGCAATATGTTCCTTTTCAGAATAGACCGGTACGTCTGCCTTTTGCGCAAGGCGAGAAGTCGAAAGATCAGCGTGAGAATCTAGGTGGACATTGTCAAAACAAAGAGAGATCCTTCTTGGAGAGAGAGAGCTTGGTTTTGGGAAGCCTCGGGGCAAGCTTTGGACCTCCAGATAAACTTGTGTTGGTTTCTGTTAGCAGTGGGCTTTGGGACCCAAATTTGGAGGGGCCTTTGGGCTTTGAGATTGTGAGCCCCTTGAGATTTGTCTCCCGGACATTTAGGGGGGTGATCTCCAAATTTCGAACTTGTTCCCTTTCACGCTAAATGTTGTATGGGCGTTAACAATGAATTAGTTTAATATGTGTAAAATGAAACAAAATCTTTCACTATGTATCAAAATAAAATTCTATTATATCTTCATGTACAATTTTCTTTATAATGTGCGGTAAATCTAATTTTATGCAACCCTTCCTTTGCAAGTACGATAATATTTTGTTATTCCCGATGACGATTGCAATGATACTTTACGTACACTACAATTAGGAGGCTACGAAATGTATACCAAACTATGGGGGTATTTGGTTTGGGAGACTAAAATTAGTCCCCGTCACATTGAATATCTCGCACATCAATTTAAATGACTAAACGTGAACTAATTATAAAAATAATTGCAGAATCGAAGGATAATTTGCGAGACTAATCTATTAAGCCTAATTAATCCATGATTAGCAAATATTTATTGTAACATCACATCATCAAATCATGACGTGATTAGACTCATATATTCATCTCGCGAATTATCCATCGATTATAAATAAGTTTCATAAATAATTCACATTTAATAATAAAAATAATATCAGTTAAAAATTTTAGTCCCATCAACTAAACCAGCCCTATATGACACGACGCATCACAAGCAAGCTCCATTAAGCTTGAGAAAATCATCTTTTTTAGAAATGGGAATATATTAATATTCCGGCCACTGCATCGATGAATGCATAAAGCTGTTCATTATTACAACTTGAAACATAACAAATCATGGAATCTCAAAGACAAAGTTTTGATCCATAGCAAAATAAACAATGGGACAAATCTCCTTAAAACATAGGAATTCTATTGATAAAGTGCCATCCATACTTGGCAGACACCTCCATAACAACTCCCTCAATAGAAACACATCCGGCCTTCATCAAATGGCGAGCTTCCTCCTTTTGTAGAGCTGACCAATATTTGGTCCGGTAAGTCCCCTTGAACAAAATCTGCAAATAAGACGGTAGTGATGTTCTATTAAACACAACATCATTTCTGGGTAGCCAAATTGCCCAACATATTACACTTGCCCCTACAAGAATGTAAGGTTTCAATTTCTTACTAATCCCTGCTAACCAGTTTGTAAAAAGATCATGCACACTGGAAGGAAGTCGTATATTGAAAGTTACATGAATAATCCGCCAAAGAAAACTAGCAACATGATAATCAAAGAGTAAATGCTGAATTGTTTCGTTCTCAGAACAAAAACAACATTTCCTATCTCCTTGCCAACGACGTCTTGCTAGATTATCCTTCGTTAAAATGACCCCCTTAAACAAGTATCACAAAAAGATTTTATTTTCAGAGGAAGCTTAAGTTTCCATATCATTAAATTGTAAGGCAAAGATTGTGTCGACACTATTCTTTTGTACATCAATTTTGTTGAGAACAACCCATTTTGATGTAACCCCCATTTAAAATGATCCCTTTGGTCCCACAGCTGAACACCAGCAACCATAGCCACTATCTAAAGGCATGCTTGCAGATTATCCCCCACCAAATATCTTCTAAAAGCTACATTCAACGGAATTATAGACAAAACCGTACTCACTAAAACACTTTTCTTCCTCACAATACTATACAAAGCTGGAAAAATATTCTTAAGAGGACGTGCCGCAATCCACACATCCTCCTAAAAACGAACTTGAGACCCATCAGCAATGTCAAACTTGCCCATTGATAAAAACTCATCCTTAACTTTCATGGGACCAGCCCAAAAATGAGAGTCCCCAGGCATATATTGAACCTGAGTTAGAGATTTAATCCACAAATACTTGTTCTTAATCAACTGTTGTCATATCCCATCACTATTGAGTAATCTTACCAGCCATTTACTCAGAAGACTCCTATCTTGAGCGGCTAAATCAAGCACCCCTAAGCCTCCTATATCCTTAGGTGTACACACTACCTTCCATCTTAATAATCTGTATTTTTTATTGTGTTCATCACATTGCCAAAAAAAACCGAGACCGAAAATAATCCAGCTTTTTCAAAATCCCTTTAGGAAGTTCAAAGAAGGATAACATGTACATCGAAAGGCTGGTTAACATAGAGTTAACTAAGACCAACCTTCCCCCAACTGACAACATTTTACTTTTCCAACAATTAAGTCTCTTCTGAAATCTTTCCTTCACATGTTTCCAATCCTTATTTAATAACTTCCTATGATTCATTGGAATACCCAAATATCTAAAGGGGAAAGAACCACACACCACATCCAAAGATTTGTGTGTAAGCAAGTTGGTTATCTCTAGCAGATCCATAACAGAACAATTCACTTTTAGAGAAGTTGATCTTAAGCCCGAAAGTTGTTCAAAAGCACAAAGCAAGAGCTTCATGTTCTTTGCTCTCTCAAGACCATCATTTATAAAAATAATCGTGTCATCTGCATATTGGAGGCTGACAGTTCTCCATCAATCAGATGTGGCACAACCCCATGACTTTGTCCAACCTCTTTAGCCCTAGTAATTAGAATGGCCAAACTATTTACCACTATATCCCTTTCTTTTGTGTCTGTATAATTGATCCCGCCTTTATCATACATGCTTAGCCATATGATTTCCACAACTTACACAATGAATTTGATTTTGGGTTGGATAGGGATGTTCTCGAAACCATAAAACGGTGTGGACATGTTTGGTAAAAGATAAATATGAAGATGAGCAGGAATAAGATAAATATGAAGATGAATTCACATCAGTCATAGAATTATAGTTAGTGGGTATGCTTCGGCACACACTTCAGGCCATAGATGGAGATAGACCAACATGGTGGGAAAGTAGCCACTGCACAACCATGTAGTTTCTTCGTTACATCAAAAACAATCTAGTAGGATAGAACGTGATGTTATCCAGATTTAAATTTGTACTGTAAAATATCATATTACACCATAGATTCGTTTATTTGAGGATGGAGGGAGTAGCATAAAAAATAATGGAGGATGTACTTTTTCCATCTTAGTATAGCAAAGTAGATATAGAGTAGACGCATACAATGAATCTGCACAGATCCTCCGTTCAGATTTATTGTCTTATGGTATGTATAATATTTGCGTAGGTTACTATATTTTATATTTTATTTTATATTTTGAGATAGAGAGAGTATATAATGTTTTGGGCAAGTTACCATTGAACTACTAAAAATTTTAAATGTCAATGACTTTTTAAAATACTTGTTTTGCACATGTATATTTGTTTTGAAAGTAATTTCTTATTGTATTTTACTAAATTATAAGTTATTAAAGAATTGTGATCAAATTCCCAGCTCAAAAGCTGTTAAATGTATAAACCATATGTGACATGTATAAATAAATTTAAATTATTTAAACTTATATTATATATAAAAGTGAACATGATTTGAGACGAAAGGAGTATCGACCAATTTTTAAAATTATGAGCTCTCGCTTTTTTCATAAGGAATATAGTGCTGAATTTTTTATCCATAATTTACATAAAATACTTTTAGTCCTATCTCAACTTTCCCTCCCAAAATTACCGAAAATACTTTTAGCCTATCTAAACTTTCCCTCCAGAGATTACCACCAAAATTTCACATCTAAGCAACCTGCAAGTGCAACCAAGGGTTTGACTTACCGTTTTTGGGGGTTTACCGTCTCCCCGCTGTAAGGTGGTTACCGTGGTAACCGCCCCAAATCGCATTAAATTTCGCCATTGAAATTTCAAACGAAACTGCACGGTTTGGCCGCGGTTACCGCATGGTTTGGCGTGGTAACTACGGTTTCAGCGGCGGTAATCATGGGTTATTTGATACGTAAAAAATGAGCAAAAAAACAGAAAAACCACTTAAATTGTTGAGAATTTAGGGATAATTAGAAGGATATATTGGATACCTACAAACCTAAATTATGGATGTAGAATACAAAAATTCGACATGACCTTTCCTATATTATGGACTTTGAAGCAATTTAATAATTTATATCACAATAATTCAAGAACAACAATTCAACAAACCTCACATTTCTATGCATCATGAAGTCCACATTAAGCTAAAATAATAGTGTTCACAATATAATGTTCACAACAACAGAGATGATAGTTCATATGGCACTGAATCAAATAAAGAAGTTATTGTTGTTCCAATGACAGAGAGTACAACTAGTTGTTCCACGATTATATGCCATGTTGTACTCCTCTCGTGGACATGAGCATCAATCCATGTGAGTGAAGCAAGCCGCCTTGTATTCCTGCCAACTTTGACTCGTCCATGAGGCGTTGATTGCCACCGCTAGTACAATTGAGCATACCACTGGGCTCTCACCACTCATACACCCATGTAGGAGAAGGATACTCGAAAGTGGTGGGATGGTTATACACGTACGTTGGATATCCACTTTCAATGCTTTGGAGGCATTGAATGAGCGTAGCTATCCTGTGGTGTGTCAAAATGTTGTTGTTGTTGCCAACCTCCCGGAATACCGGTAGTTCATTGAGAGCTTGGAGCACCATGATCCCGGTCCTGGGTAGCATGAGTAAAATTGGCCTCACCCGCAAATCAAAAAGTAGGAAGAAAATTTATCATCATGAATTGCATGGTGACGTTGAAATAGTAATAAATACATCGTACGCTGAATTGAATCGGCTGTGTTGTGTGACCCTTAGAAGGCACATCAGTGGTCCCTTGGCCTCCTTGACCCCCTTCACCTCCGTCATCTGTATCAGTTCTTGAGGTACTCTCATTGGACTCTTGGTAGTCCGGCTACCTTCGATCTAATCGCTGTCAGCACTCCGCCCGTGTTGCTGGACATTTTTGGATGGAGGTTGCTTTGGCGTGTCCGAGTCTTCCTTTTTCCAATATGAGTGTCTCCTATGGTCTTATCAGCCCACTCAAGCAATACTAGAAGCTCCCGTGCTTTTGCGCAGGTTAGTTAAGTCCACCGGGTTGGCTACAAGTGGGCTAAGCACGGGGGAGTCATTTTCTGTTGAGTCCTCATCTAGCTCAGGACAAGCATTAGACCTAGCATTGTCCATCCAGTCTCTAATCTTATTATTAGTGTCATAGAATGATAGGTCTGCTAGTCTTTGAAGGGGATCGTCATTCTCCTTCCGTACTTGTGCATTTGCTTGCTGAATTTGAAGGCGAAGGTTGTAGTTGACATAAAAAAGTTTGTTGAGCTTCTTGTGTGTAAGTTTGTTACGGACCTTGGTATGTACAAATGCGAACATGCTCCAATTCCGTTCACATCCACTTGAAGAGCAACACTGTCCAACCAAGTGCAACGCAAGCTTCTTGAAATTCGGCGTGTCTGAAGTAAACATAGATCACCATTATGCTGCAAATGGCAAGTTACATGTCATTTTATAATTCTAAAATCTAAATATGTAGAAATCATTTGGAGTTTAGATAGTTGGATCATGAGAACCATACAATGGAAATTTTTCCCATCAATGGCCATCTTTCTTGCAAGCAGCCTCCCAAATTTGCCACCCTTGCGCCGATATAACTCAACCTCCAAAAAAGCGGCAGCAGCCGTGTCGATGTCCGTCATCCACTTGAAGGCCTGACGGAGATCTTGGAAGAAGGTCGCACTTGCATTGTACGCATAGTGCGTTCGAGGGTTTAATGCCGCAACTACAAAAACAAGGCACAAATTAGATGAAGAGTCATGTACTACAACATCACCATATTGTTAAGAACGTAACTTATATCGACTTACCGGCATTGATGAGTGTATCATTTGTAAGGTCATGCATCCTTCGGTCAACAATTTCCATCGAAGTCGCATACTTATCCCTTTGATGACCGAACGGACTATCGTACTCCATTTTCAACAACTGATATCTGAGAAGAACATCACTCAAGTTGGGGTTCTTGTCTTCGTCGGCAAAGCGAAGGAAGGAGTACATCGGCTGGACCGAATTCACCACTGACTCTAAGTTTCCTACCAAGTAATGCTACTAAGGCACATATGCACATATCTAACTTCCTCCGTGCCACTGAATTTGCTTTGCATAAAGCTCGAGGAAGCCATCCACTGCATAAACTGTTCTTGCTTCCTGAGGAAACTTTGGAGGAACATGTAGTTCATGCCAAACTACACAACATCCCACTTAATCAATTCACCAGCTATAGCTGTTGTCATTATAACATGCAACTTGGAATGATTATACAACCATCTGCAAATTTTCTTACCACTGGCAATCATGATTGTATGGTCTGACAATTTGCTTACCTCCTTAAGCATCAAGTTAATTGTGTGAGCCACGCAAGGTTGCCACACAATAGTTGGGTACTCTTGCCGCAGGAGTCTATAAGCCTTCTTGTAGTTTGACCCATTGTTAGTGATAATCTGCACGACATGGTGAGGGCCTACTTCGCGTATGACCTTCCAGATGTCCTGCATCAGTACATAACAAAATAAAAATTAGCATGTCATCATATAGTTGGTAATAACATATAAGTACAAGGTGTAGCATCAAAGTCATCATCTTCAGTACGAAGTTAGCATCTTGGCTATAGCCCGTCGCATTAGTGGACTTGTGGAAAAAGATTATTCCATTGCCATATATCAAAAAGTTGATGACAGCCATACCCGTCGGTCCAGTCCAGGAATCACACATAAGAGTAATATCGTACTCATCCCAATCGCGCTTGAACCTATCAAACTGCTTCTTTACATCCCTCTCTGTGGAATCAAGGTACTTGGTATCTATCTCTTTACTAGTTGGAGAAGGTATGTTTTCACCTACAATTAAAAGATTATGAAATTAGTATATAATCTTTGTGTAAAATATAAAATCTGTATTAATGAAATACGTACCCCACTTCTGTCTCTCTCATGGCGCTGACAAAGTAAGGATTATCGGCATTTCTTTTAGGGATGCCTGAGGTGAAGAAGAACCTTGCCCATGCCTCACTAATCATCTCCCTAGCTTGCCTTCCATTATTGATGAAGAATCATGTGTCAATGCATGTCTGCAGAGGGGACTTCACGCTTGCTAGGTTGTAATCTCTCACAGTAGGTGACTCCTGCTGAGATGTAGCCCTTCGGAGCAAACTAGCAATTGGTTACTTCTACCTCTCCGTGCCTCAGGCTGAGCAGATCCACTGCCATCGCCATGCTCATATGTGCCACCACGCTCCTCCACATCCCTCCTAAAATCTTCCTCTTTCCTTGAGGCTTGCAAGGCCGCTTCCATTTGTTCCAACTCGTCAGCATCACCTGTCAAGTCATAATAGTCCACCCTTGCCACCTCAACTATTCTTGCCCCATCACCCTTACACTTGGCGCCTGAGTCTTTAATCCTGTCTAGCTCGTGCCTGAAGTATTAACGGACATTGCACTAAATTGAAATATTGTTGACGGTCGTTAAGCACCGATTCTGACCGTCACATATCTCAAAAATAAGGGGGAGTTATCATTTCTTACACGCATATCGGTTTAGAATTAATAAAGTTCCACATGTCCTTGTAGATTAATTGAGTGCAGGTACTTATACACAAAAATGAGGTGAAAGCATGCTTATGTGGTGAAGAAACACAACTCTGACCAATCGATGATCACCATGTCATCCTCCCATGGATCAAAGGGCCATAAACAGGACTAAACCGATGTATTCAACTGTGGGCCAAGGGTATCCTAGGAGAGGACCCACAGATAAGTCACCCAGCAAAAGATGGCCACGAGAGGAGACCCTGGTGGTTCGGCCGAACCACCTGTTCGGCCGACCCAGTTAGGGCGCCAATCGTCGTATCCTTGCACGTGGATGCTCTGCGATTACTCCCTGATAGCGGTGGAAACTGATTCACGCGCTAATCTTGGCGCCAAACCGCCATGGAGACTAGTATAAATAGAGGAGGAGGCTTCACTTCATCGCACACACCACAAGAGAGAGTTCCTAGCTTTCACCCTTAGTCTCTAGGCTAGTGGAGCTAGGTTTAGGTTAGAGCTTCTACTCGGTTCCCAAGTCATCATTGGTGAGTCAGGTATGGCTATTGTATTCTACTTATCTTGTACAACTTTTCTCTATTCAATATATTTATCTTCTCGTATAATTGAGTGTGGTTCATAGGCTAAAATGTTAGTTATTTGTTCCATCCATAGTTTATATGATAATTATATCATGATTAGACGAGTAATTCTATTGCCACGATCACACCCAATGGTCACGGTCCAATGTGCAATTAGGATGTAGGTATGCTCTTGTCTTTGTCATTGACGCCTTGGGAGGCAATAGTATCTATGGCAATGTAAGTGTGGTGCTTAGATTGTTCCATAGACATTGGTTATGGTCATATCCCACGGGTTGTAGAGGTAGGCGACAGGTGGTGACAGCCCTATTCGTCCTTTGTAATCCTCCACGTTTGGGTATGACGTAGGGCGAACGATAAGATATTGACTCTGGGTGGCAGACTTGGCCACTAGAGGTAGTACCCTCAGAGGCCTGGGAGCATAGAACTGAGTAACTAACCATGAATGTAATTATTTGTATAATTTGTGTAATTATATTACAAGTACATTAGGAACTTAGCTCTAACTATACTCTCCACTTAGCATTAGTATATTATTTATTAGGACTCTTCTGTGTGTGTCACACTACCCCATTTATCATTTACTACTTACCCCTGCCTACACTTTGGTAGCTCAACTATAACATATGAATATTCATAGTAACTTAGTATTCTCTTCTCGACCCCCGTCTTGCTTTGGGATAAAATACACGGTTTCCCCACCGTCGCTCTTTTCTAGTGACAATACTTGCAACGAAACCCTGGTGGTATGTTCTCCCCGTGCTCCCACACAACGTCCCTGCTATCTGCCATCTACACCCTAAATCAAATGGCAAAAATACAACATCATGAAATAAATCACAAAGGCGACATAATGCAGCATAATAACAAATAGCACATACCATTTTTGCGCAACCCTAGTTCATTACAAAACCAATATTTGATCTATTTCGCACACTTCATTCCCAATAGAACTACTCTACAACTTTGAAAATTAAAACTTGCACAACATTGAACATTTGCACAAAATCCACAATAGAAGTTCTCTAAATCATGGACAACTATTAGTTGTAAAACATTCAACGTTCATTCCCTCAACATTTCCACATCATACAACCAGCCAAACCATGAGTTAGGCGGCGGTAACCATGGTAGGATCCATGGTTACCGCATGATAAAAACGCGGTTATCGCCCGACTTAGCGATGGGACAAAGCACCTACTACATCGCGATAGTCATGAGTAATACCGCGGTTACTATTGTAAACCGCACGATAACCGCGAAGGGGAAGGATATTACCTTGGCGCTTCACCCAGGCAGTTATCACCACTTATCGCACAGTTACTGCCACCTGTCGTGCGGTTATCGCGGTCACCGACGAGGAAAGCGCAGATCTATCACTGTTGCTGCCTCCTACCTGCAATGTCTCCTCTCCATGGTTTCCTAACGCACTGCCTAAGAGGGATGAAGAGGAATACGCAGGAGATATTTTCTCTCAAGTTGGACCGTATTGGGCCTT
Source organism: Oryza australiensis (assembly GCA_019925245.2). NCBI lineage: Eukaryota > Viridiplantae > Streptophyta > Magnoliopsida > Poales > Poaceae > Oryza > Oryza australiensis. Next base: position 671,193 of record JAIFGZ020000072.1, read on the forward strand.
ATGAACAGTGCTTCTTTGGGCCCATCAAGCCTTTTTATTTTTTTTCAATTTTCTGACCTAATATCGGTTTAAATCTAAAAAGTGATTTTATCTCGTTCATTTTCAAAAAATTTCCTCACCATCTGGCACTAGAATTCAAGAACTACTTCCATGATTTTTTCCAACAATTTGAATTTGGATGAAATTTGCCCAAACCTTATCATCGGTAACCCTTACCATACCCCGACGATAAGGGTGGTTACCGCGGTAACCACGCAGTTATCGGCAATAAGTCAAACCCTGCGTACAAGTCTAACATATAGAGGATGGATAATTATTAACCTTTTATAGTGACAAGTAAAATTCTATACATATATCAGGTGAAGAATTCAAATAATAGCTCTATTGATAAAATATAGTACAAATGATTCATTGTGATAATTTGGTTGATCTTAAATCTATCCAACAATAGAACCATACTTAATCCTTGTATGGCCATTTTATTTAGATAGAAACCGGTATAGTCATAACCCTCCCATAGCCCAATAGCTAGACTAAACCACATGTTAGGAAAATGTATATCACATTTATAGTTTGCTGGTTAGCTCCTAAACAAGCTACCATGACAATAGAAAAATTAAGAAACCTTAGCCCCTAAGTTTCCTTGCCCCATAAGTTGCTTGCATGCTAAGTAACTTAGAGCCTAAGCTATCTCAATTCTCCTTGCCTATACAAGGAGCTGCAACCATGGTTAAGACACCTTAGCATACCGGAATCCATGAGCAAGCAAGAGAGTGGGAGAAACCCTAGGTATGTTTTGTAATATTTATATTTTGATTGAGCATATTTGATTGTCATTTTAATATTGGTTTTTATCGTATATTATAGAATCTATATATTGGTTAGTCATGAGGCAACGTGTGCAGCTTCCAGGAGGTGAAGGTTGATCAAGATTATACCAAGAATAAAGACTATCTTGAGCAGGCAAATCATTACCCCCTTTCTTGAACATATTGATCCCAATTGCGAACTTAATTTGTTTACAAATAAATTTGCATGTAATGTTGAATATCCTACTTGTTGCTATGCCATGCCTTTGACAATTGTTTATCCTATTCCCTTGTACCCATAATTATGTATGAACCCCTAGTCACTTATGACAAATGCTTAGTTACGTTGTACTAGATGCATGCTACTGTCATACTTTATCACATACTATATGCTTGGCCAATTACCATAGGAAAGGTAATTGATATACGGCAAGTGGAGACATGAGCACCACATTGCCATGACATTGATGAGATGATTTGTGAAACAAAACTAAACTACATAAATGTTTTTGACTGGGGCAGCTGGATGACTTGGGTGGTTTCCGGCTAAGGCTAGTGCCATCCCTGATCAAATAAGGACCGAGCCATAAAGCTATGCATGAAACGATCCTAGTACGACCATACTTCTCGTATTGGGCATAGACCTAGCGGAGTAAATAGTCGAGCGGTGGTGGTACCCAAGACGCGGTGGATTCACTTAGGTGTGTGAATAGGCGGGAAGCCTACATGTGGATAACCATTAGTGAGCCTGAAATAAACTTGACTTGATTCTAATTTAATGAATGTGTGTGCTTTTTCCCCTTGGGAACTTCAGAACTCCTCTCACTGCTAGAAATGGTGTACGCCTAGAGTGCATGAGGGCTCAAGTTCATGGAGCGAGTACTGCCAAAGTGAGGTTATTGAAAGGCTTTGCTGTGACACATCTCATTTGTAGGGACTTAGGCTCATTCGTTGGGCAAATCATGGAGTGTGGGATAAAGCGTGCATCCACTGCAATATGAGTAAACCAATCTATTCGAATAACTATGCTCATGGATATTGAGCACCGAGACATATATTACACTTGGCTAGATTCTAAATTCTTAAATTGAGGGTTGGCTAGATGCATATTATTTTTGATTGGGTGATCAACTTATTAAGAGGCAAGAAGGGGTAGACCCAGAAAATCATCACGAGACAGCGGCCGGTAGCCATCCCTATATGACCGTGGATGGTGGACAGAACCTCTGCTAGTTAAGCAACTATGGAACTAAAATTTGATCAGTCAATGCTAAGTCTTAGGTTTGTAAAATAATATTTGTGAACTTAGCTTTATGCAAAGTAACCAAAACCAGTCCTATTACCCTATGCATTACTGCATTTTGTATGGTGGTTTAATAAGTACTTTTGTACTCATTGTTACTCTATATATATCTTTAGCAGAGTGTTGGAGAGAAGCCCTTGTTAGTACGCTTGCATACCTAGCAAGATGAACGGAGTGCGGTTTCTTTCTAGGTCTCATTCTTTAGTCGATTGCTTATGGCAAGTCAATCGGGCTCTTGTATTATTTTGTCTTCCGTTATTGTTCTCTAATAGTTGTTGCCCTGCTTGGCCCTAATATAAGCATAACTCTTTAGCCTGAATTCATTCGTGATATGTTGTGAATTGGCTATGTATGTGTGTACCAACTACTGATTCAAGGATTGGCACTAATAAACATAGATGGTTTTCGATTTTCAAAATCGGGGCCGCCAGACCATACCTCATTGTGATCGATTCTTGTTTAACGAATAGCCGAAAAACTATTGAAGTTAACATGTATAGCGTCGGATGTTGCGTACATTTTCTTTTGTGGACGAATCCTGAATTATTTGCTTTTTGGCCCTTTTTGGAAAGATTCTCACAAATAGGTCCCTGGCAGTTTCAATTGCAGAAATGGACCCCAAGCTCGACGCCGATACTATTGGCGCCAAGTTCTTTGCGCCACGTCGGTGCCGAGGTTGACGTGGCAGAGCTCAACGCCATAGATCTTGGTGCCGAGCTCGACACCAAATAGGGTGGCGCCAAGCTCAGCGCCAATTAAGGTGGTGCCAAGCTCGGCACCAAGGATCTTGGCGCCGAGCTATAGTTATAAGGCTCACCTCCTCCCTGTTCCCATTCTTTCTCTTCAACTCTCTGCAGTGTTTTTTCTCTTCCCCATTCGTCCTTCCTCATGAATCGGTATATTGAACCGTGCAAAATTGAATTTGATCCATGGATCTATTAGAGCAAGGTATTCTCTCCTCCCTCCTAGTTTTGTGCGCATCAATGCGGTATGTATAAGTCATATTTTTGACCTCAAATGAGCATTACTTAGGGTTGTATGCATTGTTTGATAGTTGTTTCATAATCTCAACTTATTAAAGCATGAGTTTGACCTCCATAACTATAGCAGTTCACACGGTACACAACTTGTCTAATAATATAAGCATAACTCAGATTCCATTGATGCTACAACACATGACATAACATTTTTTCTCATAATTCAGCCGCGAAACGTGTGCCATGGATACATGATACAAATTAATCCGACCCGATGAGTCGAGCCTGAGCTTTTCTACGGACCCCTTCTATGGCGTGCAATGTGTATTTCATTTTTGTGCTCCTTCAATCGCATGTTTCGGGACCTCTATGGCAGGGAATGGCTGATCAGCCATCAGAGGGGAAAACCCATGGCGATTGGGATCAACCAAAACCTGACGCACAACCACGTCCAAAGTCTGGAATTGACTCTTCATAGCCGATCTCACATAGTGTTAGTGATATGCCCTAGAGGCAACATGGATATGTTGGATATCATGGTCAATGTTTATGTATAAATGAATAAAGTGTTATTCAGTTCCATGAAATAGACATCTTGTATTGATCAATAAGTACGTGACTTATTTATGAGACTCTTTATGCATGAATCTATTTCTAAACGATCCCTGATCACATGTCATATTATTGGAACAAATATGACTCTAAGATCGGCATAATTATTGATTGATGATCATGTCTCATAGATCATGGGTATGGAGATACCAAATCAATAAACATGGACACATGTGTTAGAGAACACTTTGTTGGATAGACCCACCATGAGACACTACAGAATTAATGGGCCATTAGTTGGTCTCGGGTAGTGTTGGTACAAAGTCCTTAGACCTGAGATCATCATGGATTCCAACATGTGTAGTAGCCTACTTTGGGACTACCAAACGCTCTTCCGTAACCGGGTAGTTATAAAAGTAGTTTTCAGGTTTGCTATGAAACATGGAGTGGGATGTGAGTGATCAAGATGGAATTTGCCCCTCCTTTGGAGAGATATCTCTGGGCCCCTCGAGGTAATGGATTATGGAAATGCATGGCCATGCTGAGTTGATTGAGGAGTCAATCAACAGACAGATAATCCAATACGGTTCGAGTGAATGGTCAAGCTATTGAAGGGATGGCACACATCTTGCCTATAGCTTAATTGGTATCGTGAGGCAAAGGGATTTGTGTACACATTACATGTTCAGAGCCGATATTATATTCTTGTCTACTATGGTGTCAATATGTGCTGCTAGACGCCGCTGTTGACGGATCGGTTGAGTTGGACTCGAGCCGACGGTCGGCTGAGTTGTACTATAGCCGAAACCGAGTATACCTAAACCTACAGGGTCGCACGCTTAAAGGGATAAGAACATGCATTCGAGTTGGACTCGGATACGGCTCGATCGGATAGGGATCCGATCGGATAGAGTCCTATGGGCTTACGAAGTCCGGCCGGCCAACTCTATGAGATTCGGATGGGATCCGATTCAAAATAGAGTCCCTATGGGTCTCTAGGCCCAACCGGCGACTCTATATAAAGGGGCGAGGGGTGGAGAGCTGCGGTATCGCAATTGAACCGAATCAATCTGATTTGGCGCAATAAGTCGACAAGATCAATCTCCAGGGAAACCCTCTCCACCTTCGAGCCAAAACCCTAGCCTTGCATCGCGTGCTAGCACACGGGTGTTAGGCGTTCTGTTCCCGGACATGTGGATACCGGTAGAGGCGCTGCTACGTTACAGCGCTGTTGATCGGCTAAGAATCGGCTGAGGTGGAGCGCATCGGAGCGAGGCGCGAGAACGTGACCGGACGACTCAGCGAATCGGCTGCTCGGCGAATCGGCTGATTGGTGAATCGGCTATCCCCGGGAATCGGCTATCGACAAATCGGCTGTCATCGGCCAGCACTGTTCCGGATCGGATAGTCCTGATTGGCTAGTCCACTGCACTCTACTCCAATCGGTAACGATCTATCGGCCCTTACTTGCAAGTGTTCCTGGTTTGCGCGGTAGAAAAGTTTTGTTTTTGGCTAGCGTAGCCTCCGCGTAACCCTTCACATAGTTCTCCCATTGATCTGCACACCCAATTGGGATCATCTTCCTTATGATGTTGAGAGGGGAGCTAGGTGAAGTACACCCTCAACTTCGATGGCATCATCTCCATGGCAATGTAGCTCCTCCCGAGCCCTACCAACCAACTCAGTAAATGTTGGCTTCTCATTGAATAAAACAGGCACACTTTGCATGTCTACAAACTCCACATATCCATAGCAATCTATTTCCACGGTGCCTTCATGATATATGCTCACTAAGTTGTCCATCTAGTACTTCAACAAAATTTGAAATACAGTTCGTTTAGTCCAAAGTAGTTACTAAATTCTCGAAACCACTGAAGTTTTGTAAAGACCTGAAAATTTCTAAAAGAAACTCTGGCCCGTAGGAAATTAATCAATACTGAACTTCGTTATCACAATCTTAAATTTTGGTGTAAGATCTACCTCCCTATGCCGTACACTTCATCAAAGGATGTGATAATTTACGTTGACCTAAAGGAGACCCCCTTACTTATGTCAAAGAAGAATTTATAGCGGGACGGTACATTTTAATCAGTCTAAATCATTATTTTATTCAATGTTTGTGTAATACATAATAATCAACTACACCTCAAAAATATACATACAATATGTTAACTTCATAGCTAAATCGTATCACTAAGTATCTAACTATATTTATCTAACTATAGTTACGTCGCTAACTAAATCAACTAGCTAACTATTCAAAATTACACTACAATTCAAACTTAATAAATATTCACGAAAAATGATGCAAAAATTTAAAATTTACATGTTCCAAAATTTAAATTTTACCTATTCAAAAATAACCTACATTGCATATTCAAAATAACCTACAATGCCTATTTTAAATTTTACCTAGATTGCATATTCAAAAATACCCTACATTGCATATTTAAATTTTACCTACATTGCATATTAAAAATAACCTGCGTTGCATATTTAAATTTTACCTAAATTGCATATTCAAATATTACCCACATTGCATATTTTCATATTTAAATTTAACTTACATTGCAAAAATTTAAATTTTAACTTTTACATACATTGTGGTTGGCAGTGGCAGGGGCCGGCCGGGGAAGGGGCGGCCGGGGCCGCTCAGGGACGGCTGCGGCACCGACGTAGGGGACAGGGGTAGCTGGGGCGACAGAGGGCGGACGCAGGAGGGCCGGCCGCGGGCGTCGGCGTAGGGGATGGTGGTGGGCCGGGGCGGCTAAGGGCGGTCGCGGCCGACGACGATGGGGACGGTGCCGGGAGCGGGCGACAGCGTCGAGGACGGGGCAGGTGCGTGCGCGTGCGTTGGGAGAGATGGAAGGGAATATAATGAAGCAGACAGGGATAGAATATGGGACCTACCTGTAAGTCGGGCTCGGCGCCGTAGATATTGGCGCCGAGCTTGGTGCCACTATAGTTGGCGTCGAGCTTGGCTCCAAGATATATGGCGTCGAGCTCTGCCACTTCAGCGCCACACCAACCTCGACGCTGATATGGTGCAAAGAACTAGACGTCAATAGTAATGGCGCTGTGCAGTGAGCTTAGGTCTATTTTTTAATTGAAACTACCAGGCGTTTATTTTGTAAGAATCTTAAAAAAAAGCCCAAAAAGCGGACGAATCCTTGTGTGCAATGTAATACCTGTCTCTTTCGCTCTATCAAAAACGTAATTAAACCATTAAGCAGCCACTCTTTGACTTATTTTTCTTTTGAAAAAAATTCAATAAGTTGAACACTATATTTTTCAACGGCGAAGTTGCTCATTGCACGGGCCAGTATAATATTAAGATGTACACAGTGCATGGTACAGTATTTTGACTTCTTATTATTAGCACATGAGGTTTTTGGATTTCTATTGCTTATTAACTCGATGAACTTACGGTCTTGATCGTAGCAATGGGCGGTGCTATCATATCCAGCCAATTGTCATTATATCGCTAACTTTGCTATGTGTTTGTTTACTTTGGCCAATGCCCGCCTAATAGATGCAAGCCACTAATTTGAAAAGAACTGAGGACAAAGAAAATTTCAATTTCCGTGCAGTTCAACAAGTCCGATCATATCAATCAAATCAGTATGTACTTACCTGCAAGTTGAAGTAAAAAATTTGCATGCGTTAGGTTATCTTGCAATTAACTTATCAAGGATACCATAAGTTGTTTATCTTGACAAGTAAACACAGCAGGAGCTTTGTCTCAAGTGTCAACCTTTTATTGCACAAGTATGCATGATCCACGGAAGAAACCTGATGTTAATTATAGGAAAAAATACGAATTAGTTTTGCAATGAATTTGGGCTAACGAAGCTTGGTCCATGATATGACAAATTGCCAGTACAACAAGGAGCGTTGAAACCCTTATTCTCCAGTTCTGTGCAACAAGAAACAATAAAAATTACAGTTATGTTGGAGCTAAATACACCTATGTCTCAAACAATGTGCTATGCTACAAGTGCGCCAATTTTATTTATAATATTAGTGAGCCAATTAAATATGATAAGTAGGGATAAAAACGGGCCAACGTCTTCCTTCTCGTAAGTTGAATTATATATATATATATATATATGAATGTATTATTTTAGTATAGGAAAATGGTGTGGAGCGGAAGCTGAGACGGATGAAAGCGGAATTAAAAATTGCTGGATATTACTGGTCTATAGACTATAGGGAGTGCAGATCGATTATTAAAATAAAGTAGAACGTCTCCTGGTCTCTAGGCTCCAGCAACGCAAACTGCAGACTGCAGATCAATGGGTGTCATGGCGATAGACCAAAGCCTGCAAAGATATTCTAGAGAAGACGGCAGACTTTATTAAGGGTATGCCATATTGATATATCACATCAAATCACCATACCACCATGTGTAAGCACATGCATGTCCTCTTCATACTCTTGAAATATTATCGGAGGCATCGAAATCTTATAGAACGTGGGCACATGCATACTCACTGAGTACACAATCGTAAAATTGGTGGATGCTAGCGTCAAATCTGAATCCTATTGAAAGTGGTGTTATCTTCGGACAATCAGCTTATAAACCTATGCCACAATTATTTTTTAAGGGATATATAAGAAACAAAACTTATTTAGTTGCAAGAAGAATGATAGTTAAGTTAAGGTAGTAGAAGTTGCTTAATTTTTAAAAAGTTTTAAACTTTAGAATTGAGCATATTTCAATCAGAACGTAAGAACGATAATAAAGTCCCGTTCAAATTTAGTAAGATTAACTTATGGACATGCAAAACGAAAATAAATTAATTGAGTTTTAATTATTTTAAATTTTTAAAATATATTTATATAATATTTTAGAGCAACTTTTGTATAAATTTTTTTTAAATATGTTGTTTAGCGGTTTTAATAGTGTTGACTATGCCATAGATGCACCAATTTTATTTATAACATTAGTGAGCCAATTAAAAGTGGTACGTACACTCTTGGAGAAAACATCATTGGTTGAAGTGGCAAAAGCACGGTAGTCGGTTTGAGTTGCATCGGGACTAGAGATCATCTCTAGTCCCAGGTTTAAAAGTCTACGAATTTCTATGAACATTAGTCCCGGTTCGTGTCACGAACCGGACTAAAGATCACCTCTAGTCTCGGTTCAAATGTTGTCAGAGCTCGTCGAGCGCCGGGTACCTTTAGTCCCGGTTGGTAACACCAACCGGGACTAGAGATGCTATCTTTAGTCCGGTTGATGCTACCAACGGGACTAAAGATGCTACGCGCTCCGACGAGCTCTAGCCTCGACACTATCTTTGGTCCCAGTTGGTAACACTAACGGGACTAGAGATGCTATTTTTGTCTGGTCGATAACACCAACCGGAACAAAAGTGAATGTGCTAATTTTTTAACTGAACCTAATAAAAATATATAAATTTTGCTACATGATTCAAATGGTCAAAAATTAATTTAAGGATCTGTAATTTCAAAGAATGTGGTGTTATGTGGAGGTGAGTGATTGAAGATAGAAGGAAGCTTTAATTTTGTTATTACATATCATCATATTGTTATTAATTAATGATTCTCAATATACAAAATTTTTTGTAAAATTTTTTTGGTGACAATATACGAATTGGAGGGATGTACAATATTGATAAGAACATTTAAACCCCGGCCGTCACGTCTAGTTTATGCGCGTTTAACAAGTTTTACGCGCATTGTTCCCTTTTCGTCCTCTAACTCGGAGTCGGTTTTTAAAACGGCCATAACTTTCGCATACGGACTCCGATTGAGACGTTCCATATATAAAAATTGATCGAAAAATTTTGGGATGCGTTCGTTCACAGCTTTGCCGCGTTAGGCGATTTTATTTTGCCCAAAAAAGCCTAAGAAGATTGCCTTTTCGAGCCCAGAAGCTTTTTTCCGACTCTGAGCGTGTCTTCTGAATTTTCCACAGGCTACGTCTTTTTCTTGTTTACGTTCAAATTTTCTGTGTTTACCTCTTGTGTGCTCCTAAGTCCATAAAAAATATAAAAATAAAACAAAAAAGTCAAATTTTTCCAAAAAAAAACAACAACTTTAGATGAATATGAAAAATAGAGAGGGCAAAAGAGGAACACTATCTAGAATTTAATTTTAAACCTATATTTAATGAATTTAATTTGGCCCTATTTACAAATTATCTAATTGTTAACCCTAGCCGAGACCAAATAAATTTGGAAAAATAGCGGAAAATTATCTTTAGTCCGGTTGGTGACATCAACCGGGACTAAAGATGAATTAGAAATAGCGAGAAATTTTCTTTAGTCCCGGTTGGTGTCACCAACCGGACTAAAGATGAATTAGAAATAGCGAAAAATTTTCTTTCGTCCGGTTGGTGCCACCAACTAGGACTAAAGATGAATTGAAAATAGCGGGAAATTATCTATAGTCTCGGTTGGTGACACCAACCGGGACTAAAATTCATGGCTATATATATCCCCAAAGACGCATCGTCTTCTCCACCGATCCAACCCTTAGCACATTTTTCGATCTCTCTCCTCTCTCTCCCTCTCTCCGCAGCTCTCTCCCTCTCTCCGCAGCTCTCTCCCTCTCCCTCTTCCTCTCCCTCTCCCTCTTCCTCTTCCCTTGGCAAGCAAGGGAGGAGATGGCGGCGGGGAGGAGGTGGCGGCGCGGGCGCCATCTCCTCACCGGCGGGGCGGGTCGGCGACAGCCGCGCGGCGAGCGGTTGGCGGGCGGGCGACCGGGTCGGCGGCGTCCCCGCGCATGGCGAGCGGCGCGGCGGGCGGGCGGAGCGGCGGGCAGGCCGGGACGGCCGGAGGCGGCGCGGGCGGCAGCGCGGGCGGGCGGCACGGAGGCGGGCGGCGGGCGGGCCGTGGCGGCCGATCGAAAGTTTTTTGATGTCGATGATATGTGATGTGATTTTGATATGTGATGTGATAGTATTTGATCTGTGATTTTTGTGAATTTTGAAGATGTATTTAATATGTGGAGAAAAAATGAAAAAAATATTTGGGATATGTATTGTTCATTGCTATTTGTGAATCTGTGATATTTGATTTCAGTATCTGTGATGATTTTAGGATTTTGACAAGAAAAAAAACAAAAGAATCTGAGGGTGGTGGGCTGGAGAAAGGGCAAATTAAAAAAATTAAAAATAAATCTTTAGTCTCGGTTGAAGCCACCAACTTGGACTAAAGATGGCGGAGCCAAAGATGACGGAGCCGGCCACGTGGCTCCGCCATCTTTAGTCCCGGTTGGTGGCTTCAACCGGGACTAAAGATGCATCTCTAGTCCCGGTTATTTAACCGGGACTAGAGATCGCCTATCTCTTGTCTTGATTTGTAGTCCCGGTTTAACAACCGGGACTACCGAGGTTACGAACCGGGACAGTTGTGGCTTTCTTCGATGTACATAGGGATGAAAATAAAATGGATTTTATGGTCATAATATATCATACGCCTCCATTTCTCCGGAAGTTGAATTCGAAACCATTAACATAATAGATGCGGATGTGTTGTTTTATTTAGAAAAATGGTGTAAAGTCGAAGCCGAGATGGATAAAAACGGAATTAAAAATTTCTAGATATTACTGGTGTATAGACTATGGAGAGAGCAGATCCATTATTAAAAAAAATAACGTCTCCTGGCCTCTAGGCTCCGCTAACGAGCACAGTAGTAACTCAAACTACTATGTAAAGATATTTAAACAAGAGGACAAACTTTTTAAGTGTGTGCCATATTGACATATCACATCCTATATATATAACCAAACCATCTGTTTTTAGAGTACTACAATTTAGCGCACAAACCATCATATGTGTGGTTTTCTCCAGTAGTGATATGTAAGCATATGCACCCTCTCTACACGTATGCTTAAAATATTATTGAAGACATCAAAATGTTGTAAAGCTCAGGCACATACTGTCGAAAGGTGACGAGGACATCACTCATTTGGATGCACCCACTGATCCTTCTAACATTAAGCTCGACTGCGCCAGCTAAACTCGGTGAGCTCATTTTTAAGCCATACTTTTTATATTTTTTTAATATATTACTACCTAATGATGTTATATGTCTTAGGAAAATTTAAGAGGGTCATGAAGAGTTTGAAAGAATTGGTGGAGGCAAAGAAGACCAGCAAGGACGTCCAACACCAACCGGAGAGCCGGTCCAACATGAATTCGAGTCTGTCTTGGGCTGCAGGACCATTCAGTCTTAAACTGGTCGCACAGGACACATCCGGACTTCGTTTTTGACGATCCATATATAGATGAAAAGATAATTTTATAAAGAAGTCAATGGAAGTGATCTCACGTCAAAATTCCTTCAGAATCAGTGAGAATCGTCAAAACAAGTCAGCGTCCAGAATCTGTCCTCGTGTTGCATCACCGTATTTGGTCCAATGGACCGCGTATCGTCTTTGAGCCCGTTAGGAGGCGTCCAGGGTAGACGACTACCCTAAGACCTATATAATCATGCGCCGAAGCCGTCATTAGGGTTATGTTTTGCTTAGATTATTCTGTCAAGAACAGTTTCGCCGTTCATCGGTTTGTGAGACTCCAACTTTATGAGATTAATCATTCATCTGCAAACTGGTTATTTTCTTTTTTGTTCTTGCTTATGTTCTTCGTTGTGCAGGCAGAGATTAGCCTTCTTGGTGAGGTCAACCGGAACTGTATCTCGGCTGATAACCAGAGCAGTTGTGGTGCTAAGATTGTAGGGTTGGATCTTTCGATCTGAAGCCGGATCGGTGTGTCACTCTCCTAGTTACGTCGACCTAACCGAAGATCGGGAACCCCCGTTCACATAAAGGGTCATACCCAACAATTGTGTATTTATATAGTATGAGAATCTTGGTACCAGGACATATACAAGATTACAGTAAAAGAAACGGGAGATAGGAATTTTTATACAGGTTCAACCCTCCTACTTACAGGTAATACCTCTACTCTTATTGACCGAATTCAGTATTTCCATTACATATCAATATCATACGAACACAATATTAAGGTTGATCTAATCTAGTCTTTGTCAGCCTAGCGGTGTAAAGCGCTCACATGTGATCGATGGCTAGTGGCAGACAACTTCCTTTGAATAAGGAGTCGGCGAGATTGGAGATTGCCCTGGCTTTTGTGGTGCTATAGGCTTGTTTTGGCTTGTGTTAGATTGTCTTGATATGTACTTTCTCCTCTCGAGGAGGTCTTGTATTTATATCCTGAGGTGTTCTCTTGTCCAAATAGAACTAGAAGGCCAAATATCGATAAGATCCGAGTAGACCTTGTAGTGTCCAATTAGGACCATGTTTTGTTTTCCTTATCCAGAACATCTTTCGTATATAAGGATTGATTCCGTATAAAACTTGTTATATGATGGGCCCTGTCAAACTTAATACACAATTATAAGGTATTTAATATCCAGGACACTGACACCATATATACCCACCTAGTACATTTATAGTCCTAAATTTGCTGGATACCAGTGTTAAATAGAATTTGAATCCTATTGGATTGGGTGCTATCTCTGGCCGGCCAGCTTACAATGCTACAATCACATAATTTTTCATTACATTAAGATTAAATTTCATATCGGTACACCCACTAGAACAGATCCTCTCATCTGTGGGCCTCTCACATGCCTGCGTTCGCGGGTCGTCACAATTAAGTCATCTCAAACGGGCCTAAAAAGAGGCCGACAAAGAAATACTCGCACAGACATGTTAGATATGCATAAAACTCAAACCCGTCACGGATGATACTTATCGGTGACGGGCTCAATTCAAGGCCCGACAAAGATAAGCTATGATATCTTTGTTGGGCCTCAATAGAAGCCCGTAATCGATGTTCATCATCGGTGACGGGCTCCAACTTGAGGCCCGATTGAGATAATAGTTAGGCCTAACACCGATGAGTGTCATCGGTGATGGGCTCCAACTTGAGGCCCGATTGAGATAACAGTTAGGGCGGACACCGATTGTAGGCTATAAATACCTCGATCACGAATGTGGTTCAAAATTTTTTAGCCTACGACGCCGATTCAGATATACACATTAGCGCGAGAAATTTCTAAGTCCTCACTTATTCTTAGAACCCTAGCGTCCTCGTGTCACCACCGCCGACCCCGCACCCTCGTGCCGCTGCCATCGCCGTCCTCTACTCCACCACCGTCGCCGCCGTCCTCCCGAGCTTGGCCCCGCCATCCCCGAGCCCGACGCCACCGTCGTCCCTCGCCGCCCTCTGCTCCCTCGCCCTCGTCCTCCCTCACCCGAGCGCTGGTGCCCTCTGCTCCACGTAAGTCCTCCTAGCATCCTCACTGCTCGTGGCACCGGGTTGTATAATTTGGATGATATGTGGATGAATTTGGACAATGGGTTGTATAATTGGACTCGATTTGTTAAAAGTGGGTTGTATAATTTGGATGAATGGATTATACTTCTACTGTTAACTTGAAATATGTGAATAATGGATGTGTATGTGAATGGATGTGTGAATGTTAGATGTACGTGAATGTCAGATGTAATTTCCGAAATATATGAACGAGGATGCTAGGAAAGGGAATATATATATATATATATATATCTGTTTCTCTCATTTTTGCAGCGGGCATGTCTAGCAAAAGCCTGAGACTAGCCAAAAGAACAAAATATATTTTTTTGTTTGGAAAAACTCATCGGTGATGAGCTTTAACTTAGGCCCGATGGACATGAAATCATCCGTGACGGGCTCATTATAAAGCCCAATTGAGTGGTTAGTCATCGTGATGGGCTTTAGTTGGGGCTCGATTGAAATTTTATCATCGGTGATAGGCCTTTGTTTGACTGGTCTTCGGATCAAACCTCCACAATAGTCCCAGTTGGAGTTGTACCCAAAACTAAAAAATATTTTTAGTCCCGGTTTATAAAGGACACGACTCTCTAGGACCTTTAGTCCTGGTTCGTGTCACGAACCGGACTAAAGATCATCTTTAGTCCCGGTTCAAATTTTGTCGGAACTCGTCGAGGCTGGGATCTTTAGTCCCGTTGATAACACCAACCGGACTAAAGATGGGGTTCCTTTTCATACTCCTTCTTCCTCCTCTAGCCCGAGCCAGCTCCACTTGTCTTCAAACTTTTGCTCTAGCTAGAGGGGAGGTGCTGCCAAAATTTTTTGTGATTTTGTTTTAGTGATAATACACAAATCTTTGCTATCTACAATGTTAGCAACTTCTTCCTCTTATGATCTATGCTTAGCACTACGCTTTTTACGGTTGTTTTCTATAAATTTTCATCTCTAGATTTTTATGCAAATTTGAAGAGAGAGAAAATTTGTTTGGACTAATTATTTTACTAAGCACATTACATTGTGTTGAGAAAAATGTCGGGAAAATAAAGAGGAAGAAAAGTGTGCTTAGCACGTTATATTTGTAGGAATTTATTACGTACAATTTTATCTTAAAAATGTTTATGGAAAATGATGAGAGAGAATCTTTTGGACAAAAATGTTATAAAATAGATGACAAAGGAAAAATATAGAAAATTTGATAGTAGATTAGAAAAGTTAGGTAATTATAAGATCGTTAAAATAGTTAGAAATATGTACACTACGTACATTCTCTGATTACGTATATACATATTATTGTAATAATATTTAAATGGTTTGAATTTCGTGGATTTTTCTTACGTTTTTTGTGCATTCCATGTAGATGGATCGGCAATGGATGTACAACGTGGATCGACGATCGACAGAGTTTATTCAAGGCGTACATTATTTTTTGAGTGTGGCCGATGCCAACAAGCAGAAGGGTTTCATACGTTGTCCATGCAAAAAGTGTAAAAACGAGAAGGAGTATTCTACATCAAGAATTATTCATGTCCACTTCTTTTAGTCGGGATTCATGCCTCACTACAATTGCTGGACATCACATGGAGAGGTGGGGGTTGCAATGGAAAAAGATGAAGAAGACGACGACAACATTCAGGACTGTGGTCAATACGGTGGGTTTGAAGAGAATACAACAGGCGAGGCGGGCGGGGATGCTGAAGAAAACGACGGGTCTGATGACCTTGGTCAAATGTTGCGCGACGTATAGGGGGACTGCGAAGGTGAAAAGGAGGTGCAGAAATTGGAGCGTATGTTGGCGGACCACAAAATGTCCTTGTACCCAGGCTGTGAACAGGGGCACAAAAAGTTGGGTACCACACGGAATTCTTGCAATGGAAGGTAAAAAATAGTGTCAGCGACAAGGCATTTGGTGAGTTACTAAAACTCGTGAAGAACATTCTTTCAGAGGAAAACGAATTACCGGAATCAGCGACAAGGCATTTGGTGAGTTACTAAAACTCGTGAAGAACATTCTTTCATAGGAAAACGAATTGCGGGAATCAACGTACGGGGCTAAGAAGTTAGTCTGCCCTCTAGGACTGGAGGTACAGAAGATACACGCATGTCCTAACGATTGTATCCTCTACCGCGGTGAGGAATATGAGAACCTAGAAGCATGTCTGGTTTGTAAAGCACTTCGATACAAGATCAGATGAGATGATTCAGGCGAAGTTGACGAAAGACCTTCGAAGAAAAGGGTTCCTGCTAAGGTGATGTGGTATTTTCCTATAATACCACGATTGAAGCGTTTGTTCAGGAACAAGGAGCATGCAAGGATGATGCGCTGGCACACGGAAAAACGCCTACAAGACGGCATGCTGAGACATCCCGCCAATGGGTCACAGTGGCGAAACATCGACAGAACATTTAAATACTTCGCTGAGGATGCAAGAAACCTAAGGTTCGGCTTAAGCACGGACGACATGAATCCTTTTGGAGAGATGAGCAGCGGGCATAGCACTTGGCCTGAAACGATGTGTATCTACAACCTCCCGCCATGGCTATGCAAGAAGCGGAAGTACATTCAGATGCCGGTTATTATTCAAGGCCCGAAGCAACCTGGTAACGACATCGATGTGTACATGAGACCGCTAATCGAAGATCTAAAACTGCTGTGGAAGAAAGAAGGTGTTCCCGTGTGGGATGAGGATAAACAGGAGGAGTTGAACCTATGAGGGTTGCTGTTTGTTACCATCAACGATTGGCCTGCACTTGGCAACCTATCCGGACGGTCAAACAAGGGGTACAACGCTTGCACCCACTATATGGATGAGACCAAGTGTATGTTCCTGAAACACTGTAAGAAGGTAGTGTACATGGGCCATCGTTGCTTTCTTGTTGCAAGCCACCCTGTCCGGAGAAGGGGCAAACATTTTGATCAAAAGGCAAACCATCGTACTAAGCCAAAGCATTGCAACGGAAAGGTTATGTTTGCCATGGTGAAAGACCTCAAAGTAGTATTTGGAAAGGGACCGAGCAATGAACCTATAGCAAGTGAAGGTGGTCACGCGGCGATGTGAAGAAGATGTCAATTTTTTGGGAGTTGCGCTACTAGGAAGTCTTGGAAGTCCGCCACGCAATCGATGTGATGCACCTCACCAATAACCTTTGCGTAAACCTGCTGGGTTTTCTACGTGTATACGAAAAATCAAAAGATACACTTGAGGCATGTAACGATCTGAAACATATGGCACAACACGACGGCCTTCACCCGCAACCAAAGGAGAAAGGAGCCCAATACCTAAGTCGAGCCAGCTATACTCTGAGCAAGGCAGAGAAGGAAATAATGTTTGAATGCCTGGAGAGCATCAAGGTACCGTCTGGATACTCCTCGAATATAAAGGGAATAATAAGCACGAAGGATAAGAAGTTCACAAATCTAAAGTCCCATGACTGTCACATCCTAATGACATAGCTGCTTCCCGTTATAATTCGGGGTATCCTTCCCGATAATGTCCGGGCAACAATAACAAAGCTATGTGCTTTTCTAAACGCAATTTCACAGAAGATCTTCGATCCAGACAGACTAGAAGACTTTCAAAATGATGTGGTCCAATGTCTTGTCAGCTTTGAGATGATCTTTCCGCCTGCCTTCTTCAATATCATGACGCATCTCCTATGCCACCTTGTCAAAGAGATACGTATCCTCGGTCCGATTTTCCTACACAACATGTTCCCTTTCGAGAGGTATATGGGCGTTCTAAAGAAGTATGTCCGTAACCATTCTCGTCCGGAGGCCAGCATCGCCAAGGGATATGGAACAGAGGATGTGATTGAGTTTTGTGTCGATTTTATTGAAGATTTTCGTCCCATCGGGGTGCCTGAATCAAGCCATGAAGGTAGACTACGGGAGAAGGGAACTCTTGGAAGGAAAGGCAATAATGAACATAGACAATGACTTGTACAAGAAAGCACATTGGACCGTGTTGCAACAATCTTCCTCGGTGGCTCCTTACATCAAGGAGCACTTAGCGATTGTTCACTCAGAAAACATCGGTAAGACGGATACCTGGATTACATGCGATCACATCGACGCATTCCCTGCTTGGCTACGACAACGTCTCATGGGCAACGCGAGCATTGACCAACAACTAGCCTTCTTGGCGAGGGAACCATCTTGCTCGATCACCACATTCCAGGCATATGAAATCAATGGGTACACATTTTACACACGGGCCCAAGACTTAAAGAGCACGAATTAGAACAACGTTGTCCGCATCGATGTCGTGGGATACGACGGTATGGCTAGCACTTATTACGGCAGCATCGATGACATATGGGAGCTAGACTATGCACCTCTGAAGGTCCCTCTATTTCGGTGCCAGTGGGTTAGGCTTAGTGGTGGAGGCGTAACAATTGATGCAAGTGGGATGACAACGGTCGACCTGAGCAAGGTTGGATACTCGGACGAACCCTTCATCCTTGCCAATGATGTACGACAAGTTTTCTATGTCAAGGACATGTCTAGCAAAGCAAAGAAGGGGAAAGGGTCCGACGAGCCAAAGCGTCACATGGTTCTCCCAGGCAAAAGAAAAATCGTGGGAGTCGAGAATAGAACTAACGAAGATTACGATCAGTTTGATGGGCAACCTCCGTTCGTGGTGGCGGTTGACCCGAGCATCCTCCTATCAAATGAGGACACCCCTTACTCACGCAACGATCATAACGAAGGAACAATTGTGCGGAGAAGTACTTGAGGACAAACATCACTTTGCTAAATTAAATTGAATTATTGAATATTATTGTTATCATTTGAATTTATTATAAATTATTGTAAATTGTTAAATTATATATGGGAAGGACAAATGTTAATTCTATATGCTTATTACAATTTAAAATAGTTTTGAATATGACAAATGTTAATAACATGTTGTTATTTAAATTTAAAATATTTTTCAAATATGCCATATGTTAATTACATATTATTATTTAAATTTAAAATAGAGCACTGTTGAAATACATTATAATATAGGGCACTTGTTGAAATATTTAATCCCGGTTTTTAAAACAAACTGGGACTAAAGGTGAATTTGGATGGGCGGGAAACCATCTTTAGTTCCGGTTGGTGGCTTCAACCGGGACTAAAGTTGCCCACCTACCTGGGCCACATGGCTGCCGAGCCATCTTTAGTCCCGGTTGGTGGCTCCAACCTGAACTAAAGATCCTATCTTTTGTCCCGGTTGAAGCCACCAACCGGGACTAAATTATCTTTTGTCCCGGTTGGTGGCTTCAACCGGGACAAAAGATGCCGATGACTATATATAGCAGGGGCCGCACTCGGATCCAAACACTTAGCCATTTTCACAAACCATTCATCGTCTTCGTCGCCGTCGCCGAACACCGTAAGATGCCAACGCATCGCCGTCTTCAGCACCGTCTTCGTCGTCGCGGGCCGAAAGCCGGAAGCCGCCACGCCGCCGTCGCCGAGGACACGCCGCCGCAGGTTAGCCGTCGCCGCCGTGCCCTCTGTGTGATGATATATATGTAGGGTTTAGGGTTTTCGGGGTTTTGGTGCCGGGAGGCATCGCCGCCGTCGTCGCCGCGCACGCACGCCGCTGCACGCCCTTGCACGCCCCCACGGCGCCGCCGCCGCCGCCCGCCCCACAAGCCGTTGTGCCTCCCGCCCGCCGCCGCCCCTCCCCGCCCCGCTATCGCCGCCGCCGCCGCCTCCCCTTGACACCCCGCCTCCCCGCCTCCCCAACGCCGCCGCCGCCTCTGCCTTCCCGCCGCCGCCTCATGGATACGCATGATTAAATTTGATTAAATGTTTATCTGTTTGATTAAATTTGAATGCAATGTATGGATGATTTGGATGGATGGATAAAATTTTAAATTCATGGATAAAAATTTTGATGCGAAATTGATATGTTAAAATGTCAAATTTTGGATGGATCAAAATGTGAAATTATGTGAATTAATTTTGATGTGAATGTGAACTTATAAATTTTGAATTTTGAATGTGAATTGTGAATTATAATGGGTGAATTATTGTGAATTTTAGAATTTTGAATGGAATGGAATGTTTATGTATAAATGGACTTTATGTAAATATGGACTTTTGATGTTAAATGTTAGAATGGATGTATGTATGTGTATGTTAGAATGAATTAAATTTATGTTTATGGACTTTATGTATAAATGGACTTTTTCTTTAAATTTGAATGCATGAAGATTTTGAATTTTGAATATTTATGTGAAGTTTGAATGTTTATGTGTATGATTTTTGAATGTGTATGGACGACTTTATGTGTATGGATGACTTTATGTAAATATGGACGACTTTATGTGTATGAATTTTGAATGTGTATGGATGACTTTATATATGAATGGACTTTATGTTTAAATTGTGAATGTGAACAAACGGACGTAAACGAACAGACAGACGAACGAACGGACGAACGGACGTGAACAAGTGAACGAACGAATGAGTTTCGTTCGGTCGTTAGTTCGTTCGTTCGGTGGTCGGTCGGTGGTCGGTCGTTCGTTTGGTCAAACGAACGTAGCTCAGCATGCAACGTCCTCCTTCTATTCTCTCATCTCCACTTTCTCTCCTCTCCACCTTATCTCCCTCACGTCATCATCCTCTCTTTCTCTCCTCTCCTATTATCTTCCTCTCCTCCAGACGATAGAACGAACGAACAACGAACGAACGAACGGACATGAACGAACGAGCGAATGAGTTTCGTTCGGTCATTCGTTCGTTCGGTCAAACGAACGTAGCTCGGCATGCAACGTCTTCTTTCTATCCTCTCCTCTCCACTTCATCTCCTCTTCAGCTTATCTCCCTCACGTCATCCTCCTCTCTTTCTCTCCTATCCTATTATCTTCCTCTCCTCCAGACGATAGAACAAACGGACGAACGTACGAACGGATGTGAACGAACGAATGAGTTTCGTTCGGTCGATCGTTCGTTCGGTCGTTCGTTCGTTCGTACGGTCGTTCGTTCGGTCAAACGAAGCTCGCCATGCAATGTCCTTTTTCTATCCTCTCCTCTCCACTTCCTCTCCTCTTCACCTTATCTCCCTCACATCATCCTCCTCTCTTTCTCTCCTCTCCTCTTATCTTCCTCTCCTCCAGACGATAGAACAAACGGACAAACGAATAAACGGACATGAACGAATGAACGAATGAGTTTCGTTCGTTCGTTCGTTTATTCGTTCGTTCGTACGGTCGTTTGTTCGGTAGTTCGTTCGGTCAAACGAACGTAGCTCGGCATGCAACGTCCTCTCTCTATCCTCTCCTCTCCCTGAATAGGGTTAGGGTTAGGGTTAGGGTTAGGGTTATGGTTAGGGTTAGAGAAACAAAAGAGAAGAAGAAGGAAAATATAGAACGTAGTTTGGCACATGTATTTTTTAGAAGTCTCTTCTAGGTTTGAGAGAATCTGTGATTCTCTCAATCCTGGAAGTGACTTCTGAAGAATGTCACCATTATGGATGTGCACAATTAGATCTAGTGTCTGCCGGATTTCATCTATTTTTTTCATCTTCTTCTTTTTGTCTATGTTTTTTTCTACGTAGACATACATGATTTCCCTGCATAATTGATACATGTATTAACCGAATAATTTTTTACTTTTCAAAATTATTTGATTAAGTCGTCTGATCGTGACGACGAATAGTTTCTCCTTGACGAGATCGCACACGGTAGCACTCAGTATTACATTGAGGAGGGGACCGACGATCCATATCAATACCTCAACGAGGAGGGGAACGAGGAGGGGAATGAGGGCTCCTCATCAGTTGGACCGAAGAGGGCACACATGCAATGTGAAGTCAGCAACCGCATTGAGGGTCAACACGTCATAACAGAAGTAGCACCGGACGGTCGACCAAGTGCCCCAGCGGACTCCGCAAGGAAGTGTATGGCACACAGCGGATGGGTGGTGTGCCCATCAGCGTTGTCAACTGGAGGTGATCAAGGACAGGAGGAGATGAGCAGAGCTATCTCTCGGACACAGAGAAAGAGATGCTCTGGACGACAATGCTGCAGACGTTCACCATCCCAGACTCCAATAAGGCAAAGGTCAATGATTGGACGTTAAAGAAGATGGCTGAGCTCTTCAGGAACTATAAGAAGGAGTTATACAAGAAATACGTCCTGAAGGGTCAGACCCCAAACTTCGACAAGTTCCCAAAGCTTAGAGATCACTGGGAGGCCTTCGTGGAACATAAGACTAGGGAAGAAGCGCGCGCCCTAATTGAAAAGAACAAGGCCAACACAGCCAAGAAGAAATACCATCACAAGCTTAGGTCGGGCGGCTATCAGAAGGGAATGCAAAAATGGAAGAAGATGAAAGCCGACCTGGAAGCGCGAGGTATCGTTCCGGGCACAGCCAACTGGCCCGAACGATCAAAGCATTGGTTCTATGCTCATGAGGGATCGCTTAATCCCGTAGATGAATCAGTTATCTTCGATGCTAAAATCCAAGAAGCCGGGCAAAGATTAGAGGAAGTGCTGGAGGCCTCTGCCTCGGGCTCGTTCAGGCCCGACAGAGAGAAGGACGATCAGACGCTCGCACTCTAGAACCCAGAGCATTCGGGACGAACGCGAGGAAAAGGTGTCATTCCTTGGAAATACGGGTTTCAAGCGGACGTCGACACATACAAGAGCCACATGAGGTCGAAGCGAGAGATGGATGCGAGGTTCACAGAAATGGAGATGCGGCTCTCGCAGATTGATCAGATTGTGGACCAAAGGCTGAACGAAAGGTTGGCAGAGGAGCGGAGCCACTGGGTTAGCCAACAGCCAGATCCAGCAACAACGGCTCAACTACAGCAGTAGCGCAGCAGCTGCGCGTCAGCAGGAAATGAAGGCGAGTTGGCCCCAGAAGCATGTCCGCCATGCCCCGTGGATGATATCACGCAGCGAACACCGTGTGAGCTGCACATTCCGCTCAAGAACATAACAATAAAGGTATGTTCATACTTTTATGTTGTATATTTCATTGAATAACTTGACAATCAAGGTTCACCACTAAGTAATAAGCAATCTTCTCGAACAGGTTGCGTCGGGCATGGCAATTCCAGTAGAACGAGACGACACCTACCACTACAGGCCCATTCCACCTGCGTACTCAAAAGTGGAAGTTGAACAGGTGGAACACGGCTACGAAGATCTCGAGCTGGATATCCCCGGAGGAGACGGGGGGATGATGCTAGGAGAAACAATTCACAGAATATTTCTTTGGAGGAAGCCCTTCATCATATTCCCAGGACAAACAACGTCTCCTATCGTTCCACCGCCGTCGCCTCCATGTGGACCATCTCCTCAGCCTCCTTCGCCTCCTCTGCCTCGTGCGTCACCTCCACGAGCACCGACTCCTAAACGGTCATCTCCAACTCCACCGCCTTCTCAGCCTCCTCCGTCGCCACAACGAGCACCGACTCCTAAACGGGCAGCATCTCATCCTACTTCGCCTCCTCCGTCGCCTCCTAAGCGCAAAGCTCGAGCCACGCGGTCAATGTCAACCAGTGGACCAAGAAGCAAGAGGCCTAAACTTGACCGGCTCCACCAGCCCCAAAGAAAATAGCGTACGACATGACTCCAGAGGAGCTGCACGAGGCCGTCCAAGCTGATGTCAAGGCCCACTTCAGAAAGAAGTCTCCTGAGAAGCCTCCTGAAATCCCCCAGGAGACCAAGGACTTCTTCAAGAAGACGTACCTGAATCCATAGCCTGAACCGCAACCTCAACCGCAGTCTGACTATGACAGGACTATTCGAAAGGTGCTGGCAAGGCGAAGAGAACGGGAAAATATGTTTCCCAGCTTGGAATGCAGCCTTAGAAACCTCTGGAGTTTAGCACAGTTCCAAATGTTAGAACAGAGTTAAGACAATTTTATGGAATCTGCTGGAATTTCAGTGGATCAATTACACGGTTGTGCTCCCCTGGCGAAGGCTCCGCTGAAATACAAGTTCAAACTTGGAAAGCCTCTTGTAAAGCCGGATCAAGTGAAAAAGCTACCTACACAGATGTACCGCTTCCACAAGTGGTACATGTAAGAATCCAGCAAGGGTGGAGAGATGGTAACGGGTAGATATTTACTGCACTATTTCTTTGATGGAGGTGACCCTATATCCGATTCGAAGACATATTCAACCTGTACCAGCTTGATGCCCTCGACGTCTCACTTCTAGCCACGCGGGTTCTGTAAGTATCGTTCTGTTATTTCGTTTCTTATCTCCTTGTATTTAGCTGACTAAAATTCTTGTTAACCATTGTAGAATGGCGATCCAATACTGCAAAAAGCACGACTATACCAAACATGGATTCATGGATCCACGCAAAATCAACGGCGTATTGATTGAACAATTTCCTGATCCAACAGTGGACAACATATACAATACGCTGGTGCAGAACCACTTCCGGTCGTTTATCCTTCTGCCCTACAACATTGCGTAAGTTTTTTCTTTCTTCTGTACCGATTTCAATCCCGTGCATACATAAAGTTTCATGTGTGTCATCTAAACCAATTTGCAGATTCAACTGGGTTCGTTAGTAATTGACATGGATCACTCGTGGATCCATGTCTTTGACTCAATGGATAAACCGAGTCCACATACTCAAAGATATTTGAACTGTTTAATGTAATGCCATCTTACTTGCTATTGCATATATGTGGTTCTCGGATAATTACTAGCTAACTTTCAACTGCACGTAGGGCATGGGAACGGCTTCGGGTGAATCTTCGCGGAAATTGGAAAGATAAGCTCTCTGTGAGGATGAACTTTCCAGTGAGTAACATGCTCCAAAGTTGTTTTGAATCATTACTTTGTTCTAAAATATAAAATATATATTAAATCTGTCGTCGTTTCTCCTTTAGTCTGCAAAACAGTCGTGGGGCACCAAATTATGCGGATACTACGTCTGCGACTACATTCACTGCTTTGTGACCGATGTCACAACTATTGACGATATAGATGTACGTATAACAACCATTCATACATTACGTCTCGATTTCTTATTCACTTCATATATTTATTTCTCGTTTATTCGAATTAATGACAGCTTATGCAAGTAAGAGACAACCTTCCCCATGAGACTTTCATACAAGCTGCTCAAGAAGAATTGATGAGATTTATAAACAAGCAGATCATTGATCCCATAGGGAGTTCTACATAAGTTTTAGTAACTTTAGCACTCAATCCACAAAGTAGATTAGAGATAATTTTTTTAAGCTACGAAACATATATGGATATTGTATGTGTGTATATATTTTGGTAATATATATATTTCCTTTCTTAAGTTTATTTATATGTGTGTAAATTATATATTTATACATATATATGCATGTTGCATATATATGTGTAAATATATGTGTGTAAAATATGTATGCACAATATAATATATACAAGTGCAATATATAAGTAGCAAGCTAGCAGCTATAGCAGGAGCAAACTAAAAAAATAAAAAAATAGTCCAGGTTGGTAACACCAACCGGGAGTAAAGACGATAGAGGCCAGCCACATGGCACCGTCATCTTTAGTCCCGAGTATTTCAACCGCGACTAAAGATGACGATCTTTAGCCCTGGATTCGTACTCTCGGTTTGACAATCGAAACTATAGGGGTTACTAACCAGGACTAGTGTGGGTTTTTCCAGCTGTGGTTTTTATTCTCATAAGTTGAATTTGATATATAGATATACGGATGTATTATTTTAGTATAGGGAAATAGTGTGGAGTCGAAGCTGAGACGGATGGAAAGCGGAACTAAAAATTGCTGGATATTACTGGTCTATAGACTAGTGCAGATCCATTATTAAAATAAAAGTAGAACGTCTCCTGGTCTCTAGGCTCCAGCAACGCAAACTGCAGAGTGCAGATCAATGGGTGTCATGGCGATAGACCAAAGCTTGTAAAGACATTCTAGAGAAGACGGCAGACTTTTTAAGGGTATGCCATATTGATATATCACATCAAATCACCATACCACCATGTGTAAGCACATGCATGTCCTCTTCATACTCTTGAAATATTATCGGAGGCATCGAAATCTTATAGAACGTGGGCACATACATACTCACTGAGTACACAATCGTAAAATTGGTGGATGCTAGTGCCAAATCTAAAGTTTGAATCCTATTGGTGTTATCTTTGGTCAATCAGCTTGTAAACCTATGCCACAATTATTGGATATATAAAAAATAAAACTTATTGAGTTACAAGAAGGATGATAGTTAAGTTAAGGTAGTAGAAGTTCATTTATTTTTAAAAAGTTTTAAACTTTAAAATTGAGCCTATTTAGAATGAAGGTGGTGCGTGAGAACGACAATAAAGTCCCGTTCAAATCTACTAAGATTAATTTATGAACACGCAAAACGAAAATCAATTAATTAAGTTTTAATTATTTTAAACTTAAAAATAAATTTATATAATATTTTAGAGTAACTTTGTATAAAAGTTTTTTAAATATGTTGTTTAGCGGTTTCAATAGTGTTGGCTATGTCATAGGTGCACCAATTTTATTTATAATATTAGTGAGCCAATTAAAAGTGGTACATAGGGATAAAAATAAAATGAATTTTATGGTCATAATATATCATACGCCTCCATTTCTCCGGAAGTTGAATTCAAAACCATTAACAACATATATATAGATGCGGATGTGTTGTTTTATTTAGAAAAATGGTGTAAAGTCGAAGCCGAGATGGATAAAAACGGAAATTAAAATTGCTAGATATTACTGGTGTATAGACTATGGAGAGAGCAGATCCATTATTAAAAAAAATAACGTCTCCTGGCCTCTAGGCTCCGCTAACGAGCACAGTAGTAACTCAAACTGCAAACCAAGATGTCATGACGGTAGACCAAAGATATTTAAACAAGAGGACAAACTTATTAAGTGTGTGCCATATTGACATATCATATCCTATATATATAACCAAACCATCCGTTTGTAGAGTACTACAATTTAAAGGACAAACCACCATACACTACTGGAGAAATCATCATTGGTTGTGGTGACAAAAACCACAGTAGTCCCGGTTTGAGTTGCACCCAAGACTAGAGATGATCTCTAGTCTCGGTTTAAAAAGTCTACAGATTTCTAAAAACATTAGTCCCGGTTCATGTCACGAACCGGGACTAAACATCATCTCTAGTCCCGGTTTAAATGTTGTCAGAGTCTGTCAGAGCGCCGTGCATTTTAGTCCCGGTTGGTAACACCAACCGGGACTAAAGTTACTATTTTTGTCCGTTGGTATTACCAACCGGGACTAAAGGACGCTGGGATCTTTAGTCCGGTTCTTTACCTTAACCGGGACAAAAGAAAAAAATCTTTATCTTCTCGTCTCCCGTGCGCAAACAACGCATGCGCACTTAGCTAGCTCCCTCTCTCCTACGCACTTATCTTCTCCTCCACTTCTTCTCTCCCTTATCTTCTCCTTCCTCTCCAGATCTCTCTCTCCCTCTCCATCTCTCCCTTTCAGACCTCCCTCTCCTCGGCTGTTCGGTGGCGGGCGGCGGCAGCCCGCGCACGGGCGGGCGGGGGGCGACCCGGCGCGGGCGGCGCGGCGGCCCCGCGCGGGTGGGGACGGGGACGGCGGCCCCGTGTGCGGGCGGGGGTGGGGGCGGCGGCCCGCGCGTGGGCACGGGTGGCGGCAGCGGCCCGCACGCGCGGGGGGGCGGCGGCGGCTGCCCGGGCGAGGCGGCGGGTGGGTCGGGAGGCCGGGCGACCGCGGGTAGGCGCGCGCGGCCGGGCGGCCGGAGGCGGCCGACGGGCGGGTCGGGCGGCCGGTGCCGGCCGCGTGCAGCGGCCCCTTGCATGTTCGAGATCTAATTTTTTTCTTTTTGATGTTTGATGAGATGAGATTTTAATTTGTGAGGTCTACATGTATTTGATCTGTATTTTGTGATTTTATTGTTGTATTTGATATGTGATTTGAACATGTATTTGATTTGTGGTATGTTTTGTGATATGTTTGGTGATGTTTGATTTTATCGTTTGTGATATATATATATATAGGTCGCAGTACTGCGAAAGGACATTTTTAAAAAATAAAAAAATCTTTAGTCCCGGTTGGTGGCTCCAACCGGGATTAAAGATACATCTCTAGTCCCGGTTATTTAACCGGGACTAGAGATAGCCTATCTCTAGTCCCAGATTCGTAGTCCCGGTTTGACAACCGGGACTACTGAGAGTTACGAACCGGGACTAGTGTGGCTTTCTCCAGTAGTGATATGTAAGCATATGCACCCTCTATACACGTATGCTTAAAATATTGTTGAAGACATCAAAATGTTGTAAAGCTCGGGCACATACTGTCGAAAGGTGACGAGGACATCACTCATTTGGATGCACCCACTGATCCTTTCAACATTAAGCAAGGTCCAATGACCTGAGCTCGACTGCACCAGCTAAACTCGGTGATCTCGTTTTCAAGCGATATTTTTCATATTTTTTAATAGATTACTACCTAATGATGTTATGTCTTAAGAAAATTGAAGAGGGTCATGAAGAGCTTGAAGGAATTGGTGGAGGCAAAGAAGACCAGCAAGGACGTCAAACACCAGTCGGAGAGCAAAGAAGACCAGCAAGGACGTCAAACACCAGCCGGAGAGCCGGTCCAACATGAATTCGAGTCTGTCTCGGGCTGCAGGACCAGTCAGTCTTAAACTAGTCACACAGGACATGTCCGGACTTCGTTTTTGACGACCCATATATAGATGGAAAGATAATTTTATAATAAAGTCAATGGAAGTGGTCTCACGTCAAAATTCCTTCAGAATCAATGAGAATCGTCAAAACAAGTCAGCATCTAGAATCTGTCCTCGTGTTGCACCACCGTATTTCCTATATAATCATGCACCGAAGCCGTCATTAGGGTTAAGTTTTGCTTAGATTATTCTGTCAAGAACAGTTTCACTGTTCATCGGTTTGTGAGACTCCAACTTTATGAGATTAATCATTCATCTACAAACTGGTTGTTTTCTTTTTTGTTCGTGCTTGTGTTCTTCGTTGCGCAGGCAGGGATTAGCCTTCTTGGTGAGGTCAACTGGAACTGTATCTCGGTTGATAACCAGAGCAGTTGTGGTGCTAAGATTGTAGGGTTGGATCTTTCGACCTAAAGCCGGATCGGTGTGTCACTCTTCACCACAGTGACAGTTACCTCGACCTAACGGAACATCGGGAACCCCCGTTCACACTAAAAGGGTCATACCCAACAATTGTATTTATATAGTATGAGAATCTTGGTATGAGGACATATAGAAGATTACGGTAAAAGAAACAGGAGATAGGAATTTTTATACAGGTTCAAACCCTCTACTTACAGGTAGTACCTCTACTCTTATTGACCGAAGTCAGTGTTGCCATTACATATCAATATCATACGAATACAATATTGAAGATGATCCAATCTAGTCTTTGTCAAGCCTAGCGGTGTAAAGCTCTCACATGTGATCGATGGCTAGCGACAGTCAACTTCCTTTGAATAAGGAGTCGGCGAGATTGGAGATTGCCCTGGCTTTTGTGGTGCTATAGGCTTGTTTTGGCTTGTGTTAGATTGTCTTGATATGTACTTTCTCCTCTCGAGGAGGTCTTGTATTTATATCCTGAGGTGTTCTCTTGTCCAAATAGAACTAGGAAGCCAAATATCGATAAGATCCGAGTAGACCTTGTAGTATCCAATTGGGACCATGTTTTGTTTTCCTTATCCAGAATATCTTTCGTATATAAGGCTTGATTCCGTATAAAACTTGTTATATGATGGGCCCCGTCGAACTTAATACACAATTATAGGGTATTTAATATCCAGGAGACTGACACCATATATACCCACCTAGTGCATTTATAGTCCTAAATTTGTTGGATACCAGTGTTAAATAGAATTTGAATCCTATTGGGCGGGTTGCTATCTCTGGTGGGCCAGCTTACAATGCTACAATCACATAATTTTTCATTACATTAAGATTAAATTTCATCTAGGTACACCCACTAGTACACCCACTAGTATAAATCCTCTCATCTGTGGGCCTCTCACATGCCTGAGTTTCACGGGTCGTCACAATGAAGTCATCTCAAACGGGCGTAAAAAGAGGCCGACAAAGAAATACTCGCACAGACATGTTAGATTTGCATAAAACTCGAACCCGTCACGGATGATACTTATCGGTGATGGGCTCAATTCAAGGCCCGACAAAGATAACCTATGATATCTTTGTTGGGCCTCAATAGAAGCCTGTCACCGATATTCATCATCGGTGACGAGCTCTAACTTGAGGCCCGATTGAGATAATAGTTAGGCCCGACACCGATGAGTGTCATCGGTGATGGGCTCCAACTTGAGGCCCGATTGAGATAACAGTTAGGGTCGACACCGATTGCAGGCTATAAATACCCCGATCACGAATGTGCTTCAAAAATTTTTAGCCTAGGATGCCGATTCAGATCTACACATTAACGCGAAAAATTTCTAAGTCCTCACTCACTCTTAGAACCTTAGCACCCTTGTGCCACCGCCGCCGACCCCGCACCCTCGTGCCGCTGCCGCCGCCATCCTCTGCTCCACCACCGTCGCCGCCGCCCTCCCGAGCCTGGCCCCGCCATCCCCGAGCCCGGTGCCACCGTCGTCCCTCGCCGCCCTCTGTCCCTCGCCCTCGTCCTCCCTCGCCCGAGCGTCGGCGCCCTCTGCTCCAGGTAAGTCCTCCTAGCCTCCTCACTGCCCGCGGCACCGAGTTGTATAATTTGGATGATATGTGGATGAATTTGGACAATGGGTTGTATAATTTGAACTTGATTTGTTAAAAATGGGTTGTATAATTTGGATGAATGGATTATACTTCTACTATTAACTTGAAATATGTGAATAATGGATGCGTATGTGAATGGATGCGTGAATGTTAGATGTATGTGAATGTCATATGTAATTTCTGAAATATATGAACGAGGATGCTGGGAAAGGGAATATATATATATATGTTTCTCTCATTTTTGCAGCTGGCATGTCTAGGAAAAGCCTGAGGCTAGCCAAAAAAACAGAATATATTTTTTGTTTGAAAAAACTCATCGGTGATGGGCTTTTAACTTAGACCCGATGGACATGACATCATCCGTGATGGGCTTATTAAAGCCCGATTGAGTGGTTAGTCATCTGTGACAGGTTTTAGTTGGGGCTCGATTGAAATTATGTCATCGGTGATGTGTCTTTGTATGGCTGGTCTTCTGGATCAAACCTATCGGTGATGGGCTTTAGTTTAGGCCCGACAAAGATAAATGCATCGATGACGGGCTGTTGGCCAATAGAGATGACTTATCACATCGCTGACCTTTGCGTCGTAATGGACGTTATACCCGACAGTTATCGTCCGATTGAAATGAGGGTAACCGTTGTAGTGACCTTTGTTAACCAAAGTTTTATAACGGGCTAGAAACAAGTCCGTTTTTTTAACACCATCTATGTTTATCACCCGTTGCACTTTGGACCAGAGTTAAAAGAACTTTGAGCTACCAAGCTGGCTTGGTCCAAGAATGACGTGGATTGTGCTTCGGAGTTTCCATTTCTGTTGGCATATGTCACAGTCACTGGCCGGGATCGATCAATCAGAGGGATTCCATTTCCACCACAACCACCCTTGTCACTCAATACCAAAATACCAAATTATTCTCTTTTTTCTAACTCACACTTTTGTAAAACACCAAAATTCAATAATAAATCATTGCACTTTTGTTATCCTACCGATTTTTGAACTCTCATGATGCTAAAAACTCGCACAATGTTCGGCTGAAGCAGGGATGAACGCTCAAATTATGACCCTAGTCCAAAGTACATAACTGGTTAGGTTTATTCCTAGTTCATTATAAAACTTTGGTTAATAAAAATGGTCCAAAGTAAAATTTACTTAAGATCCAACAACTGGAATATAATCTGTCAGCTATTGCCACCGTTCGAACAAAAGTGGAGCAGAACTCAGTTTGATAATAACAGAAATAGTTTCAACTTCTACATTAAATATGTATTCGGCCATTGCTTATTACCTAACTGTAACATAGCATTGCTAAATGATGAAAATATAACATTGAACATAGCTAAAAATCGTATGTTCTGTTGGAATAAGTTTGCACAAATCCTACAAAATCTCCATCCATGTACAGCCAATACTTGTATCAGTATGACCACTGTCTCAAGATTGCGACGCACCATGATTGGTATCCTCTTTATCATCTTCTACAGCCTCTTGACTTTTGTCCAAGTGTGCAATGCATCTGCACTTCTGCAATACCAACAGATATGTCATCGAGGCCTGAAGATCAGTCATGTACAGGTGAAACGTTTTATCCTCAGCATGCATACTGTTCTTCAGAGCTGTGGTCTTCACTGTTACTGCACACTGTACCGCTGTTTCCAGCAGCTGATCTGATGCTTGTGATTCACCTAGCTATCTTTCCATGGCTTCCTCATGCCATCTAGTTGGTGGGAAGTATGAAAAGAGCACAGAGCGTAGCATGGATGCTACAACTCTTCCTCACAAACTTCAGAGTTCAGCACAAAGCTGGGGAATACCATGGTTATGTCCCTGAACACAAAGTGAACTTAGGCTTCAGAATTGATCATAGCACATCAGAATGTCAGAATTTAATTTTTAGAGATGAAGTGATGTGAAAGGTAATTGAAGTGAAACCTGAAAATTTTAGACATACTTACTTTAGATATGGAAGGGTCATGTTCTTCAGCAAAGCCGGGTTTTTACTCGCAAATGTTTTCCATTCATCGGGGTCGATCTTCCCGTCACCGTTTAAGTCTGCTTGCTTGAACGTCTATCAAGCTAAAGTTAGCATAAATTCCTGTGTTTCTCACCTTATAATATAAAGGTTAATGATATGATTTATTCATGAAAGCAGTGGCAACTTTGTGGAAGAAATGAACTGAAATCTGCTAAAAAATGCCTGGGAAATAGAAAAACTGAATGTAGTATTTAATCTGCATGCACTTTACCTGATCCACAATTTGTTCTACAGCTTCTTCAGACAGGAATAGATCTGATTCATTCAGAAGAGCAAGCACCATTTCGTGCAACTGCTTGATAAGAAAGAAAAATAGTTTCAGTAACTCCAGGACTCAGTTAAAATGGTAAGACGGTATGCACATTATTTTCCAAGGGTACACATATATATCCAGTTTTTCACACTCAGCCAGCTTGAATTGGGGCTTCTTATGGATATTTAAGGATTTATTTAAATCAAATATCAACTGGATTCAACACAATATTTGGAAACACACCACTATTGTTTCTTTGATGGTATAGATGTGTACCATCACCATCAGTTCTGTAGACTATTAATGCATGGAAATTACTATATGTTGAATAATTTCCACAAAGTATATGGGTAGCATGTTTGATTTATGGAACTAAAAAGATGATCAGTAATTCTAACTTCTAAAATACATACCTCTTCACGTTCAATGCATCCAGTTCCTCTCAGGTCATACAACCTAAATGCAACTGCAAAAAGGAATACTGTCAGATGCCAAAATTGCATAAACAGACATGACATATGAAATAAAAAGAGAACTACAATATGGAACTACAAATAATTGCCAAAGGCTGGTTATTAGAGAAAAAAATCAAGATAGTTAAATTAACCATATGCAATGAGCAAGAGATGTAGTAGGGTCCTTACAGGCAATCTTGTCTCCCAAAGGCGTTTCCGGGTGAAAAATGCTGAGGGATCGAACGAACTCCCCAAAATCGATAACACCGTTGCGCTTCAGATCAAAGAGATCAAATATCTGCACTTGTGGTGAAACACTGTCAGCATTTCACATAAGAACAGGTTCTACAGTGCAGCCAAACATACATATAGAACTGTGAAAAATGCCTTTTGCACTGATACATCATGGTCAGCAATAATTGACACATCTGGGTCTATATGATGAAATAAAATTCACTGATGAAATGGACTGGGAATCACTGCTACTGACCCGGTTGGCGAAAAGGTTCTTCTTGTTGCTGTTCCTGAAGAGAGCTAGCTGGAACTCCTCCTGTACATAGAAAGGGCAGTTTGCAATTGGCACTGATAAGAATTTCAGAGCTTACATGGTCAATTCTCACAAGTTCAAGCACACTTAAAAGCACAATTTTAAGCAAGTACCTTGTGAATGAGACCATCTCTGAATATGGAATGGCTTATCTTCTTG
This sequence comes from Oryza australiensis, assembly GCA_019925245.2. NCBI lineage: Eukaryota > Viridiplantae > Streptophyta > Magnoliopsida > Poales > Poaceae > Oryza > Oryza australiensis. The sequence goes on from JAIFGZ020000072.1 coordinate 705,311, forward strand.
AACAGCTCAAAGAGGGCCTCCACTTCACTCACAGAAACTGCAAGAAGCATAGCGAGAAATCATAATTATTATTGTTCAGGGTTTCCAAAAGAGAACCTATATATATTTTTCATGGTGTATCCAGTGAATTCATTCCTACATGTAGTCTCTTTGGCCAGAATAGCAGGATCCTCATGTTGTGCAGCTCTTTTGAACTGCTTTGATGATACACAGCCCATTTTATACAAACCACGCCCTTAATTTCCTGTAGTTTACAAACTTTCAGTGCATAAAGTGATAAATGGAACCTAAATCTTTTTTTTGAAAAGGCGATAAATGGAGCCTAAATCAAAATGGAGAAAGGCATTGCTGGCATCAACACAAGAAAAAGTGAAGCCACATACAAAAATTTCAGATTAAATCGAACAACTTCAGAAACACATAAGAATCTAACCTGGGAAACAAATTAACACAGATCCTGTTTCAATACTGAAGTTCAACAAGAGGATGACTAGCTACAAAGACAGTCTGTACCTACTATCTTTCAAGCTTGATGCAGGATTGCAGATACAATGGACAGAGGGTAGAAGAAGAAGAAGAAGAGGAAGATGCTACTATGTGTGCATTATATATAATTCATGCGCACATCAATCTATCGCAACAAGAGTTGACCTGTACAGGCTCCTTGCAACATCAATGTAATGTTTTATGGTTCGTTTCATCATTGATCTGTCACCGTTCCTGAAGAGTTAACAAATACCGAGATTAAATTAACCAAGGCTATACTAGAATAGTTTAGAATTGTATCTAGCCTATATGCAGAAATATACGAATTAACTAATGAGCCATATGCTCGAGGATTCTTTATGCTAATGTCAAGTGACGCCGATTATGTTAAGATGTCTACGAGTTTGTGCTTGATATGAAAAATGTCAACATCGTCTTGTACACATCAAATGATTTGTTTATAGATGGACTGGATCCAAAGGTGACGCATGCTGTGTTGGCTAGATGATACTCGATCGCTCCGTTCAATGCAAGAATTTATACGATTCAACTTTTATACCATAATATAAGGATTTCTACATGGATTCTACACATAATCATATACTACTTGGAACTATTGCTAATCTTATCCCCAATACCTTATTTAGAGAAAAACAGAAAAATTAAACTCCAATAGTTCTCTCAAAACTCTCCTGAAAGATTAGCGACAAAAAAAACATCTCCCTCCATGCATATTTTTGCGACGCCAAATCCTCCCCAATCCTCTGCCGACCTCCTTCCCACGGTGCTTTCCCACGATTCAGCTTTTTCCCCGTCCCGAGCACCTCCGCTCCGCCAGCAAGTCGCCACCCCGCACCATGCTTCGCCCTGTCGGCGCGCCCTCACATGCCACCCCTCGACGTCGTCACCGCCACTCTGCAAGTCCGCACCGTCCAGATCCGCTACCGCCACGAGCCCCCGCACCGGCCGACTCGACGCACCTTCTTCACCACCGCCATGCGCCCTCGCATCGGCCGCCTCGACGCGTCCCCATCACCGCCGACCCGCAGCCCTGCACCGTCCAGATACGCCGCTGCCATGCACCCCCGCCCAGGCCAACTCGACGCGCCTCCCTCACCACCACCACACGTGCCTGCACCGTCCGCTCTCCGCTGCCACCGTGGCACGCACTGCCCGTCGGCCGCTGCCCGATGCAGCCAAGAAGGGCGACTGCTCCGACCCAGCAGGGGAAGGGAAGGGGTGGTGTGTGGGGAAGGGGAGGCGCGTGGCGAAGCGATGGCGCGCGGGGCAAGAACTGCTCGGGGAAGGGCCGCCGTGCAGAAGACGGAGTCCTCGCACACCGTGCGAGGGACGGCGTCTGTGACGAGCAAGAGGTGCTCGGCATAGGCTCGCGCCATCAAAGGCAGGTGGCGTCGGGAGGTGGGCTAGGCTTAATTTTGATGACATGGTCTGTTTTAAAATTTTAGAGAGTAATTTTTAACGTTCTGCTGTGGGCTGACATATTTTTTGAGAAATATTTTTTAGCATAGCTCCAATAACTCGTTTTGGAGATGTAATTTTTAGCAGTCTCTTGAAGTAGCTATGTAATTCAAATGTAAAAAGTGATAATTGAAGTGACTAGAAATGGATCTTCTGACCCAAAAATCCTTGTATTTTGGAATGAAGAAGAGAAAAATTAACAATTTTATCTAAAGGAAGCATGCAGCATTACGGATTCGACGTCAGACGCATATGGAGAAAATCATCAGCTGACGAGGCGAACGGTTGGCAGCAAGCTGGCTTCTTGCTAAGATATACCGAGAAAATCGGGTGAGGTATCAAGAAAAGTTTTGATCTTTATGGTTCTCCATAATCTGACGGAACAGAGGAGTTTACCTTTCAATTGCCTGTGCTCAAGATTCAGAAAGTTTTTACCGTAGATGGCGGTATTTACCGAAATATTGTTTCTGAAATCACCCAAGATTAAGCAGGACAATAAGTTGCAAAATCTTTAATTTTGACATAAAGACTAAATGTTTTTTAACCGGTCATAGAAAGACTTTTTCGGGGACTAAAATAGTTTAACACAAACTATTTCCACAAAACTTTACATTGATCCTAGAAAACCATTTATTGAATCGGTGCAATGACTCGCAACATCTAGATAATGTTACTTTTTTATGAACTAAAATTGTCAAAAAGAATCTAGTCCGACTACAAAGTCGGAATAGTTAATATGAATATTAGTTTCATTTATTAAAAAAATTCTCTACCTGAGGATTACTCATTTCTACTCGAATTCTAAGTCTGTACACTACTGGAGAGAAGTGGTCTTTAATACATCTGCCAAAATCCATAATAGTCTTGGAGCCAATAGAAACCTAGAAATCATTTTTAGTCTCGGTTGAAAATACAACGCTCTCTAGGATGTTTACTCTGGTTTATTTTTTGTCGAGCGTGTCGTGGTGCCAGAGATCTTTAGTCCCAGTTGTAACACCAACCGGGACTAAAGAACCTATCTTTCATCTCGGTTGATGTTACCAATCGGCACTAAAAATATAAATGATCTTTAGTCCCTGCTGATAACACCAGCCGGGACTAAAGTGAAGGTGTTTTTTATTCTTCTTCTTCCTCCTTCAACTCGAGCCATTGCTACAAAGGTTTGCAGGAGGAAGGGAGGTGTTACCAAATTTTTTTTGAAATTATTTTAGTAATAATATACAAACCGAAGGGATCTACAAGGTTAGCAACTTTATCCTCCAATGATCTATGCTTAGCATATTACATTTGTAGGTATATTTCTATATATTTTTATCGCTAAATAGGTCTCATGAGAGAGAAAATTTGTTTAGGGAAAATTATTTTACTTCTTAAAATTAGCAATTTCCTTCTCTACTCTACTGATATATGCTTAGCATATTACATTTGTAGGTATATTTATATATGCTTTTATCTTCAAATGGTTTATGGAAAATGATGAGAGAGAAACTTTGTTTAGGAAAAATTATTTTATTTTTTTAATTAGGAACTCAATCCTCTAATGATGTATGCTTAGCATATTACATTTGTAGGAGAGGGAAAATTTGTTTAGCAAAAATTATGTTATTTTTTAAAAATTAGAAACTTGTGGATAAAAATGTTATAAAATAGATGACATAGAAAAAATATAGAACATTTGATAAAAGATTAGAAAACTAAGGTAGTTTAAAAAACATTAAAATAGTTAGAAATAAGTACAATTATTCTAAATTTTATTAAGTATGAGACATTACGTATGTGGGATTATTATATAATTATTGTCGATTATTTACATATAATTATGTAATATTATTTAAATAGTTTGATTTTTGTGGATTTTTTACGATTTTTGTGCATTTCATGTAGATGGATTGGCAATGGATGTACACCACAGACCGACAGTCGACAGAGTTTATTCAAGCCGTGCATTATTTTTTGAGTGTGGCCAATGCCAACAAGCATAAGGGCTTTATACGTTCTCCATGCAAAAATTGTAAAAACCAGAAGAAATATTCTACATCAAGAATTATTCATGCCCACTTATTTCAGTCGAGATTCATGCCTCACTACAATTGTTGGACATCGCAGGGAGATGTAGGTGTTGCAATGGAAGAAGATGAAGAAGAAGATGACAACATTCCAGACTATCGACAATACAGTGGATTTGAAAAAAATACAGGGAAAAGAATTGCCAGAATCAACGTACGAAGCTAAAAAGCTAGTTTGCCCTCTAGGGCTGAAGGTACACAAGATACACGAATGTCCAAACGATTGTATCCTCTATCATGGTGAGGAGTATGAGAACCTAGAAGCATGCCTGGTTTATAAAGCACTTCGATACAAGATTAGATGAGATGATCGAGGCGAAGTTGATGGACAACCTTTAAAGAAGAGAGTTCCTGCTACGGTGATGTGGTATTTTCCTATAATACCACGGCTCAAGCATTTGTTCATGAACAAATAGCATGCAAGAATGATGCATCGGCACGCACAAGAACGCCAACAAGATGGGATGCTGAGACACCCCGCCGATGGATCGTAGTGGCAAAACATCGACAGAACATTTAAAGACTTCGGAATGATGCACGAAACATAAGGTTTGTTTTAAGTACTGATGGCGTGAATCCTTTTGGAGAGATGAGCAGCAGCCATAACACTCTGTTACGATGTGTATCTACAACCTCTCCCCTTGGCTATGCATGAAGCGGAAGTACATCATGATGCCGATTATTATTCAAGGTCCAAAGCAACCTGGTAACAACATTGATGTGTATCTGAGACCATTGGTCGAAGATCTGAAACTGCTATGGAAGAAAGAATGTGTCCCTATGTGGGATGAGGACAAACAAGAGCAGTTTAACATACGAGCGTTGCTGTTCGTTACCATCAATGATTGGCCTGCACCTGGCAACCTATACGGACAGTCAAACAAGGGGTACAAGTCTTGCACCCACTGTATGGATGAAACCGAAGGTACGTACTTGAAACACTGTAAGAAGGTAGTGTACATGGGCCATCGTCGCTTTCTTGTTGCAAGCCACCCTGTCCGAAGGAAAGGCAAACATTTTGAACAGAAGGCAGACCACCGTACTAAGCCGAAACATCATAATGGAATGTAGTATTTGGAAAGGGACCCAGCAGCCAACATATAGCAAGTGAAGATGGTCACGCGGCGATGTGGAAGAAGAAGTCTATTTTTTGGGAGTTACCCTATTGGAATGTCTTGGACATCTACCACGCAATCGACGTGATGAACCTCACTAAGTACCTTTGTGTCAACCTGCTGGGCTTCCTAGGTGTATATGGGAAGTCAAAAGTTACACTTGAGGCACATAATGATCTCAAGCATATGGCACAATGTGACGGCCTTCACCCGGAACCAAAGAAAAAAGGAAGCCACTACTTGAGTCCAGCCAGCTACACTCTAAGCAAGGCAGAGAAGGAAAGCATGTTTGAATGTCGTGAGAGCATAAAGGTACCGTCTGGATACTCCTCGAATATAATGGGAATAATAAGCACAAGGAGAAGAAGTTCACAAACTTAAAGTCTCATGACTGTCACGTGCTGATGACATAACTTCTTCCTGTTATAATTTGGGGTATCCTTCCTGATAATGTCCGGGTAAATGATGTGGTGCAATGTCTTGTCAGTTTTGAGATGATCTTTCCATCTTCCTTCTTGAATATCATGACACATCTTCTACGTCACCTTGTCAAAGAGATTCGTATCCTTGGGCATGTATTCCTACACAACATGTTCTCTTTCGAGAGGTACATGGGTGTTCTAAAGAAGCACGTCCATAACCGTTCTCGTCCGGAGGCCAGCATCGCCAAGGGTATGGAACAGAGGAGGTCATTGAGTTCTGCCTAGACTTTATTGAACACCTTCGTCCAATCGGGGTGCCCGAATCAAGCCATGAAGGGAGACTACGGGGAAATGGGACTCTTGGAAGGAAAGCAATAATGACCGTAGACAATGATTTGTTCTATAAAGAACATTTCATGGTTTTGCAACAATATTCGTTGGTGGCTCCTTACATCGAGGAGCACTTGGCAATTGTTCGTTCCAAAAATATCGGTAAGACCGATGCCTGGATTACACGCCATCACATTGATATTTTCCCTGCTTGGCTACGACAACATCTCATGGGCAATCGGACGATTGACCAACAACTAGCCTTCTTGGCGAGGGGACCATCTTGCTCGATCACGACATTCCAGGCATATGAAATCAATGGGTATACATTTTACACATGAGCCCAAGACAAAAAGAGCATGAACCAGAACAGTGATGTTCGCATTGATGCCATGAGATACGATGATACGACTAGCACATATTACGGTAGTATCAAGGACATATGGGAACTTGACTATGGACCTCTGAAGGTTCCTCTGTTTTGGTGCCAGTGGGTTAGATTGACTAGTGGAGGCGTAATGATTGATGAAAATGGGATGACAATAGTTGACCTTAACAAGGTTGGAACTCGGATGAACCCTTCATCCTTGCCAATGATGTAAGGCAAGTTTTCTATATGAAGGACATGGCTAGCAAAGCAAAGAAGGGGAAAGGGTCCGACGAGCCAAAGCGCCACGTGGTTCTCCCAGGCAAAAGGAAAATTGTCAGAGTCGAGGATAAGACTGACGAAGATTACGATCAGTTTGACGGGCAACTTCCATTCACGGTGATGATTGACCTGAGCATCCTCCTATCAAATGAGGACACCCCTTACTCACACACCGGTCATAGCGAAGGAACATTAGTGAGGAGAAAGTACGTGAGGACAACCATCACACACTAAATTATGTTTAATGTACTAGCCTAGCTAGGTCGTTGTATGGATGATGTAAATAATTATTGAATTTATTGAAGATCCATGTGTTAATTAGATATGATTATTACAATTAATTGTTGGTTTCTGCTCTCCCTACTCTCGCCTCTTCTCCCATCATGCACATCCAATATATCTTTTCACGATTAACTGTACACTCGAGCTTCAAAAGACAGGAAGCAAATGCCACACACAAGCGAGTCACGGTCGACGGAGTAGAATGATGGCTACCCACATATCATTTTTTTGCAATTGAACATATTCCTCCCATGACTGAACTGGCTTATGATTATGGTACAAGAGGTGCTCCCCTTGGCTTTGAGGGGAAACTCTTCAAAGCTTGCAAACTCAAATCATGCCTCTATGGCTCTAAGCATTGTCAAGGTTAGTTCCGATAAAAAATATGGTGGGCATGTGTCCGGTAGTGTACTAAAGCAGGCAAAATTTGGTATCTGTGGTGGTGGGTTAGTGGAATGTAGCAAGGACTGATTGATACTTTGTGTGGCATGAGACCCTCAAAAGGCAGGAAGCAAATGCCACACTCAAGCGAGTCGCGGTCGATGGAGTAGGTCACCTTGGTCGTCTCGTCGGCATCCGCACCACATATGTTAATTATATATGATTATTAGAATTTAAAATATTTTTCAATAGGGCATATGTTAATTATATATGATTATTAGAATTTAAAATAATTTTCAATAGGGCATATGTTAATTATATATGATTATTAGAATTTAACAACATTAAACTATTTTAAATGTTTTCTCATTAAAATTCTTGATTTTACTAAAGCTTAATGCATTACTTATTATTGTTTTAAACCTATATTTAATGAAATTAATTTGGTCTGGTTTAATGGATTATTTGATGTTTACTCTCGGTAGTTAACACTAATAGGGACAAAAAATATTTGGAAATAGCGGGAAATATCTTTAGTTCTAGTTTAGGCCAACAACCGGGACTAAAGATGCTTACCTACCAGGGTACGGGGGATCTTTAGTCCCGGTTGTTGGCTTCAACCGGGACTAAAGATTGTATCTTTAGTCTCAATCTTTAGTCCCGGTTGTTGCCACCAACCAGGACAAAGATATCTTTGGTCTCGGTTGTTGGCTTCGACGGGACAAAAGACATCTTTAGTCCTAGTTGTCGGCAACAACCGGGACCAAGGATCTTAGGATCTATATATAGCATAGTGTGCACCGCCATCCAAACACTTAGCTGTTTTTGATCTTCTTCTTGCGCCAAACACTAAACCGCCACCGCCGACTTCTTCTCGCGTCGCCGCCGTCGTCTTGCGCCGTCGCGCTATCGTCGTTTCCCGTCATTATTGCCGCATTCCAAGATTTGATCTTTTTGCTGATCTATTGCTAAGTCGCTGAACCCTAAACCCTAAAACGCACGCCGTTGCCATCGCCGTCTTCGTCGCCGTCGTTGTCGCCCCCGCCGCCGCGCCCTCGTCGTTGTCGTCGTCGCCGCACCAGCATTGCTCTGTTTTGTATAAAACTTAGAGAATTTTGATTTGTTTTTTGAATGCCTGTGAATGTGAATGTTTATGTTTGAATGGATAATTGGATTTAAATTTTATATTCCCATTGTGATCTCAAAGAATATTGGAATTTGACAACTTTCATAAATTTTTATTGTGGATTTAACTTGAAGTTTCATACTAATAATACAAGTCAACAACTTTGTATTATGTACAAAGAAAAATCTTTTCCCTTTACCCTTGCATTTTTTTCTAAAGTATGTACACATGCTTATATTTTGGAAGAGAGACAGGGTAAAACATGATTCAGACAATGTGAACTGTTTCCATTATCTTGTAATATGAATTTTAATACTTTTATGGAATTTTTTGAAGTATGATCATTTACTACTATCAAGTTGCAAATATATAATTCATAGGAAAAAGCAAATAACTCATATAGAGACTAAACCATGGAGAACGACTTTTATGACTTAGAGAATGACCTAGTGAAAACTTAGAGAATGACTTTTACGACCAAATGAGCGGAGTAGGTAGTGGTTCAAGATATTGGCTGGAAACAAAATTCCAAAAACAAACTCCGTCTACTCCTACGCATAGTTTTGAATCCTATGCATTGGGAATCAGATCAAAATTTTCTCCTATGCATAGGAGTCAAAGACAGTTTGTTTTGGAGTTGTTTTCACCCAATATCCTGAGTCAGTATCTCTCACATAACGATGTACATATGCTTTACCTAAATATCAAACTTAGGAACATGATACATGTATTAACTAGATAATTTTTCCTTGTCAGAATTACTTGATCCAGTTGTGGAAGCAAAACAATCAAATGGCAGATCGCTCTGATGAACAGATCCTCTTTGATGAGATCACAGAGGGGAGCAGGCAGTAGTGGGTAGCTGAGGAGGGGAACGAGGATCCCAACAAGTACCTCAACGAGTAGGGGAACGAGGAGGGCAACGCTAAGGGGAATAAGGCACCCCAGCTAGTGGAGAGAAGAGGGCACACGAACAATGCATTGTCTCCAAGAGAATTGAGGGTCGGCATATCATAAGTAAAGTGGCAGGACAGTCGACCATGTGCCCCAGCCGATGCCGCAAGAAAATATGTCGCACACAACGGATGGGTAGTGTGGGATAATGTGCCCATGAGTGTAGTGAACTGGCGGCGAACAAGGATAGAAGGGGATGAGCAAAGCTATCTCCCAGACACAGAGAAGGAGATGCTATGGTCCACAATGCTGGAGACCTTCACCATCCCTGAGACAGAACAAGCCAAGGTGAAGGAATGGATGCTTAAAAAGATGGCTGAGCTGTTCAGGAACTTTAAGAAATAATTACACAAGAAGTACATCCTGAAGGGCCAGCCCCTGACTTTGACAAATTCCCAAAGCTGCGAGATCGCTGGGAGGCTTTTGTGGAATACAAGATAGGAGATCAAGCGCAAGCGCTAATTGAGAAGAACAAGGCCAACGCCGCTAAAAAACAGTACCATCACAAGCTAGGGTCAGGCGGCTATCAAAAGGCAGTGCCGAGATGGGAGCAAATGGAAGCCGACCTGATAGCAAGAGATAATGTTCTGGCCACAGCTGACTGGCTGGAACGATCCAAGCATTGGTACTATGCTCATGGTGGAGCGCTCAATCCTAGTGATGGCTCTCTTATATTCATCCATGAGATTCACAAAGCTGCTAGGTGACTGAGCGACGCAGTGGAGGCCTCTGTCTCGGGCTCATTCCAGCCTGACAGAGAAAAAGATAAGCTTACGCTCGCACTCCAAAACCCTGAGCATCCAGGACAAACGCGAGAAAAAGGCTTCGTTCCCTGGAAATATGGATTCAAAGAGCACATCCAAATGTACAGGAGTCGCATGAGGAGCAAGCGAACTACTGAGGCGAAGATAGCAGCTTTGGAGCAACAACACGTGGCCTACAGTCAGAAGATCGAAGAAGTGTCCAGACAGGTGGACCAACGGGTGGCCCAACAACTCGTCGAACTGCAAAGCCAGCAAAGGCAAGCAGATGCAGAACCACCCATCATGGTGAGCCACTCAGGCAAGCATAGCAGCTATGCATCTACAGGCTAAGTACCTGAAAAGGGCGTTGAAGCGGAAGTGGTACCCCCATGCCTCGTTGATTCGATCACGCAGCGAACACCTTGTGAGCTTCATATTTCCTTCAAGAACTTGTCAATCAAGGTATGCTCGTAGCTTCATGATATATATACGACTTGTACATTGCGAAAGCTGGTGCATAGGTTGATTACTAATTAATAACCTCTCATCTCGTGAAGGTGGCGTCAGGCATGGCCATATGTCACGCCCGGAAATTCATCCCAAATTTCCATACTATTTTGCGTATTAAATCCCTATCCAAGAAAAAACCAAGGTACATAAAATGACAAATTAAAACACAGATCCAAACGTAAAATAAAGCGTAAAATAAAATACTTACTTAAAAGACACTTAGTCCTCACACCCAAAAAGAAACAGTAGTGAAAAAGAAAAACAATCCTAGCGAAGCTTCAGCTCTACTCCACAGGTAAACTCAACTGGGGTCTAAGGCTTGATCTTCTAACTCTGGCTTCAACTCAGAAGCACTACACTTCTGAAAGGGGGGAAAATCGCAAGGCTAAGTACAACCACCGTACTCAATAAGCCACACCAAGACATGCAAACGTGCAAAGGAAGAAGAGAGTGGCTTGGCTATTTTGCATAAATGCAGATGTAAACCTTTAATATTTAAAAACAATAAAACAGTCGATTAAGTTGAGTCATATTTTATCCTCCACTGAACAACATTGTTCCACGTTGAACAGGCCCATCCATTCCACCTGAACTAACCAGTTCCATTAATTCCACTTATTAAGTAGTGTGAGACTAATCATAGTGAATCTGGTCCAAAACCAAAAAGACCCTTAGACCCATTTTTCCAAAAATTCTAAAACCCTAGACCGACTTTACTTTTAAAAATCATCCCTTTTTAACAACAAGGCCAGGTTTTTTTTCAAAACTTATGCAAATGAAAGGATTTTTATAAGGCTCTTAGGGTTTTTCCGGTTGGCTTGTCCTACAATCAAAGGCTGGCTCTGATACCAACTTGTCACCCCCAGAAATTCAAACCAGAATTTTCGAAGCTAATTTGTGCATTCAATCCTCGTCCAGGAATCAGCCGAGGTACACAAATCGACAATTATTGATATTATAGAATCCATGTCTTAGAAACAGTATAAAGGATTACAAAAATGCAGCGGAAAAGAAAAGACTGACTAAATTGAAACTCGACTCTTACGACGGAACTCCAACACACCACAAGCAATCTTGATGTCGGACGCAAGCCTAATCCTTGTCGAAACCTACCTCTGCCTCAATTTCTGGCTCTGGTGGGGAAAATTGAGCAAGACTGAGTACTACCCACTGTACTCAACAAGTCATACCGAAAGAGAAGGTATGATGCAGGATAACTTACAAGGAAGGATAGGGTTTCACTTGCATAAACAACATTTCATAAATAATAATAGTTGAAAGCAGTAAAACAGTAGTATATAATTACACAATATTATATAATCACTGTCAAACGTTAAACCCACGTTGCAACAGGCCCAACCATCATCTATACTAGTCAAGTTCCATTAGTCATATTATTACTTAAATGAGACTAATCACGGTGAATCTGGTTGACCACCCATAACCGCAGGCGCTATTCGAATAGTTTTACTCTGATCAGAGGTGTACAACTGTACCCACAAGACACAGCCCCACAACACGTTTCCGCATGCCGATGTACCACCATGATACCCCGAAAAGGGACTGTGACAGGACCCTTCGCATAACCCCCTCTAACCAATCGTACCACACCAAGGTTTCAGCCCCATTCCCACCAGGGAAATGGGCAGTCCTCCCCCACGTGCCATAGTGAATCCGGTAGCCGATCAACCCTTTTAACTGGGGCCGACCCAACTCCATCATGCCCACCCTCACTAGAGACAGCTAGAGATAGCTATACTACAGATCCAGCCATTACCCATGTTGGCTTGTGGTATGCAAGGCAATTCTTCCAGTGTTTCCTGAGAATCGGTCCTTAACTGCCATGGGCGTGACTATCCAAAACCATTGCACCCATAGCCCACCATTCTCATATTTTAATATTATTAACATAGTATCTCATACTTGACATCATCTGTATAATGATCTCCAATGTAGTATTTGAATAATGTGTTTCCCTTATATGAGCTAATTGATCTAAGCCAGGCTAAGCATGTCCTAAACCAATATATAGTCATACTGATCCCAAGTTATCAATGGTATAAGGTTATCAACTCCTATAGCAGAGTACAATAGGTAAAATAGTCCCATGAAATGACATTCTAAAGCATATGCAATATTTGAGAAAAATAAGATATTTAGATGAAATAGGTACAATATGATCAATGTGAAAGTATGACTTGCCTTGCTCTGAAGATTGGGAAACTTCGGCGACTACTTTGAAGTAAAACTACATGACAAACAAAGCACTCAACAAAACATGCTAAAAGTCTACTGAAATAGTACGTAAAACTATTTTTAATGGATTCTAGGCATTTCTCTGGATTTAATGAAATTTGAATGGACTAAAATGGAGCTCGGATTAAAAACATATGAATTTTAGAAGATTATCTATGTTTTTACTAAAATAGAAAAGTTCTTAAATTATTTATTACGCAATTAAATCCCAGGTTTACGCAAGTGGCTGGCGCACGGGTAGGACTGACGTCAGCATGACACAAGCGCTGACGCAAGCGAGGGCTGACACGACGCTAACGCAAGCGTTGACGCAAGCGACGCACGGGCGTCGGTCCACGATGGACCGGGTCTACGGGAGGAGCGGCAACGGTGCACCACGTGGCAGCATCGCAGCGGCTGAGTGGCATGGGAGCGGACGGCCCCGATCTACCGCTCAGTAGATCGGACGGCCAAGGTTCGCTAGGGTTCTACCGGGCGGTGGCATAGCTCGAAAGGCTGGCCATGGCTGCGCGGCGGCCGACCGGCGTGCCAGCGATGCGGGCGACGGCGGTGGGGGTGGCACGACGTTCGCGAAGCAGCGCGGCTAGACGCTATGGTTTGCGGGACGTGACACAGGGGCACGGGATTGATGTGCTAGGGTTTCAGGACCGAAAGGAAGGAGAGAATAAGCTCACCAGCGTCAGGGATGAAAGCGGCGGCATACGGTGGCAAGATTTGGGCGTCGGCAAATTAGGGCTAAAATACGATCGGCGAAAGCGAAAAATGATGCAGAGCTTGTGCGGAATTTATATAGGTGGCTCGGAGACCGGCTCGTGCACGATTTGGTCGGGAATTTCTTGCCATTTGTTTGGATTTCGGAGAGATAGGAGACCGATTCAGTTAGGGTTTTGCGCCACGTGAGGGGATAAGGCGGTTTGGCTGGGCGGATGTGATGTGGCGGCGGTGGCACGGGTCGGGTGCGGAGCATGTGGCTCGGGTACGACACGCGCGGGGTTGGGCGGCAAGAATGGCACGGCGGCGGCCCGGGCTCGATGCGGGGAAGGAGAGGACAGCCTGACGGGCGATGCACTGTCGCCGGCCTGAGTGCGCGAGGGATGGGAGTTGGACTTCGGCCGACGTGGGCGATTGGTGGCTGCGGCCCACGAGCAGGAAGTGGCGCACGCGCGGCTGGCCGGGAGGACCGGCCGACAACCCTAGAAAGGAAATGGCGGGAAAAGGACGGGCATTAAAGGAAAATAGCAAAATGATTTTCCGGGATTTAATTAGTAGAATTTAAGAAAAATCCTACCATGCCATTTTCACTTATTAAATGTATTTTAAAATTAATTATTTGCTCTAGGTTAATTCAAAATTAAAAATTTTTGGGGGAATTATTTAAATGATTTTCAAGGGCACAACTACACGGTGTGACAGGCGAACGGGAGGAATGGAGCGGCGACCAGGGTGCGGGGTGCTGCAGTGAAGGCGAGGGTGACCTCGGCGCACGGCGGTGATGGCTGGAGCGGCGGTGGCGTGGGGCCAATGCTTGATGGCGAGTGACGGAGAGAGGGAGAGCGTGGAAGGAGCGAGGGGAAACAGTGCGGGCTCGGGCGAAAGAGGGAAACGGGAGAGGGGCATACAGGGAAGAGCTATATAAGCTCAGGAGACGGCGAGGAGACCGAGGCGGCCGGAAAAGGCGGCGGAATGGGCGGCCGACGTGGGGGCGGTGGCAGCGACATGGGGCTCCGATTTGCTCGGGAAAGTGGGGCAACAGCGCGGGCGAGAGGGGTGATTGGTGTACGCATGTGTGGGCGCGGGCGCAAGAGTGGGGCACGCGCGTGGGAAGGACGGCGATGTGGGTGCGACGGTGGCCGAGTCTTCTGGAGAAGACGAAGTTGATAGGTGGGCTCGCCGGTCCCACCTGTCAGAGAGAAGGAGAGAGACGAGGTTGGGGAGGCAAGATGGACTTTTGCAAGGGGGCGGGGAGCAGCCGAGAGCCGGGCCGAGCCGAGGGACGAGAGAGAAGGGCGGCGCCGGCGGGCTAGGTCGAGCCGAGGAGGGAGAGTAGGGAGGGGCGTGGACTTTTGAGGACTGGGCCGAAAGCGGCCAAGGAACAGGATTTGGATTTAATTTGTTTTTCTTTTTATTTAACTGCATAAATAAACTTTGTGTTGTTAAAATTCTTTCTGGAGCTCCAAAATTTCATGGAAAATTTCAGAGAGTACTTTAGGGCATGGAGAATATTATAAAAATATTTCTAGCCATGATTTTTAAAGGAAATTTTAATTTTCTTATTAACTTCACTGGATTATTTAATTTGCCTTTTTAATATTATTTATAGAAATGTATTATTAAATTATTTTTAATCCCGAGCAAAAATCGGGGCGTGGCAATAATGTACTTGTCTCACCCAGTATTATTAAGAATCTTATCTTTGTGCGCCAGTTCACCACCGATAACAATTAAGTTGGACCCCTCTGGTTGCTCTGTGAAGAATCTGGAGTCCCGGAGAGTTCTCGCCAGGTGCAATAGCTTCGTTCCTCTTTATCCACTGTGTCTGCTTGCTTCTACATTCGTTGTCAGCCTCATGTTGCTTTTTGGCACCGATGCATTGGTCATACTTGTCATGATGTCTTGGCCAAGCTTGCTTCTTTACTGCCCTTGGGTAGTAAAGACACTAGTCCATCTTTGTGTCATGCATGTCAGCTCGGTCATCATGTTTGGCTTCCGTTTCATGCTTCTTCTTCACAAGCAACTAGTAATTTTGACCTTATTCATTGTGATCTTTGGACATCTCATATTGTTAGTATCAGTGGGCTCAAATATTATCTAGTTATTTTGGATGATTGCTCACATCACCTGTGGACTTTTCCTTTGCGCCTGAAATCTGACACTTTTTCTACACTAGCTAACTTCTTTGCTCATGTGGAAACTCAGTTCAGTGCTAAGATCAAGGTTGTCCAGTGCGACAACGGGCGTGAGTTTGACAACTCTACCGCCCGCACATTCTTCTTCACCCATGGAGTTCACCTGCGCATGTTGTGTCCCTATACCTTTGCCCAGAATGGTAAAGCTGCGTGCATCATTCGTTCTACTAAAAATGTCATTCGCTCCTTGCTGTTCCAGGCCAGCATGTCGCCCTCTTACTGCGCTGAGGCCCTCGCCATCGCGACATACCTATTGAACATCTGTTGACAGTCACTACCACCCAAAATCTGACCGTCAACTCCTACATAAATCGAACAAACTAAGCACATCAACGTAGCAGTAGGGGTTATTTACTAACTCTTTCCACGAGTGTTGGTGATTTAATATATGCAAGTGACTTATGTATCAAAATGAAGTAAAAGTGTGCTTTTGTGGTGAAGAAACACAACTCTAACCAATCGGCGATCGCCACGTCAGCTTCCTACGGATCGGAGGGCCCACAAGTCGGGTGAAACCGCCTTAAAGTGGGACCAACCCGGGAACCACCTTAGGGGCCCACATGTCGGTGTCTGGCAAAAGGCGGTGGTGAAAGGCGGTTGGGAGGGTTCGGCCGAACCATCCTTGAGACCGTTTACAACCACCTTCCACGTGGCGTTCCCATAGCACTCCCTAATGTCGGTTTGATAGGTATGATGGTGGTAACCGCCATACAACTGCCATTGAGGGCTATAAAAGGAGGGACTCCACTTCATTTCAACACACCTCCAAGAAGAATAAAGCTTCACTCCAAAGGTTTAGTGAATAGGTTAGACAGTGAGGGGAAGCTCCGAAAGGAGTGCCCCAAATGTCGGAGTTTATTCCGAGGGGTAGTTCGGAGGAGTGCCGGGAGTCCCGGCACAGGCCTCCGGCCTTGCACCTTGATGAATACTTTCTTCAATAAAGTAAGTGTTCTTGTTTACTTTGGTTGTTATGCATTTACATTGAGTACTTTACCTTACTTTAATTTTGCTTGCGGGATCACTGCCCTAAGTTGGGTGCTCTAGTACTAAGACCCCTGATAAAGACGGGTGTTCTTGCGCAAGGATAGAGTAGTATTCGATAGTTTAGACATGGTGTCTAGGCAAGAGTTTACCATTGTTTGCCTCGTACTCCACAGGTGAGAGGTAGGCGGCAGGTGGTGACAGCCCTGTCCGTCCTTTGTATTCCTCCACGTTCGGGTACAACGTAGAGTTGTAGGCCGGAGTCACTCGGCAGACCGAGTGTAAGCCGGCACCCGAAGTAAGCAAGAGAAAAGCTGAAGTAATTTACCTGCTTCTTAGAGCCGCAACCATAGTAATCCTCTCTATACTATCACCTACCTAATCTTGGATGTCCTTGGATGATCCTTTCTCTTGGATAATCCCTACTGTTCCTTGGATTCGATATCCCTTGGAATACTCCCTGGGTGAAGTGCTACAACGATATTCCGTCCGCTTGCGGATTTAATCTGTGGTCGTAAGAAATACCAACAAGCATTTCTGGCGCTATTGCCGGGGAACGGTTGCAGATTTATCCTAGAGCCTTGGTCATCCTCGTATCTTTTTATTTTTCTTTTTCGTTAGATTATGGAGCAATCTATCCAAAGCCTATCCGCTCCGAAGGGCGAGTTCTTTGAGCCACCATCTTCTTCTGAGCCAATTCTTTCATCTGGCTTTGAACTCCACCTTGGCTTTATAGCCATGGTTCGAGAGCAATCCTTATCTGGGCGCGATCATGAAAACCCACACTATCATCTGGAAGAGTTCGAGCATTTGTGTTCATGCCTGATGATTCCGGGCATGACACAAAAATATTGAAGTGGAAGTTGTTTCCCTTTCGCTTACCGAAAGGGCGAAGCAATGGTACGCTCTTACTGTAGAGAAAGGGTGAGTAGGAAGAACTCAAAGAAAGATCCTGTCTCGCTTTCTTCCCGCTAACTTGTATCACATCTCTGCGCGTAGAAGTTCTCAGCTTTTGTCAGACTAAGAAGGAGACTATAGGTGCAGCATGGGCCGGGTTCTTAACTCTTATCCAATCCAGCCCCTACCTGTCTCTACCCGACCATGTGTTGTTGCAACATTTCTTGTCAGGTCTTGACAAAGAGTCTGCCCTATACCTTGATATCGCGTCCAGTGGTTCTTTTTCACATAAGACTCCAACGGAAGGAAGAGAAATCCTAAGTCGTATCTTAGAGAACACCTCCTTCATCAAAGATTATCGTGAATCACTACCGGCGGTCAAGGAAAGCGATGAGGATAACTCTCCAGCCAAGTCCAATGCTTTAACTTGCATATCTCAAGATACGGCTGTAGAAACCTCACCCGAATCGGGAACACCGAAGAATGAAGCAATTCACTCTTCAGAGTTTCCCTTTAATTTTGAGGATGATCTTTTCAAAGACTATGGAAACACCTCAAAATTCTTCTACAAAAAGAGGCCACCAGTTCCAGTTTCTCCTCCTGTGCCTCTCGAGGATAAATTCCTTAGAGAGACCGTGAAGGGGTTAACATCCATTATGAGCCATGAATGGTTGAAAGAGTGTGAATTGTCATCCGAAGCAATTCGGATTAGTTCACCTTCGTCAATCCTTCATTGCAACATAAGGGGAACGACGGTTCAGGTCCTTTACAATCCCTAGCGTTCGCACTTCTCGATGACGAACCATTGACCCCGACTCATAACACTTTCAAGACTCCTCATGGAGATATCTTAGAAAGTTATGGGATTCTGCAGAACGTGACTGTGGGTCATGAAAATCTTGAGGCAATCCTAGACTTTCATGTGTTCAAAGTTTTAGACTTCAACATTCTGATCGGGCATCCGCTTGAAAAGCTTTTCTTAGTGCACTGACACTAGGAGTCCCCAATATCAAACTTGGGAGGGATGCATTTTCAATTCCTATCTCTAGAGCTATGAACACCATAGCTGAGTCCTCTCCCGAATGTGAGCCTATCAAGGAAGTTTTGGAGGTTTCTTCTTTTGAATCCCCAAAGTCTATCCTTGAGGAAGAAGCTCACTTCTTTACTCAAGAAAAAGACGATTCTCGAGAAATAATTGAGCTTCCCACAACAAAACCACCTTCACGACCTCCTATAGAGCTCAAACCTCTACCTTCTGGCCTTGATACGCTTCTCTACTCGGAGATACGGAATCACCTGTCATCATCAGTGACAAGCTTTGTGAGGATGAAACTTCCAAACTCATCTCCATCTTAGAAAAAAATCGATCTGTTCTAGGCTACTCACTCCAAGACATCAAGGGAATCAGTCCCACTCTCTATACCCATCGCATCCCTACAGACCCAACTCTCACACCTTCTAGGGAACCTCAAAGGAGGTTAAATAATGCGATGAGAGATGTGGTGAAAAAAAGAGGTCTTAAAACTCCTCCATGCCAGGATAATTTATCATGTTTCATATAGTGAGTGGGTTAGCCCAGTTCATGTAGTGCCAAAGAAGGGAGGAATGATGGTCGTTGCCAATTCTCAAAATGAATTAATTCCGCAATGTACTGTCACTGGATGGAGAATGTGCATAGATTATCGGAATCTTAACAAGGCAACAAAGAAAGATCACTTTCTTCTTCCTTTCATCGATGAGATGTTTGAATGGTTACCCAATCATTCTTTCTTCCGTTTCCTTGATGGGTATTCCATCTATGATCAAATTCCCATCCATCCCGATGACCAAAGTAAGACCACATTCACACGCCCCTATGGAATGTATGCCTATCACAGGATGTCTTTCGGGTTGTGTAACGCACCCGCATCGTTCCAAAGGTGCATGATGTCTATTTTCTCAGACATGATCGAGCAAATCATGGAAGTTTTCATGGACGATTTCTCCATCTATGGAAAAATATTTTATTATTGTCTCGAGAACTTAGATAAGGTCTTACAAAGGTGTAGGGAGAAGGACCTGGTACTTAATTTGGAGAAGTGCCATATCATGGTTCGTGAAGGCATAGTCGTTGGGCACCTTGTGTCCGAAAGAGGGACAGAGGTGGATAAAGCTAAAATCGATGTTATCAAAAGACTTCCACCTCCTATCAATGTCAAGGGAATCTGTAGCTTCCTAGGTCATGTGGGGTTCTACCGACGGTTCATCAATGATTTCTCTCAAATTGCTAGACCCCTCACAAACCTCTTAGCTAAAGATGTTCCCTTTGACTTCGATGAAGAGTGCTTGCGCTCCTTTAATATCCTTAAAGAAGCACTCATCTCAGCTCCTATCATTCAACCTCCCATCTGGTCGCTGCCATTTGAAATAATGTGCGATGCAAGTGACTTTGCTATAGGAGCAGTCCTTGGTCAAACTAAGGACAAGAAACTTAGTGCCATAGCCTATGCTAGCAAACTTTAACAGGAGCCCAACTTAATTATTCTACCACCAAAAAAGAGCTCCTGGCTGTTGTTTTTGCTATCGATAAGTTTAGATCTTACTTAGTAGGAGCCAAGGTAATAATTTACACTGATCATGCTGCCTTAAAATACCTGCTCACTAACAAAGATACTAAACCTAGGCTAATTAGATGGATTCTCTTACTCCAAGAATTTGGCATTGAAATCAAAGATAAAAAGGGAGTAGAGAATTATATAGCAGAGCACATGTCTCATGTGCATTATGTGCAGGACCTACCCATCAATGAATGCCTACAAGACGAGCATGAAAGTTTCTTTCTTGAACATGAGGAACCTTGCTCTCTTAAGGTATCTTTAGAACCTGTCACATTTTATGCCACGAGCACATACAACCACCTTAATGTTCTCACTAAAGAAATATTTGGAAGGTTGGTTGTAGATGCTTTTGTTTATCATAAACATTGCAAATTTCGTAGTTGCATTTTTGGCACTAACCTTGCAGCTAGAACCTCAACGATAAATCAACAATTGGTGGTGAAGCTGGGAACTACATCACCAATGGTGGCTGCAATATAAAAGTCCCCATAGTCGAGCTTTTGACCATAAACAAAGCACCACCGGGAGGTAGCCCGGATTATCATTTCCCATCATAAATAAAAAGCAAGAACATGTTTTAGGGATAAGTTTGCCCTCGGGTATTTTTGGTCTGTAACCATTTCAGGTTAAGATTAAAAAGAACGATGGTCATGCGATGCCTGAGAACATGGAGCTACATCAACTTTTGCACCTTGATGTTTTTGGTGATGAAACAAGTTTTGAAGGAGGCTTGACACCACACGCTTGATTTTTTGATGTCCCACGACACAAATTTCCAAGTGTGGGGGAGGATGGTACGTATCTCATAACAAATTCCATTCATGCCAAAATTTTGTCTTGGTTTAGAAATGATGTTAGTTCTATCTTGCCTTGCTAAAAAAATTTCAAAAAAAAGGGTTTGAAATGTCGTGCTTTTGACATTAAACAAAGCCCTGCCGGGAGGTACCCGAAGTTCACCACTCATACACTCATACTTATATTCACATGAATATAACTTAACCATATGCTTCCTTTATCTATTTTTGCATGCTCTGGTTTGAATGAATATATATATATATATATAGTCCATTCATAGGCTCTTTCAATTAAGCATGGTGCTTAGGTTAAAAAGTCTTCTTTAATCAAACTTGACATGGTGTCAAGTTTGCTTAATGAACATTAGAGTTAATGTTCGTATAGATCTTGGTTGTATAAATGTGTTTAAGTTGACTCAAACTGGGTATAACCCAAGGCATTGGATATATGACAAAAGATGCATAACATACAGAGCGGGCGCAAAACCCTCTGGTGTTTATGTTGAGTCAATTCTAATTTATCGTTGGTTGAGTATTAAAAAAGTTGCTGAAAATAAAATTTCCAAATATATATATATAAAGTAAAACAGGTAAGAAAGGTAAGAATCCCTTTTCTCTTGTTCTTTTTTATTTGGTCCATGGGTAACGTAGCCTTCACGCACAAAGTCCCCATGAGGATTCAAGGTAAGTTTCCAGGTAAGTTTCATTTTAATTAAATAAAAGTTCTCCGGTTATTTACACCGGTAGAATTATTTCTTGTCTCCACTTGTGTTGTGTCCAATAAAGTTGTAGGTACAAAAATAAGTGTGGAGGTGTCCCTCGTTCAACACGCGCAATCCTTCGGACCACCTCCATGACGTTGCATATTTTTGCATGGGAGTAATGCAAGAAAACGCAGCAAGACCTCATATAGTTCAAACCAAATTTGGTCTCGCTCGTCATCATGCTCTCCCATTGCGCAAGTTTGCAACTCTTATTTTTGCACCTCGCATACTAATAGATTTTTCTAGCACTATGAGCATGAGCCTAAAAAAATTCAACCTTCGAGACATGACACATGTTGGTTTGTTTACATACACTTTATTCCATGACTTTTACTCATATGCTGTGAAATCAATTATTTAGGGATAGCATGTTATTCGAACTATTGATCTATGCGAGATAGTTTGGTAATGAGCAACCATGTTTCATGTTGCATAAAAATACTTGGGAATTTATTTTGCAAAAATTCAAAAACCATAACTTTAGATCCTCGATGATGTTTTCTTCCTACCAAGGCCATATGTCAAATTATATGATTCAAACTTTATACATATCCTACATGCCATCATTTTGAGTTTGGTCAAATATTTAGACCCTTGGTAGAATCTTTTCATGTTCTCGTTGATTAAAGTCTTGTGCATATCCACCACATAAAAATTTGCTCTCCCTCTGCATTAGAGGTTTAGCCAAAAAAGTATATTTCCACAACATCCACATCCTCATATATGTAGATTTCTACTCCGGGGATTTGCATCCACTATAGTTGTGGGGTCTCCTCAGAGAGGTCAACTCCCACAATATCACATAACCTCCTAGGAGTCTGGTTATTGTCACGCCCAGAAATTCAGACCAGAATTTCCGAAGCTATTTGTGTATTAAAATCCCTGTCCAGGACCAGCCAGGGTACAC
Organism: Oryza australiensis; assembly: GCA_019925245.2. Taxonomy (NCBI): domain Eukaryota; kingdom Viridiplantae; phylum Streptophyta; class Magnoliopsida; order Poales; family Poaceae; genus Oryza; species Oryza australiensis. The sequence continues at coordinate 727,956 of JAIFGZ020000072.1, forward strand.
ATACGACAATGGTTGATATTACAGTTCCACATCTTAGAAACATTACAAAAAGATTACAAACGAGCAACGAAAAAAAGAAAAGGGGCCTAAGCTTAAACTTGACGCTTGCCACATGGCTTCAACCAATCCATAGGCAAGTTCAAGAGTGCAGGACAAAGCCTACACAACTTTATCTTCTTCTTCGGCTTCTTGCTCAGGTTCTGGTGAAGAGGCAAGGATGAGTACTTCCACGTACTCAGCAAGTCATACCAGGAAAGAGAGGATATGAATGCAAGGGGGAAGACAAGGATTTGGCTCGGGTTTGCCTTTAGCACAAACAGCTAGATTTTTTGCAAACAAAAGGAGTTTTAAAAATGAATATGAAAATGGTAAATTAATTAATTAATTCATATTAAATCCAAGAGTGTCCAACATTATCCCCACGTTGAGACAGACCCAAACCATCGACTACACTAGCCATGGTCAAATTAACAGGTTTTCAGCAGTGTGGGACTAATCACGGTGAAGTCGGTTGATCGCCCATATCCATGGGCACGGCTATTCGAATAGCTTTACTCTGATCAGAGGTGTACAACTGTACCCACAAGACACAGCCCCACAACACGGCTTCCCGTGTGCCGGAATACCGCCACGGTACCCCGGAAAGGGACTCTGATAGGACCTTTCGTATAACTCCTCGCTAACCAAGTGAACCACACCAAGGTTTTGCCCCCACTCCCGTTCCTGGGACGTGGGCAGCCTCCCCGAGTGCCATGGTGAATCCGACAGCCCAGCAACCGGTAAACCCCCGGCCGACTGCAACTCCATCACGCTCACCCTTGCCTGGGTTCGTCGGCTAGGAAGGGCTACACTACAGGACCTACCGTTGCCCATTCTGGCTTGTGATTTATACGGTCAGTCTTCCGAGGGTTTCCCGTGAACCAGTCCTTAAATGTCATGGGCACCACTATCAGAACCACAGCACCCACAGCCCACCATTTGTCATGTTTTAGTTATTAGTCCGGTCCACAAAGTCCTCGGATTATATCTTTCATTTCATGTGTCCAACATAATGTAGTCTAGATGAAATTACCCATTTAGTGTGCTAGTAAGTCTAAGCAGGTCTAAGCATAACCTAAGCCTATAAGCTAGTCATGTTGTTATCCCAAGTTTATCAAAGGGGTTAGGTGGCAAGCCTAAGGCTTAAATCTAACCATACGGTGTAATATTCCCCATGAGATGACATTCAAAAATAAATGCAGTTTAATAGAATAAAATAGGTGTTTTAGCAAAAATAGGAGCAATATGATCAATAATAAAGCTTGACTTGCCTTGCTCTTCGGACTAGGGAAACTCCGTGACAACTTAAAAGTACATCGGGTCGGAGGAACTACGGGGTCTACACGACAAACAAAGCACTTCAACAAAACAAGATAAAAAGCTACTAAAATAGGGAAAAAACCATTTTTAATTTATTCTTGGTATTTTTATGAATTTAATGAAATTTGAATGGGCTTAAACGGAGCTCAGATTGAAAAGATATGGATTTAGAAGATTATATGTGTTTTTACTAAAATAGGAAAATCCTTATTTATTTATTGCGCAATAAATCCCAGAATTGCGTCTACGCTAGGGCTGACGTCAGCGATGGCGTCATCGGCCGCGAGAGCACCGGTCCACGGTGGACCGGGTCCACGAGCCGAAAGAGAGCGGTGCACCACGTGGCACACACGTGGCGCCGACGCGGCGACCACGCGGCATGCCACATGGGCAAGCGGGGCGGGCGGCTCCAATCTGTTGAGGCAAATCGGACGGTCGGGGAGGGGCGTGGGCGGCGCGGTCGACCGGCGATGGCGCACGGCAGCCGGTGATCGGCCGGCGCCATTCGGGCGGCGGCGCGGGGCAGCAGAATGCCACGGCTCACGCGTGGGCGGACCCGCGTGCACTCAGGAGCGGTGGCGCACGTTTGGCCGAGAGGGGAAAAGGGAGGGGAGCTCACCACGGGTCGCCGGAGGTGGAGGGGATGACGACGCGGATGGTGAGGGAGATGGCGGGCGGTGACGGAGAGGGGTGGCCAACAGGGCTTGGGCGTCGAGGATGGAGATGGAGGTGGTGGCGACGTCCGGGACGGCTCGGGACGACAGGGAAATGTGGCCGGAGGCCGACGGAGAGCGGCCACACTCGGGCGCACGGTGCGAGAGCGAGACGGAGTGCGGGGAACTCGGACGAGGGTGTGGGGAGCTCGGGGAGGATGGGGACCGGCCTTTAAAGGGGACGGGGAGGTCGATGGTGGCCGGGATAAGGGGGAATTGATCGCCGAAGTTAAGAGGGAGGAATTTGGGGAAAATAATGGCCGGCGATTAACTCCAGCCATTTAGGGCTGCAGGAACGACGGCCGGGGCGATTGAAGGCGGCGGGAGGGGCAGGGGAGTAAAGGCAGCGGCGTCCCAAGGCGCGGGGGAGGCAGGCGCGCGAGATCCGCGCGGGGCGGGGCGGCGGAAATGACGCCGAGGTGGCCGGAGGTAGGGAAGGATCTGAAAGGTGGGCCCCACCGTCGGCGTCCGAGAGAAAGGGGAACAGACTTATTTTCGGGCGCGGGAGGAAACGGGCCACGGCCTTGGCCAGCCCATGACGGAGAGAGGGGAGGCGCGCGTGTGGGAGGGGTTTTGGGCCGTCGGCTCGGGCCGGCGGCCCATAGGCCGAATGGGCGGGAAGAGGACGGGAGGAGAGAGAAAAGGTTTTCTCAGGATTTAATAATTCCAATTTTGATTTTAATTGATTAAAAAATATTTCTAGTGCTATCAAATTTCCACTAAAAATCCTGTTAGTGTATTTTGACATGTAGAATTTAGGAAAAATCCTACCATGCTATTTCCATTTAGATTTTTGCTTTTAAAATTATTTGTTTGCTCCAGGTTAATTTTCAACTATTTTTCTTGTGATTTTTCTTTAGATTTTTAAAAGGGGAAAAAACCTTAGGGTGTGACAAACCTACCCCCTTAAAATATCTCGACCCCGAGATTCGAAGGTACTGGCAAAAAGATTGGGATGAGCGGCCTTTAGCTCATCTTCCCTTTCCCAGGTGGCCTCTTCTTCTGAGTGATGAGTCCACTGAACTCGACAGAACCTGGTAACCTTGTTCCGGGTTCTCCGCTCACTGGTTTCGAGGATACGCACTGGTTTCTCCACATAAGTCAAATCTTCCTGAATCTCTATCTGATCTGGGCTCGTCTGTTCTTCTGGCACTCTTAGACACTTTTTAAGTTGTGAGACGTGAAATACATCATGGATGGCGGCCATGGAGGGTGGAAGCTCGAGCAGGTAAGCTACTTCTCCTCAACGTTCCTATATCTGGTATGGTCCCACAAAACGTGGTGCCAACATGCCTTTAGTTTGGAAACGGTGCACTCCTCGAAGCGGGGTGACTCGAAGATACACATAATCACATGCCTCGAACGTTAGGTCCCTTCGACGGTTGTCTGCGTAACTCTTTTGCCGAGACTGTGCGATTCTAAGCCTCTCCCTTACTGTCCTGACTTGTTCCTCCGCGTCACTTAACACTTCAGTCCCAAACAACTGGCGCTCGCCAGTTTGGTCCCAAAAGAGTGGGGTACGACACTTTTGTTCGTACAGCGCTTCGAAAGGTGCCATCTGACTGGCCTGATAGCTGTTGTTGTAAGAGAAGTCCGCGTAGGGCAGACTCTTGTCCCATGCTTTTCCGAAGTCAAGAGCACAGGCCCGCAACATGAATTCCAAAATCTGATGCACTCGCTCGGTCTGACCATCGGTTTGCGGGTGGTAGGCCGTAATGAAATTCAACCGGGTGCCAAGTTCCTCTTGTAGCTTCTACCAAAACTTGGAGGTGAACTGACTACCACGATCTGATACTATCTTCTTGGGTACCCCATGGAGACACATGATCCTTGCGAGATATAATTCTGCCAGTCTCTTTCCTGTGTAGGTGGTGTGCACTGGGATGAAGTGGGCTACTTTAGTGAGTCGGTCGACGATAACCCAGATGGAATCGTACCCTGACGATGTCCGGGGGAATCCTATGATGATGTCCATTCCGATTTCTTCCCATTTCCACTCTGGGATTTGGAGTGGCTGTAGTAACCCTGCAGGTCTTTGGTGTTCTGCCTTCACTCGTTGGCATACGTCGCATAGTGCCACGAACTTTGCTATTTCTCTTTTCATACTGACCCACCAAAACTTGTCCTATAGGTCTTGGTACATCTTGGTGCTTCCTGGGTGGATTGAATACTGACTCTGATGAGCCTCGATAAGGATCAACTTTTTCAGTTCTTTATCCTCTGGTATGCACATCCTTGTGCCCATCCAGATCGTTCCATGCTCGTCCTCCGTGAAGTCACGAGCTTTTCCAACCCTCATGTTCTTCTTAAGCTCAGTTATGTCAGGATCCGAGGCTTGAGCTATGCGAATTTGGTCTAAGAGTGTGGGTTGGGCTTCAAGAACAGCCACAAATCTGGGTTCAACAATTCCCAGATTTAGGTGCTCTAGGTCCCGTTGTAACTGTTCGCATCTTCCTTTTGTGTGGATAGAGTTGCAGTAACTCTTCCGGCTCAAAGCATCAGCTACCACGTTAGCTTTGCCAGGGTGATAGTGTATACTTAGGTCATAATCCTTGATCAACTCTAACCACCTTCGCTGCCGGAGGTTCAAATCCGGTTGGGTGAAAATGTATTTCAAGCTCTTATGATCGGTATATACTTCACATCGATTACTGACGAGGTAATGTCGCCATATTTTCTATGCATGGACGAGTGCCGCTAGTTCCAAGTCGTGGGTTGGATAGTTCGACTCATGTGGTCTCAACTGGCGGGAAGCATAAGCGACCACTTTTCCTTCTTGGATCAACACGCATCCTAACCCTTGGCGAGATGCGTCGCAATAAACTTGGAAATCCTTGGTTTGATCTAGCAAGATCAATACTGGTGCGAGCACCAGTTTCCTCTTAAGTTCTTCAAAACTATTATTGCACTCAGCAGTCCACTTAAACTTTTCATCCTTTTTCAATAGATACGTCATGGGCTTTGCAATTTTAGAGAAATTTTCAATGAACCGATGGTAATATCCCGCAAGTCCAAGAAAACTCCTGATCTGGGTGACGGTTTTGGGTGGAGTCCACTTGGTTACTGCTTCCACGTTGGAGGGATCCACCATGACTCCCTGGGCGTTCACGATATGACCAAGGAATTGTACTTCCTTTAACCAAAAAGCACACTTGCTGAAATTAGCATAAAGCTGGTGGTTTCTTAACTTTTCGAGTACCAACCGAAGATGGTGCTCGTGTTCCTCTTCCGACTGGGAATAGATCAGGATGTCATCAATGAACACTATGACAAACTTATCCATGAATTCCATGAACACCTTATTCATCAAGTTCATGAAGAATGTGGGTGCATTGGTAAGTCCAAAAGACATGACCGTGCACTCGTACAAACCATACCGAGTGATAAAAGCGGTCTTGAGGATATCTTCCTCTCGAATCCTCAACTGATGATAGCCTGAGCGTAGGTCTATTTTAGAAAACAATTTTGCTCCCTTCAATTGATCAAACAAGTCATCGATCCATGGTAATGGATACTTGTTCTTAATGGTGACCTCGTTGAGTGCGCGATAGTCGACGCACATCCTCTTAGTCTTGTCCTTTTTCTCCACAAATATTACTAGAGCACCCCAAGGCGATGTGCTGGGGCGAATATAGCCTTTCTGTAACTGTTCGTCCACTTGCTTCTTGACCTCTGCTAACTCGTTTTCTCCCATTCTATAAGGCCTCTTGTGGATTGGAGCGATTCTGAGGATCAGGTCAATCCAGGAACTCTATCTCTCTTTCGGGTGGCATCGTGGTTAAGTCTTCCAGGAAAACATCTGGATACTCGCAAACCACGGAGATTTCCTCTATCTTCTTTGGATCTTTTCCTTCCCCTTCAAGTTTCTCCTCGACCGTGATTCGATTAAAGCTTGCTTCTAACCTCGGTGGTTTAGGGGGGTGGAAGATCACTTCCTTCCCTTTACTATTGGTCAAGGTGATCGTGCGGCTCGCGCAATCGATCAGGCCCTTATAACGGGTCAACCAGTCCATCCCAAGGATGACATATAGCCCTTTTGATTCCAAAAGGATAAGGTTGGCTAAAAATAAGGACCCTTGGATTTCTATTGCCACTGAAGGGCAAAAATGGGCGGTGTTCAAATGCTTTCCGGAGGTTTGAACCCGCATGGGTGTCTTAAGTTTTAACGCAAACATCCCATGTGCCCCAAAAAATGCTTTTGATACGAACGAATGGGTTGCACCGGAATCAAACAAGACTGACGCAGTGAAAGAGTTCACAGGGAACATACCAAGTATTACTTCTGGTGCATCTTGGGCCTCCTCTGCCGACGCGTGATTCACCCTCGCTTGGACGAATCGAGGTGCACACTTAGGCTTTGGACACTTGTCCGCGAAGTGTCCAGGCTCTCCACAGTTGAAGCAGTTGCCTGGCCTGATTCCAAGTTCCTTCTTCGGTTGTGCGGGTTTAGGCGGTTGTTGCGATGGTGCCGTTGGAGGACGCGGGGCAGGATTCCATTGTTGTTGCCCAAAGCGGCTTCCACTGTTTTGGAAGTTTCCAGGGTGGTAAGGTCGATGCTGGCGGACGATCATGGTAGTAGGTCCGCCCTGACCTCCGGGAGTGAAACGTGGCCATTGGGGGTTCCCTTGTTGAGGCTGTGGTCTGAGCTGAATAGCCTTCCATTTCTTAAGCATCTTGTTGCACTGATCTTCCTTACGAATAGCTTTGTCGACCAGTTTTTTAAAATTGGCGTATTCACCTGAGATGAGCTTGTCCATTAACTCATCATCAAGTTCGGCCAAGAACTTCTCTTGACGCTCACCGTCAGTGCGCACATCTTCCGGAGCATAACGTGCCAGGCGATTAAATTCGTGCAAGTACTCTGTGACCGTCCGGTTGCCTTGTTCGAGGTATCTGAACTCCCTTTTCTTCTGTGCCACAATGTGTGCTTTTCGAAATTGCTGACAGAATTCTGCTCAAGTGACTGCAGGTGCGTCTGCTCGACGAGTGACTAGGAGATTGTCCCACCATGCCGAGGCGGGTCCTTGGAGTTGATGGGTTGCAAAAGACACCCTTTCTTGGTCTGTGCATTGTAGTAGGTCCATCTTCTTTTCTATGGCATTGAGCCAATCGTTGGCTTCCATAGGATTGGTGGTGCTAGAGAAAGTCGGGGGTCGGACACGGAGGAATTCTGACAACTTGTTTTGAGGGGGAGGTGGCAGTGCGAACTGGTCGTTATGGTTCTGGTTCTGCTATTGAAATTGTTGCATCATTTGCAACTGTATTTGTTGATGCTGCTATTGCATTTGCTTCATCATTGCAGCCATCATTTTGGTTTGGTTGGCTAAGACTTGAGCCAAGGTGATGTTCTCGGGTGGAGGAGGTGGGGTGTTGCCATTAGCCCTGGTGTTGTTCTCTACTGACTCAGTGTTGGTGTTGGTGCTGCTGTTCCTGGTGTTCACCATATGAAGGAGCGGATCGACTAAGGCGAGAGAAGGAGTAAAATAGATTGGGCTGAGAAGCTAAACATCATTACTTGTTTTTGATATGTTCTTTATTAAAACACTTAAAACACATTCAACATCCTTAACTGGACAACCCATACCCACACTTGATACAGGTTGACCGCTACACCACACACAACACTACTAACACGCAACAACTAAACAGGCAGGAAAACTAGGAAAACCATAAACTAAGGGTGGCGACACTCTAGGGATCGGAGCGGCTTCCGCGATCGGTGCAGTCGAAACCACTCCCTTGGGAGTTCCCGTCTTCCTTTTCCTTCGAGCGGCTTCGAGAGCTTTCTAACTCCTCTTTTCCGCCTGAAATCTTGGAGCTACCACTGCTACTGCCTCTGCTGCTGCTGGACACGAAGATCCATCCTCCTCCTCTGCTTAGGGTCGAAGTGGGGACCGGGACAGGAGTAGGAACTTGCACTAGTGTAGGAGCTGGGGAAGGTGGCGGAGCAGGAAGGGGAATCCTGGGCGCCAGCTGCATCCGCACCGAGGCCTTGGTGGTCTTCCGAGGCGTGATCCTGATCCGTAGGATGTTGGGGGGTGGAAGCCCTTTCAGGATGGCGATTTCTTTCTTGAGGCGATCCACCTCATCCTTCAGACTCTTGATCCTCATAATCTTTTGGTCATTCAGGGCTTTGGCTGCCATATGAAGATCTGAATACATCTTGTCCAACCCTTCAATCACAATCCTCATGTGAGAGAAGGTGGTGTCATTCTCCCCTTCGGCGGATTGGAAGGAGTTGATCACCGACGAGCTTCCGCGCCGAGGATGGAAACGGTAGGCAGAGTGGCGGAGATGGTAGCCATGCATCTCCCTCATCCGGGCTAGCATCAGGTAAGCAGCCTCTTGGCAGGCATGCTCATCCGTTCCTCCCGAAGCAGTGACCACCATGTTCAGGATGTTGGTGCCGACGAAACCGTGCATTTCCAAACAGACCTGATGGGGCAACTCGCTGCCGAAAGGTGAGACGACGATGTACTCGGGTGCACCAGGATAGCCTACTGCCAAAGCCATCCTTGCCAGTTCAGCGATGAAATCCTTCAAACCCTGCCCGTTGTGGGTGACATGACGGTCTACCATCTAGAGAAGACAAGGTAGGGGATCAATGCATGCTCAAACCCAAGTTAGATAAACGGTAAAGGACTCAAGTGAAGTAAACGAGATAAGAAGGGTTTTTGAGAAACATTTTGATGAGGCTAAGTAAAGCTTCTAACGACATCCCCTAGCTGATGTGGTAATGCTTAAAATAGATGCTTAGTTATAATAAGTATAAAATCAACGGACATTCCCTCCTATCTTGACTTAGGACTTTGCTCCCTTAGAGAGATCCCAACTGACGATCAAATAAGATTGCAAATGGGTTTTTTTCTCAAATTTAGCTTCAAAGTCCTATCCCTTAGACTGACCTGGTTTTCGAAATTTCCTGTTTTGGAAAACACTCAAGATTCTCCCCAACCCCGAGGAAACAGAGACTCATTTTCCCGAAACAACTCCAAATGCCAGGACTTATGCATATGAAAGAGTTAAGAGGGCTCCTAGGGTTTTTCCCTTTGGCTTTTCCTACAGTCTGGAATTGGCTCTGATACCATCTTGTCACGCCCAGAAATTCATACCAGAATTTTTGAAGCTATATGTGTATTAAAATCCTTGTCCAGGATAAGCCAGGGTACACATACGATAATGGTTGATATTATAGTTCCACGTCTTAGAAACATTACAAAAAGAATACAAAAGAGCAGCGGAAAAAAGAAAAGGGTCCTAACCTTAAACTTGACGCTTGCCACGTGGCTTCAACCAATCCACAGGCAACTTCCAGAGTGCAGGACAAAGCCTACTCAACTTCATCTTCTTCTTCAGCTTCTTGCTCAGGTTCTGGTGAAGAGGCAAGGATGAGTACTTCCACGTACTCAGCAAGTCATACCAGAAAAGAGAGGGTATGAATGAAAGGGGGGAGACAAGGATTTGGCTCGGGTTTGCCTTTAGCAAAAACAGCTAGGGTTTTTGCAAACAAAAGAAGTTTTAAAAATGAATATGAAAATGGTAAATTAATTAATTAATTCATATTAAATCCAACATTGTCCAACGTTATCCCCACATTGAGACAGGCCCAAACCATCCAACTGCACTAGCCATGGTCAAATTAACGAGTTTTCAGCAGTGTGGGACTAATCACGGTGAAGTCGGTTGGTCGCCCATAAGCGTGGGCACGGCAATTCGAATAGCTTTACTCTGATCAAAGGTGTACAACTGTACCCACAAGACACAGCCCCAAAACACGGTTTCCCGTGCGCCGTAATACCACCATGGTACCCCGGAAAGGGACTGTGATAGGACCTTTCGTATAACGCCTCGCTAACCAAGCGAACCACACCAAGGATTCGCCCTAACTCCCATTCCTGGGCTGTGGGCAGCCCCCCCCCGAGTGGCATGGTGAATCCGGCAGCGCAGCAACCGGTAAGCCCCCGGCCGACTGCAACTCCATCATGCTCACCCTTGCCTGGGTTCGTCGGCTAGGAAGGGCTACACTACAGGACCTACCGTTGCCCATTTTGGCTTGTGGTTTGTACGGTCAGCCCCGTGACCGGTCCTTAAATGCTATGGGCACCACTATCAGAACCACAGCACCCACAGCCCACCATTTGTCATGTTTTAGTTATTAGTCCGGTCCACAAAGTCCTCGGATTATATCTTTCATTTCATGTGTCCAACATAATGTAGTCTAGATGAAATTACCCATTTAGTGTGCTAGTAAGTCTAAGCAGGTCTAAGCATAACCTAGGCCTATAAGCTAGTCATGTTGTTATCCCAAGTTTATCAAAGGGGTTAGGGTGGCAAGCCTAAGGCTTAAATCTAACCATACGGTGTAATATTCCCCATGAGATGACATTCAAAAATAAATGCAATTTAATAGAATAAAACAGGTGTTTTAGCAAAAAAGGAGCAATATAATCAATAATAAATCATGACTTGTCTTGCTCTTCGGACTGGGGAAACTCCGCGACAACTTCAAAGTACACCGGGCCGGAGGAACCACTGGGGTCTACACGAGAAACAAAGCACTTCAACAAAACAGGCTAAAAAGCTACTGAAACAGGGAACGAAACCATTTTTATATGTGTTTTTACTAAAACAGGAAAAATCCTTAATTATTTATTGTGCAATAAATCCCGGAAGTGCATCAGCGCTAGGGCTCACGTCAGCGATGGCGTCATCGGCCGTGGGAGCACCGGTCCACGGTGCACTGGGTCCACGGGCCGAGAGAGAGTGGTCCACCACGTGGTGCACACATGGCGCCTACGCAGCGGCCACGCAGCATGCCACGCGGGCAAGCGGGGCGGATGGCTTCGATCTGCCGAGGCAGATCAGACGGCTGGGGAGGGGCGCGGGCTGTGCGATTGGCCGGCGATGGCGCATGGCAGCCGGAGACCGGCCGACGCCATTCGGGCGGCGGCGCGGGGTGGCGGAATGCCGCGGCTCACGCGCGGGCAGAGCCGCACGCAGTTGGGAGCGGTGGCGCGCATTCGACCGAGAGGGGAAAAGGGAGGGACACTCACCGCGGGTCACCGGAGGTGGAGGGGACAACAGCGCGGACGGTGAGGGAGACGACAGGCGGCGACGGAGAGGGGCGGTCGAGAGGGCTCGGGCGTCGGGGATGGAGATGGAGGCGGTGGCGACGTCTGGGACGGCTCGGGACGACGGGGAAACATGGCCGGAGGCCGGCGGAGAGCGGCAACACTCGGGCGCACGGTGCGAGAGCGAGAGGGAGTGCGGGGAACTCAGACGAGGGTGTGGGGAGCTCGGGGAGGATGGGGGTCGGCTTTTAAAGGGGACGGCGGGGTCGGTGGTGGCCGGGATAAGGGGGAATTGATCGCCGGAGTTAAGAGGGAGGAATTTGGGGAAAATAATGGGCGGCGATTAACTCCGGCCATTTAGGGCTGCGGGAGCGGCGGCCGGGGCGATTGAAGGCGGGAGAGGCGGGGAGTAAAGGCGGTGGCGTGCCCGAGGCGCGGGGAGGCAGCGCGCGAGATCTACCGGTGGCGGGCCGACGAGGATGGCACCGGGCGGCGAGGTAGGGGATGGATCGACAGTGGGCCCCACCTATCGGCGTCCCGCAGAAAAGGGTAAACAGACTTATTTTTTCAGGTGCGGGAGCAAACGGGCCACACCTTTGGCCGGCCCGTGAGGAAGAGAGGGGAGGCGCGCGCGTGGGAGGGGTTTTGGGCCGGCGGCATGGGCCGGCGGCCCATAGGCCGAATGGGCGGGAAAAGGACGGGAGGAGAGAGAAAAGGTTTTCCGAGGATTTAATAATTCTGATTTCAATTTTAATTGATTAAAAATTATTTCTAGTGCTCTGAAAATTCCACTAAAAAATCCTCTTAGTGTATTTTGACATGTAGAATTTAGGAAAAATCCTACCATGCAATTTCCCTTTAGATTGTTGCTTTTAAAATTATTTGTTCGCTCCAGGTTAATTTCCAACTATTTTTCTTGCGATTTTTCTTTAGATTTTTAAAAGGGAAAAACACCTCAGGATGTGACAGTTATGCATGAGATAATACAGATACAAGAACTTCGTGTATTAATACAAATTTATAATGTGTAAATACAACTTATACAATACAAGAAAACTATGACACTTTCACAGGGATAGCCCGAGTGTAGAGTCGACCTAGAAATCATATTCGTCTTCCCAATCCTCTATGGTATTTGGGAACTCTTCTTCTGCTTCGGGGTTACCTGAATATAGTTATGCAAGGGTGAGCACCAAAAGTTCTCAGCAAGCAAAACTAGATACAATTTTATTTTAATAATCATGCATGCTATATCGACAAGAGAAAACAATTTATCAAGAACATCTCTAACATGTTAATGTATCCTATTCCTTTATAGAATGTCTAATGCAATTGTTTAAGAGTATGAAACATAAATTTAAATCTATACTCCATCCCATCCTAAGGTACCTAGATATGCATATTTCATTTGATAATAATTAAGAAAGTGCTCATGCCATTATACTGGAGTCACTCATAGACATAACTCCATTGACCAGGAGTATGGCGTATTCGAATACAATCAACCCTGCAGTGTTTGCCCAGCTTTACCCAAGGATTAACCTTAGGTTTCAAGTCTAAGGATAACATAGCATTTATATAGTTCTAACCTTTTCTGATGTGTGACTGAGACCTGAGTTCTATCTTAATAGGAGCACCAATTCTAACCAATAATTGGTGGATTCATCTCCTATTTAATAGCTGCTCATCACACACTTACCTCAGCTTGGTGGAACTTGGATTCTATCTTAACAGATGGTAACGATCTGGTTAGTATCGCATTGTTATCCGCTGTTTACATAGCTGTCCACCAATAAGACTTTATCAACACTACAATCTCCAATGTGTTATGCACATTATAAATCTTCTGAGTCCCTAGGGAGATCGGAGAGAAATATATAAATGTCATGCCGGTATAACCGGTCCATGGGATGGGCGAAACTATGTCCTTATCTGGCACAAGAGTTTTTATAGTTTTCTGGCATACAACCAAAACCATTCATATCTTACAAATTGATAGGAATTTTATTTACCTATCATATAATATAATGGGTTATTTTCCATTCTAAGATATGAAATTATATCCATAACATGAAATATCAATGCATGTGATAAGGCTTATTTTATTATGCTAACAATTTTATACCTAACTTAGTTTTACATGTTTTCTAAGGAGAAAGAGAATATATCTAATCATATGAAATAACAAACTTCTCCTTTTGTGTGTGTAGGGTGTCCTTAATGTATGAAATAATGGAATGATTTTCTATATGTCCTAAGATAGATATTATTATATAAAATCTATAGAACATGAAATAATAGAACTATGACTATCTAACCCATCCCACAAAATACTCTTGACTAACCTAAATATATTATTAAACATGATAATTTATTACAACAAATGATCAAAAACAGTTTGACTTGCCTTCAGAACCAATGGTCTCAAACTCCTCTTTTCTTTGAATAGTGGTGAAGATGTTTACGTCGATGATAGGGTCGAATTTAGTTACTTGTGCAAATTTGACGTTGTGATCTATCGATAATTGAAAAAATAAATTAAAGAAATAACTCAGAGAAAAAGATAAATCAACAAAGAACTCAAAGAAACATTAAAGAAATATAGAAATTCAAAAAAGAGTTTTAAAAGGTGATTTTTGAAGGGAAAGCTATTTGTTAGGTCCTAAAAACTTAAAACTTAGGTGGGAATAAAATAAAGAAAAATAAAAAGAGTTAAAAGGAATATTTAAAATATTTTGGAAAGGAAAATAAATAGGAAGATTATTTGTTGAATTCTAAAGTTTAAGATTTTGGTTTGTCTTAAAATAATTTATATAGAATCAAAGTTAAGAATGTTTTTAAAAGGAAATATGGATAATTTTGAAAGAAATAGGAGAATTTATAAAGTTTTGAAAAAGTAAAAGGATCTATTGGTCTTTAGGAAAAAACTAATTTTTTAAAAATTATTGAATAAGTTCAAGTAAACATCAAAAATCATCACATAAAGAATTCAAAAGTTAAAAAGATAATTTTTAGAGTTTTAAAGGTTATATTTTTAGGTTTAAAATTTAGGTTTGAATAAATGTAATTCCAAAAGAGTTTCAAAAGCAATATTTTTGAAAGGTTTAAAATAGTAAATAAATAGGTTTAAAAGAATGTAAAAATTTGTTAATGGGATTTTGAAAGAGATTGAAAAGATCAAACTATTTCTTTAGGGGTTTTCCTAAAGTTTCTTCTATTTTTCTCTCTTTCTTCTATCTCTATCCTCTAAAAAGTAAAATAGAAAAACGAAAAAAGTGGCCTAATGCCAGATTGGAACCAGGGACTTCTTGCTTCTCTTCTTAAGCTGGCGATGGTGAGCTCATCTCGATGGCGGAGGTGCACGTCGCCGGCGACTTTCAATGGTGATCCGGTCGAAGCAAGTTGCCTAAGAGCATCTACTAGTCCTAGGGGAGCTAATGGTGGGGTCGGTTTGGTCGAAGATACGCCGGAGAGAGCTGGCACCGAGAGCACGGTGGTGGCTGAACAGGGGAATTCCGACGGCGCGCGTCGACGGCGAGCTCCGATGAAATATAGACTTGAAAAGCCTAGAGTACATAGAACATCGGCGTACCTTTAATTTGGAGAATGATTGGCCGAGGACAAGAAATTTTGAAGTTTCCTTCCGACGGCCAAGCTAGGGTTCTTAGTGTTCTTCCCTCAGATTCTCTCAAAATTCAACAATTGCAGAGTGTAATTGCTAGGGGAAGTTTGGGAAATATGGTCGATTACTAGCACACAAAGTGAGTTAGGTCGAGCTGATCGATTACTAGCACACAAAGTGAGTTAGGTCGGTTCGTTAAAGCTAATCTGTGGTGTCAATGAACAAGGCCGACGCCCACGGGCGTTAGCCGTGGATTGCGGTGGCCGTTGGTCGCCCGAGACCAGGAAGAAGAAGAAACAAGGGAAAGGAGAGAAAGAAAGAAAAAGAAAAGAAAAAGAGGAAAAAGGGAAAAAGAAAAATGGGAAAAATAAAATAAAAGAGGATTAAAATAAAAGGGAAAAATTTTGAAAAAGGTTTAATAAAATTTAATTTAGATTTTAAAATTAGTTTAAATTTAATTTTATTAATTTTATTGATTTGAAAACTAAATTTAGATTTTTCAAAAATAAGAATCAATCCTTAATACCATTTAATTTTCTAACTTGAAATCAAATAATGAATTTATAAATATTTAAGGGATTTTAAATGTTTTATCACTAAACACATATCAAAATTGTTTGCAAAAATTTTCTTCACTTTTTATTCATTTTTAAGAGTACGATTTTGATGTTACAATAGTCATCCACAAAATAAATGCTCCAATAAATTAGTGATCCTCCTACTCATGATAAATGAAGCATGAGCTGAAAAAAAAGAAAATAAAATACTCATGATGCTCATAAAAAAATAAGAAAAATCTTCTCAAAGAAAATGACTATGAAAAATAAGAGAGAAAAAAGAATAGAAAAATCATAGCCATGCTCTCTAAAATAAAGTAGGAGGAGGATCATTCAAACATAGGAGCCACCATAACAAATATTTTTCTTTTTCCACTTCTTCATCCACGTACTCCAAATAATACGCACAACCTTGGTCATGAGTACATGATTAGTTTTCTTCTTGGATCTTTTATTTGACTTTACAAAATATTTGATTCAAGTATGCCGCACAATTTTCCCTACCTTGAGCTTCACATAAACCTTATTAGAAGTAGGAGAAATTAAGGCGAGCATTGCCTTGGTGAGGAATCAAACACTTTTGAGCGACTCGAGAGATTAATCAGAGGAATAAAGTTATGTTTTTCATTTTTGAAAACTTTATCAAAACCCCAAGCTATCTAGTGCAGAAGAAACCATAGTAGCTTATATCTAGACTGTTCCATCTTTCAATACTTAGAATTTCATGGTAGACACATACAGATTCACAGTTATAAGTAGGTCTAGGAATAACTTGCATGTTAGCATCATACCAATAATGTATCATCCACCTTAGTAATCTCGACCTTTACTTGAGGACGAGCAAAGACTAAGTGTGAGGGAGTTTGTTGACGGTTCACTATCACCCAAAATCCAACCGTCAAGTCCTACATAAATCGAACAAACTAAGCACATCAACGTAGCGCTAGGGGTTATTTACTAACTTTTTCCACGAGTATTGGTGATTTAATATATGTAGGTGAATTATGTATCAAAATGAAGTAAAAGTGTCACATACCCAAATTCTAGGGTCAACGGAATTTTTGTCCAAATAAAATAAAAGTAAGGTTTCTCAATTTTGTGAACCAAAAATTTTCATTTTCTAGCTTAGGTCAAAGAACCTCAACCTATTTGTATGAAATAACATTTGAGAACTAATTTTTTTCTTTTCTAATTAGGTGAGACTAACCTAGACCCTTGCATGATAGACTAGATTTTAAAACACGTTAAAACTTTTCCATTTCTAATCTTGAGCATTGGTACATTCTTACATGTGAAGAGATGCATGTGAAAAATATAAATGTTTTGACAAAATGAGTCCTTTGTTTTGTGCTATTGGATTTGGTCTTGCATTTCATATTAAGACTCATAAGCGTAGCCAAAAGATTAAAAGTTTTCTAAACAAATCTACAATTAATTTGGGTGCTAGCATGTGAAC
The DNA here is from genome assembly GCA_019925245.2 of Oryza australiensis. Lineage (NCBI taxonomy): Eukaryota > Viridiplantae > Streptophyta > Magnoliopsida > Poales > Poaceae > Oryza > Oryza australiensis. The sequence continues at coordinate 744,734 of JAIFGZ020000072.1, forward strand.
TTAAAATACAATTCAAGTCCACCTCTTCAGTCCAAGAGGAAAGTTAATACGAATCCAGAGAGTATAATAGTGCATGTACTTAGGGTAGACCTTAACCTAAGAGGGCTACCCTAATTTTCTAGATTAAACCATATAAGATAAAATCATGGAAAAATTCATGTAGGTGCCAGATGTTATACCCAACTTAACATAATTTTGGTGCAATTTAAAAACTAGGTTTGATGCCCCAAACAAATTAAACAAGGCAGTCCAATATTAGGGTAATTAGTATCTTTAGTCGGCTAAAATAACAACTTGCCTAAAAGGTCATTTAAGTGCATATAAGTATATGCATGAAATAATTATTCAAATACTAGTTTAATTAGAAAGAACAAATATAATTTTTGTAGAATTTTTCTCCTCTATTTAGGCCTTCTAAAAATTCAAACTAGTTTCTGAATACCCCATCTTTGTTCAATTTCTGGGAGCAAACCACAAATTATTTTTGAAGGCAACCAAGGAAAATGGAACCTAGGGATCACCATCTACCCCCAGTAAAAATTTCACTAATTTACCATGCCCACAGAATTAATAATTAAGCTCCAAAGTCTAGGGAGGAGGAAAATAATCTGAAAACTGCTTTAAAACAATCTCACTTGAGTTCCTACCCATCTCTCTCTCCCTTGCCTTGCCCTCTTTGCCCTAGACCCACTGACAGCTGCTCCAGCTAACTCCATCCATGTACAAAACGTTCCACCACTTAGAAGCTACCAGGGAAGAAGAGAGACAGCGAGGGAACGTGTCCACCGCGCCAGCAGCCACCTCGCCATGCACCGCCAGCTCAAACTCTCACCATTTGAAAAACCATCTCGCCACCATGCTCCTTATCACTCCCTCATCGTGTTCCACAAAGAAAACAAGGGAGAGCACCTCGGAATCGCCGGGAACGGCCTCGTCTTCATCCATGCCGGAGGGTGTTTGATTCTTGTTGTGTCTTCATTGGTGAGCTTCGCCGCAACCTACCCTTGGGAACGCGATCCTCTTCCTAGGCCTAACCCATCCCCGCCTTTTACTTCCTAGGTTGCGGTGGTCGAGATCCCGGGAGTGTAGCCGCCTCTGTCCTCGCTGACCCGAGCGCCATCGTTGTGACGACGTCGCTAGTTTGGACGCCGTGGACCAAATCAGGTCGAGCTGCTACGGCATCAGCATCGCCTCGACTCCCTCATCATTTCCCTCAAGAATCTCAACAAACGGCGCACCAAGGAGGAAGATCAACCTCCATCTTCCTCGGCTCCGACCAAACCGCCGCCGCCGGTGGATTGTTCTCCCCAGTGAGCTAGAGTCCTATTCCTTGCACCGGAAGCATCCCCAAGGTATCTGTGAGCCACCCCTTCCTTTTTCTTGGCAGATTGAAGGCCGAAACGCGCTGGCGACGATGACCCAAGGATTTCCGCTGCCGCCGGGCCGTTCCTCGCGCCGCCGCTGATACCCAAGCTTCGCCAACCTTCGCCAACCATTCGATGAGTCCCCTAGGCACCCAAGCACTCGTATGCATGCATCCTCTTAGGTAGAACCGGCCCCTAACCCTATGTGCACCGTAGCCTTGAAGCCATCGCCGCTCGCGGTCCTCACCTGCATGACTGCGGTCATCACCGACGACGAAACCCCCACCACCAGGTTCGTAACCAACCGATCAACCTCTTTGCTTTTCGTTGCTCCCCGAGAAACCCAGCCCTTCGCCGTCGACGCAGCCACCAAGCTCGCCGTCGCGGCTGGCTCTGCCTCCCTCAACCACGGCCTCGGCGACGTGCGCAGGGCATGCGTTATTAGGTGCCCGAAAAACCAATTAGGAGGAAGTTTAAATCCTGTAAGGGCTATTCTGTAAATATCCACCGAATGACATGTGGGGTCACGGATCTATTTGTAAATAAACTAAAACCAGAGCACTCTTAAGTAATATTTTAACTACCACGTGCTCTGGACTGCGGGTTGATTTCTATAGACTCCAGGGGCTTATGTGCAAAATGACCAAGCCACTGACCGGCGGGCCCAATGATTTTCTGGATTTAAATTTCAAAAGAAAAACAGCCACAACACTATTCCTTCAACAGAAAAATTGTTAAACTTGTAAAATCTATATAAAATAAACTACAATACATTTTGGGGTGGGACAAATTTCTGTAGAATCACACAATAATGAACTTCTATTTAGAATTATAAAACTTGGCACTTACAGTGCAAATCTAGTCTCAAAGATTTAAATAAAGTCACACATAGAGCTACCACAAAATTCTAAAATGCATAGAAAATTTAATTTCACTTATTTTTGGACAAACTCAAATCCTACAGGTCCATCAACTTATACACTCTGTTTAGGAAAAATAAAAACATCTAGTTACTTTGTACCAAATACCCCTAAAACTATTAATATTAAAATGATGTGATTTAGGTAAGCTAAACTTTAGAGATTTATCTAAAATTTATTTTAACTCCTTTTTGAGTAAATTTAAGTTCTGAAGAATCACCAAAACAAGTACTTTCAATTTATGAAATAAAAATATGTACTCGCTGTGTCGTAAGATCCCTTAAATAATTAGATAAGGAGTAAGCAACCTAGGGCACACCTTCACTTGCACAATTTGTAGAAAATTCATCTTTAACCCTTATGAAGTGACCTAAATTTCTATAAGGCCAGTAAGTAATAAACTTCAATTAGCAAAAATATAACATGGCAACTCATACACTAAACATGTAGGGGTACCCTGAACAAGAAGACCTAAGTGCAAACCACCCTAAATAAGCTAAACACCCTGATTAGGTAAATATGCATACATGAATTGAATCCTAGCCCTAAGTAAATTAGGATAGAACATGTTGGACCAGTGGAACCTTAAGATCCATCCCTAGTTACCAAAAACTTAGTTCACATAGCTCATATAGTAATCTCTAGGTTGATATATAAAGTTTCTAACATAGAACACCCCTAGTTATAGAATGCATAGCAAAATAATCCAAGCCCTAGAATTTATTAACTAAAATTATATTGGTTGACTAAAATATTCATCTTGTAAACCATAAACATAATGAATCAGGTTCTGGAGCTAAAAACCCTAGGGCCACATCTATAGAACCCCATAGGCCTAAAACACGTTGTAAATTTGTAAATTGCCTAAAAAATTCATAACAACTCTAAAAATCATGAAACCAATTATGTAGACTTACAAAATGTATTCCCTTGCCCCTGAGAGGTCAAAGTAATAAAAATAAAATTATAGAAACATTGTCCAAACAGCACCTAGCCCTATACCACTACGACCCGAGGAAACGTCTAAAATCGATAACTCCCAAATAGAGTAAGATAAAATAGAAATACTTTCACCTAAATTCACTTTAAACCAGTACCTATTCAATATGTAAAAATCATGTATTTTAGAGAATTTTGGATTTTTTCCTATTTTCGGTGTCTGATCGCATATCACATATTTTGTCTAGATATTTGCATAAACGGTGATGGAGTGGACTAGGTGCTAACCTTTCTATAGAGCAAGGTAAGTTCTTTCCCTCTTTCTTCAACACATTGAATCTCATATTTTGAGGGATGAAAATATTTGTTTACAAAGTTGCATGTAAATTTAGACTATTTCGGTATTTTAAAAACTTGATAATGGTAGTTATAACCTACTTGCTGCATTTCCCTACCTTGAATAATTGTAATCCTTGCTGTTTGTATCCCTAGAAATGGTTAGAGTACTTACCTTGTGCTCGAATGGGTTTAATCATGTTTTCTGCAATACTTGCTTAGCCCTCCCTAGAGATTTTGCAAATACTCGTTCCATCTATAAATATTATGTGTGAATTTTGTTAAAATGAACCCTTGATGGAATGGGTTGAATTTTATGATTATTTGTGAACTAAAATGTGTAAAAATATAGTTTTGACTTGGGCGGCAAGTGGCGTTCAATTGATGTATTTGCATTGCCAATAGGGAGAGTGTTTGCCCGAGTCCGTAAGGACCGAACTTGTGTCACCAACTTAAAGTTTACCGTACAACCATATGTGCTAGTATGGGATAGCCTAACCTGAATAATCTACTTAGCACCTAGCCTTGCATTATGGTAGGCCGAAGTGTATGGATTCGGATAACCCAAAGGAACTTCCTATTTACCACCGATGTGGTAGTTTAGGCGACTAAGTCTATCCAATACAACGCTATTGTGCCACGTGGATGGGTTCCTGTCGCGTCCACCACCACAGCGTTAAGTTTAAGGCTTGGGCCTGCCACTTAACAGTTCTAGGTTACATTCCAGTGTGACCTAGGATGGAGGAAACACGTATCGTGCTAATGCAAGGCTAGGAACTGAGTAGTGTAAAGGCTTCGTTATGACCTCTAGACCACATTCAACATGAAGAGTGTGGTAGTGCGTCGCGAGCACAAAACAAACTAGAGTGTTCATATCATGTGGGTAAAGCTCTACAAACTCTGCAGAGTTACAAAAACTAATCGATTAGCCGTGCTCACGATCATGAGCGACATAATGAAATGCTTTCTTCTAGGAATTGAACTTAACGAGGTCAACCCCTAGTCGGTGTGCTTGTGGGTGGGTACTAAAGCCACCCCTGTTCGCTGTACTCTGAGTTGTATATTTATTGGCCGGTCGGCCTATGTAATGATAATGTTGATGTTTTTCATAATTACTTTGCAATCTAGATACATTTTCTTTGTATGCTCATGCTTGAGAAGAATGTGTGAATCTAACACACATCCTGGGAGTTAGATTCACATGAGTATGAGTTAGGAATATTTAAGATATTGTAGATCTTTTGCCATTTTTGTCAAGTCTCCTGAATGTGTAACACATCTGGTCGCCACCTTCGAGTGGTTTGACGGGCACATCTCAGGCTAAAGTTGACTGGCAGGCTAAAGGCCCAGCAATGTCTCATATATCCCTCTCTCGGGACATCAGATGTTCCGTTATTTCTGTTGGATGATCTGAGTTGACTCACCTCATCTAGCGAATGTAATGGAAGGCCCGAGCGTCTCCGACAAAAAGTGTGCTTTCATGGTGAAGAAACACAACTCCAACCAATCGACGATCGCCACGTTAGCTTCCCACGGATCGGAGGGCTCACAGGTCGGGTGAAACCACCTTAAAGTGGGACCAAACACCCGGGAACCGCCTTAGGGGCCCACATGTTGGTGTCTGGAAAAAGGCGGTGGCGAAAGGCGGTTGGGAGGGTTCGGTCGAACCCCAGTTCAGTCTAACCATCCTTGAGGCCCTTTGCAATCGCCTTCCACATGGCATTCCTAGAGCACTCCCTAATGTCGGTTTGATAGGTATGACGGTTGGTAACCGCCATATAACCGCCATTGAGGGCTATAAAAGGAGGCACTCCACTTCATTTCAACACACCTCCAAGAAGATTAAAGCTTCACTCCAAAGTCTTAGTGAATAGGTTAGAGAGTAAGGGGAAGCTCCGAAAGGAGTGCCCCAAATGTCAGAGTTTTCTTCGAGCGGTAGTTCGGAGGAGTGCCGGGAGTCCTGGCACCAACCTTCAGCCTTGTACCTCGACGGATACTTTCTTCAATAAAGTAAGTGTTCGTGTTTACTTTGGTTGTTAAGAATTTACATTGAGTACTTTACTTTACTTTAATTTTGGTTGCGAGATCAACGCCCTAAGTTGGGTGCTCTAGTACTAAGACCCCTATTAAAGACGGGTGTTCTTGCGCAAGGCTAGAGTAGTATTCGATAGTTTAGACGTGGTGCCTAGGCTAGAGTTTACCTAGGCATGGCAATGTAGACCCGATCTCTGATTTCCCGCGGGGAATTCACCCATTAGGGGACGGGGATGGGGGAAGTTCATCCCCACAGGGATTGAAATCAGAAATTTTTTATCCCCGTCGGGTATGACGGGGCGGGTACGGGTGTCCATTCCCCGTCTCCACAAACTCGCGTACCTGATTCTCCATTAGCCTCACGCGTTGCAGATAGGAAATTGATGGCCCAACCAAGGTGCCCACCCCACGTCCTTTCATTTCTTATTTGCAATTTGTTGGATAAGTGTTAATGAATGTTTCATGCTGGGTTTGAATTTGATGATGTATGATTATGAATTCCCTTTTCATTTGCTTGTGTTATTGCTATTGTCTATTGATGACGTGTAACAAAGTCTCATGTTCACGGGGACGGGTTTCCCCATCGGGTACAAAATCCCCGTCGGGGACGGGGATGGGGAAAAGAACTCCCCCGCAAGCAATGGCAGGGATGGGGACATGGAATTTTCCTCCATGTGGGTATGGGGATGGGGAGGCATTCCCCGACGGGGAATTCCCCATTGCCATCTCTGAGTTTACATTTGTTTGCCTCATACTCCACGGGTGAGAGGTAGGCGGTAGGTGGTGACAGCCATGTCCGTCCTTTGTATTCCTCCACGTTCGGGTACAGCGTAGAGCTGTAGGCTGGAGTCACTCGGCAGATCGAGTGTAAGCCGGCGCCCGAAGTAAGCAAGAGAAAATCTGAAGTAATTTACCTTTTTCTTAGAGCCGCAACCATAGTAATCCTCTCTACACTATCGCCTACCTAATCTTTGATGTCCTTGGATGATCCTTTCTCTTAGATAATCCCTCCCGTTCCTTGGATTCGATATCTCTTGGAATACTCCTTGGGTGAAGTGCTACACTGGTATTCCGTGCGCTTGCGGATTTTATCTGTGGTCATAAGAAATACCAACAACATCCTTCCCACAAAGACCTTACAATTTACAATGCAGTACTCTGCTATTCATGGGAAGCCTCCGTCTGACCACTTGCACGTCTTCGGGTGTGCCTACTACCCGAACCTCACCGCCACTGCTCCTCATAAACTTGGTCCTAGGTCTACGCTCTACGTATTTCTTGGCTACTCTTCCCACTATAAAGGATACCACTGCCTTGACCTCTCCTCGAATCGTGTCATCATCTCTCGTCATGTTGTGTTCGATGAGACAGTGTTTCCCTTTAAGGGGCAGTCGCCTTCCCCATTGGCTACAGACTTTGATTTTTGGAGGAAGCTGTTAACCTTGTGTTGGCCCCCATTGGACTGCCCATTTTTTTGCTGCCTACAGGATCTCCCAGCGCTCCTCTCGCACAACCATGTGCGGCCCCTGGCGTGTCGCCTGTAGGGGGTTCCGTCGTCGCCCCCCATCCTCCCTCCATGGCGGACCCTTTAGTGCAGGCGAGGTTGCCGCTTGCCACCGGCTTGCCACCTCCTGGTGGCTCGCTAGGTAGCTCCCCGAGTGGCCTACTGCCATCGCCTGGTGGCTCCCTAAGAGGCCCGCCGCTGTCCCCTGGTGGCCCTTCACCACCGCCCGATGACCCATGCTCTGCAAGCCCCTTGGTGTGGGCCGCCAACCCCCAGTTGTGGCCTATCGCCCTCCTGGAGCTGGCTGGCGGCTCCCTGGTGCCTCCCCTATGGTTCCACTACACGTGTCGTCCCACTGCAACACCAGAACCCCCTCCTACAGCATCGGCGCTAGCCCCTGCAGCGCCAGAACCTCTACACCTGCTGCCGGCATCGGCTCCTATAGAGTCGGTCTCTTCGTCCCTAGTTGCCTCCAGCCATCGTGTCGGTCCCTCCTGTTAGGAACCAGCACGCCGTGACGATGCACGCCAATCGCGGATTTTGTCTCCCAGCACTCTACCATGCTGCACCGCTATCTCTTGTGCCACGGTCCTTTCAGAGTGCTCTTGTCGATCCCAATTAGCGAGATGCTATGGAAGATGAACATGCTACTCTTCTTCAGAATCACACATGGGATTTGGTTCCTCGCCCGCCCGCAACAATGTCATCTCCAGTAAATGGATCTTCAAGCATAAGTTCCTGTTAGATGGCTCACTAGAACGTTACAAGGTTTGGTGGGTACTTTGGGGTTTCACTCAACAGGCCGGTGTTGATTTTGTGAAAACCTTCAGTCCTGTTGTGAAGCCGGCTACAGTTCGGACTGTTCTGTCTTTGGCTCTCTCACATGGCTGGCGTATTGATCAGCTGGACGTAAAGAATGCTTTTCTCCACGACACCCTCTCCGAGACTATCTACTGTGTTTAGCCTACAGGGTTTGAGGATCCTGCACGTCCTGACTATGTGTTGCTGACTGAATAGATCATTGTATGGGCTTAAGCAGCTGCCACGTGCATGGTACAGTAGCTTTGCAACACACCTGCTAACTATTGGCTTTGTGGAGGCCAAGTCTGATACTTCGTTGTTTTTCTACAGCCGCGGCACTGATATGATCTATTTGCTGCTTTATATTGACAATATTGTACTCACAGCTTCCTCTCCAGCTCTCCTTCAGCGCACCATTGTTGCCCTTCAGTAGGAGTTCTCGATGAAGGATCTTGGTGAACTACATCACTTCCTCGATCATGCTAGGATGATGGATTGCAAACCTTTCTTGACTCCGATGGATACTAATCCTAAGCTCGCGACAGATGGTCCACCTATGAAGGATGCTTCAAGTTTTCACAGTCTTGCTGGAGCTTTATAGTATCTGACATTCACCAGGCCTGACATTGCCTATGCGATTCAGCAGGTCTGCTTGTTCATGCATGATCCCCGCAAGCTTCACTTGGCTGCCCTGAAGCGGATTATTCGATATATTCAGGGTACTTTTGATCTTGGCTTGATTCTGCGCTCTTCCACCAGCGATGAGTTGATTGTCTACTCTGATGCTAACTGGGCTGGTGTTGTACGTGTCATGCATGTGCCGACATCTTCGCTGCTGACATCTTCACCAAGGGAGGATTCCTTCTTCAGTGTTTTTCAAGTTTTGGTCTAGTGTGAACGTTCGATGACCTTACGATCCGACTAAGGGGGGTGTTAGATAGTTAGCCGGTCACACCTATTGGACCTTTCACACTTACTGGTCTTTTCACATTACTGGACCCTTCAGTCCAGTTGCCTAGGCTATTTGACTCCCAAGCGTCCCCTACGTGTCTCCTCGTATTCCTAGGCGTCTCCTCGTGTTCCTAGGCTAGGGAGGTGGACATTCTCACCTCTTTCTATTTATACTTGGGCTATATCTATCATTCTGTAATACTAGTTACACTTTCATATCTCATCATTGAGGTTTATGCATTTTCATTTTAGACATAGTTTTATAATGATTTGTCTTTGAATTATTATATTTGCTATCCACTCAGTACTTGGCCATACCTAATTTTTCTCCGTGCTCTCTCACAGTTATTATATTTGCTATCGACTTGTTACATGGCCACACCTAATTTTTCTCCATCCTCTCTTATGGGAAATAGGACTACTCAACAAAAAATTGACTAGGTATAGGTATGGGCATCTGTCACGTCTTGATTTTTTGCTTTCCACTCTTTTTCTATGTTTGCGAAAAGTCAGTTTTGTTCTGTTCACCTAAAATAGCTTAATGAAATTTTCATTAAAACAAAAGGGTTTAATTTGATTGATTAATTAATTATGCCTTTGCCTCTGTGATTCTTAAATTCGAATTAATAGGATTTATTTGTAGTTCAGAAGTACAGATCAAATTCCTAATCAAATTCCACCCAAGTCAAAAATATTCCTATTCAATTTCCTAATTTCATAAATGTGGGGGGTATCACCCCGGGGTAGCCCATGGAGCAGACTTAAGGTCAGCTGAAGTCGGACTGGTAGTCCTCGGGAGGGGGTCAGTTGCCTGACCTCTTCCTTGGGTCGTGAGCCCCGACCCCCCGACTGTCTCAACTCTGTGACCTATCCCGACTATGGCTCATCAACCCGACCTCTGATCTCCTCGGGGTAGAAGGCTTGCATTGTAAGGATCGCAGAAAAGATAAAGAGGGGACAATCCGATAGAAGATGATGTCACCCGACAAGACTGCGTAGAAGGTACCTGCGGAGAGCGGATCCCAAGGCAAGGTGGAGTGCGAGATACCCACGAAACGCAGGACCTGGAGGGATCTCTATGTACTTTTCATATGTCGTTTGTACTTGCTTTTTAGCTGTTAGTCTTAGTTTTCTTGGCCCCCAAGTTCGCTTGTAACTGCTTCCCTTGACCTATAAAAGGGAGGGCAGGACCGCAAGGGAGGGGGATTGATTCTTTGGGAGCTAGGTCTAATCTCTAGAACACCAAGAACTCTCATCCATTGTACTCTGTTTCATACACCACCCCAACAAAGAACATAGGATGGAGGCTTGTTATCCTCCGGGAGGGCCGAACATGTCAAAAATCTCTCTGGCTCATTTTCTTTCTTGAGTCGACCATCACGCCCTTCCGATAGACGTTCCCGACCACTCTTTCACCTCCTTGGGTAGCCCCTTGGAGGACTGCCCACCCATCCGTCGACAGTTGGCGCATCAGGTAGGGGCTCGTCTTCGTCGATCCGAGTGGTGCGATGGCGACTTCCTTTCCCGTCGGCTTCATGGTGGGAATGAGATGCCAAACTCATCGAACGGGGAGCGCTTGTGCTGATTCAACCCTTCCACAGATAAGTATTCTAAACTCAACTCTTTCTTTAAAGCATTCATGTTTTGCAGGAACCGTGCCTTCAGTTGTTTCTCGTTCTCTGTTTCATCTTCCTCCCGAACCTCTGGGTAGCCCACGCACGCTCAATAACTTCTTTGCTACGCTTATGGTCTGCCCTGAGCTATGCGTCCCCGATGGGCTACGGTCGGGGTTCCCGGAAGGAAGTCTATGGAGTACGCTCCAGCTACTCAGTGCCTCGGTAGCCTCCCCGAGGACTCATGCACAGTCTATTCGCCCAAACACGACGGTCCCCCTTGACGCTCTTCGATGTAAGGGCACGCTCCCTGCCGAGGCAGCCTAGGGCCGAGACTATTCGTGGATTAGCAAGATACTTTGCATAAGAGCTCGGGAGCTCTGCCGTCTATCTCTTAATCTCTCTGTTAGCCTATTCGTTGTGTAAATGGCTAAGTTTTTCAAACTTGACTTGGGGATCCCCCGATCCCGATTTGTTGAGGCCCCAACCTGCTCAGACGCGATGGTCAGACACGCAGCGAATAGAAGTTAAAATTAAAAGCTTTATTCACAAAGCTAAAATTTGATCTTCTTCCATGAGCAGAAGTTAAAAAGCTTTTTCATAACAAATGTTAAAGTTAGAACTTTGTGATTCGTGGAACGATACTAACCCTTCTTGTCTACTTTATCCTAGGTACTTGGTTATTTCATCAAAAGTGCATCTTAGATACAATTTTTTCAGTCGTCGGCTCGACGTCAGCGTAGATGCTTGGGACGTTGGCCTCCGAAACATCGGCCAGCCAGCCATCGGCGACCACCTCGATCTTGGCACGAGGATACCATTTGTGCACTACGCCAACGATGTGCGTAGTCGCAGACTTTGTCGCTAGCCGAATAAAGTCTCAGAGGCTCTTCGGTCCTTCGAGAAGTCGCTCCATGAAGGCGTCCTCGGACTCGTCAGCAGACGCCACCTTGGTGTCGGCCTCAGCAAGGACCCACCAGGCATTGGCCACCTCGGAGCGTGCATCGAGGTCGCGAATCTGCCTTCGAATCTGTGGACCCCCGTTTTTGGAACAGGAATCTTTCGTGTTCATAGTACCATTTCCCTAGATCGAGTAGTTTGGTACTTACGAAATACAGTACTGAATTATCAGGTGCATATGTACGAATAGTCTTACACCAAAAGTATTACAATATAAGCCCGAAGGCAATAGTCTAATAATGGGGACCACACAGTCCGGATACAACAAAAAGCAGAATTAGGATAAGGCAGCAGACAGAAGGCAGTGGCATGCCATTGCCACAGGCAACGACTGGAGTCTAAGACCTATCAGGCGCCTTCATCTTCATCGCCCTCCTGGCAGTAGGCATAGGGGTCCTCCAAGTCTTCACCTCCACCATTTGAAGGTTTGTGTGTATAGCAAGGGTGAGTATCAACCGTACTTAGCAAGTCACCACAACAAAGATGCATATGATAGGGGATTCAAGGAACGGCTGTGGTTCATTTGCACAAAGCCAGTTTTGCAATTCTTTTCACAACCCTAACATCTAGCCAAGTCAAGTTTTATTTCCATGGTTCATTAAGTCAGCGACGGTTCTGTCCACCATCCATTGTGATCGCAAGGATAGCTTCCCGCCACAGGGTCGTCATGATTTTCTGGGGAGTCTACCCCTTCTCGCCTTTCGGGAAGTTGATCCACCAGCTCATAAAGTCATTATGCATGCCATCCCACCATTTTAAAACTTAGAGTCTAGCCAAGAGAGAAACTTGTCACGCTGCTCCATACCCGTGAGCACGGCTATTTGAATAGATTGATTCACTCACACTACAGTGGATATACACTTTACTCGTACTCCGTGACTGCCCAACAAATGAGCCTACGTCCCAACACATGAGACGGTCACGGCAAAGCCTTTCGATAAACTCACTTTGGCACGCTCCATGAACTTGAATCCTCTTGCACTCTAGCCGTCCTTTCCTAGCAGTGCGAGGAGTTCTGGTGCTCCCAGGGTAGGGGAAACTCACTCAACATTTAAATTATAATTAATTTCAATTTATCATCCACATACAGGCTTTTAGCCTCATCACAATCTGGGCGCTCTACCATTGATAATCCCCTGTCGGTAGGCCCTTATCCACAATCCACACATAAGAACCACTATGCAGGGATACTGCCTCCGCTCGGCTATCTACTCCACTAGGTCTATCCCCATTCGAGAAGTACGGTTGTACTGGCTCGTTCCATGTTATAAGTCTCATGGCTCGGTCCTTAACTGACCAGGGACGACACTTGCCTTTACCGGAATCCACCCAAATCATCCAGCCGCCCTAGTCGAAAACATGGGTTTTGTGTTTTGGTTTCATCAAAACTCATTTCATCATGTTCAAGGCAACGTGGCGGTCATGTCTCCACATGCCATATCTCAACTACCTTCCCTAAGGTAGTTGCCTGAGCATATAGCTCTTGAGCATGCATGAATCTAATAATAGCATGGCTAAGCATTTACCGAAGATTTCCTTCGGTTACTTCATATCGAGGTCTACAAAGAATATATCTAAAGGTGAACAATATCAAGGCATGGCATAACAAGTATAGGTATTCTTTATGTATAGCATGCATATTTGAGTTTTAAATCAACATCATTTCGCAAATATGATCGACATGTTCAAATGGAGTGATGACTTGCTTGCTCGTGAACTTGATGTCCGGGATCCTCGGTGCAATCAACACCTCCCTCGGACTCTATACGTACATGCAAAAATCCAATTGAATTCGATTAGAATTCCAAAAAGTCATCAAAATGCTAGATAAAATCGTAAAAGCGACTCCAAAAATTAGTCTAAGGTTTTAGACGAATTTAGGTTCGAGTTTCGACGAAATCCGAGCTAAAACGAACGAGATATAATGATTCGAAGTTTTGCGACTAAACTGATTTAATTTATTACGAGGTGATGCTATCCCAAGTTAATCTATTCTAAATTTTAGAAATGTAATGATCGATGATTCAAAAGTTTTATACCAAAAAGAAATTGTTAAATCAAATTTTGTTTCCAAATTTTACCGAGTCAACAAACCCGGGGATAAAACTTTATTTAAATCCTAACAAGTTACCCTAAAGCGTGATACTATTCAAAATAATTTGAAAATTAAATTTAAACTTTAGAAAGAAGTTCATCCGACAAAATCAATATTTATAGACAAATTAGATTATAATTAATTTCCACATTAACTCATGCAACAATTAAACTTCTAATATAATTCAATATTTAGCCTATAATTACCCCTAAAGTTTTATTCCAAAAATATATTTTTACCCCAAAACTTCATATATTTTTCCCAAAATATTTTTCCTATTATTTATTATTTTTTCCTTTTCTTTTCTTTTATTTTTCTTTTTTCTTTTTCTATTTTTCTTCTTTTTTTCTTCCTCCTCCTCTTGCTCTGTTGCCGCGAGCGTGGGCCGGGAACGCGCGCGCGATGCGTGGCGTCGTGGCGACGAGCACGACGTGCGCGCCGTACAGCGTCGAACACCTCGCGATAGATGAACAGTGCACTTTTTCTTTTTCCCGATTTTTTCTATATTTTTTATTCCTTTTTGCCTTTCACCAATAAGATTGAAAATATAATTTGGCCCATAAATTTAACTAAATTTTAAATTTTAGTTTCGCCCAACTTTATTTTTATAGTTTCTTTTCTTTTAGGGTTTCCGACACCTATTTAATTTTTTCATCTTCGAATAAATGTTCCATTATTTATAACACGCAATAAAACTCGCAAATAAGAGGCAACAATTACGAAACGATGCAAAAATTCGAAAGTTTCTGTGAGTCCCGATTTTTAAATCCCGATTTTTATGTCTCCGATTTTCAGGGTGTTACAGAATCCTCGACAAGCGGCCTTAATGGGAGAAAGTCGGTCAATGCCTGCGAGGATGGAGAATCAAAGAGTATAAGAGATTGGTCGGTACTGATACTTACTCTCAGCATCCTCCTTCGCCATCTTCGTCGATTCCAGCACAGCCTCGACCTTGGCCTTGGTTGTAGCTTTAGTGGCAAGCTTTTCCTCGGCCTTGGCCTTTGCCACCTCAGACACCACCAACCTCGCCTTGGCCTCTTTGAGCGTAGCATCCGACATCTGGAGAAGTTTCTCTGTGCCCCCCCGCTATGCCACCACCTTGTCGGCCCGCAGCTTGGCGTCCTTGGCGGAAGCCTCAAATCTCTTGTCCCCCGTGCAACACAAAGGGGTTATTCAGTGAGCTCCGGTAGAATCCTCGGTAGGGGGTCGAAAGACTTATGCTGGGAGGCTGCGTCCAGCTTCACCTGCAGTTCTTGGATTTTGGCCTCCGATGATGGTGATGAGCGAATAACCTCCTGCGGACTCAAGAACGAATATAAAAAAAGGGAGATGGTGGACGGGCAAGCAGTGAAGCGAAGATTCGGATAAGGAACTCGGGGACCTACCAGGAAAAGGTCGTGCAGGCGACGAAGAGTTTGAACGAACTATTGTGCCCTTCCCGCCCCACCGCAAGGACTGGTTTGGTCCCCGGCCCATCGTCTGAGGCGGCGTGATCGGCTCCTCCCTCGAAGGTGCCCGCCGCCATGCTGCTCCCGATGGGCGGGGCTCGCCCCTCGACCACAAGATCCGTGAGCGCCTCGAGTGTTTCGTCGGAAGAGACAAAGGGGAGGAAGTTGGGGGAGGATCTTGTCCCAGTTTGTCCCCAGTATTTCTTCCATTTCAATCTCCCCCATATTCTCCTCGAGGCCCACCTCCATCCCATCCCCGACTGCCGCCTATAACTCCGTGACCGCCTCAGTCCTTTCCTCCATCCTCATGGCGGCGACAGTCTCCTCCTCAGCCTTAGCCTCCGACCTACCCCGGGGCTACTCGACATCTGGAAGGGTGACCGCGGGCTCCACGATCGCCAAAGGCAGGTCGGTCCCTCCCTTTTCCATGGGGGAGGTTGGCTTCACCATCCCCGATGGCTCTTTGGGGTGAAGGTCACTGTCCTCCACAACCCTGTATGGGCTCGAGGTCAAAAGAAGGAAGAGAAAAGGGGAAAAAGAGAAATGGAAGAGGCAGGACAAGATCGGCACAAACATGGTCGAGGTCTTGAACCCAAACCCAACGAGCTTCGGAACCTTCTTGGTGGACGCCGACAATTCTGGCTTTGGGGCCCGCTGGAGCCTAATGACGGGGTCGCGGGCTGCGCCTCGGTCCCTTCTGATTCCTCCTCGTCTGAGGTGACCATGAGCCTGTGCTTGACGTCAGGGAGCTTCAAACTCCCCGGCGCCACCCTCCGAACCTCCGGCTTCTACTTGGGTAGCTCGGATTCTTTCCCCTTGGCCTCTTGTGCATTGCGAGGGCGCCGAGCATGCAACCTCTCCTGCTTAGCCTCCGCCTCCTTCGGGATTGGCGGCAGCGACACAAAGACTTCCAGCCCTTGTCAAGTGTCAGCACCTGGTAGGTGAGGCATCAAAATACACAAACAAAGAAAAAGTTGGGCAAAGAGAGTGGTCGAGGTTACCTCCGGCCGCGAATGAAGGAGGCTGAAGGCCCTCGGGCCCTCCTTGCTGAAGTCGGCCACGTTGGAGAAGAAAGTCCCCAACGTCTGGCCCATGCATTTAAGGGACGCCTTTTCCTCTCGAGCCAGGTCGTGCTTGCCAAAGTACTCGTAGGCCACCTTCACCCTATCCTTGCAGGGTTGTAGTCCCCGGAGGGTGAAGTTCCGGGCCACCCGAGCTTCGGTCAGGCCCTATTCCCAGAGAGCCTTGATCTTGGCCACCAACTCCTTCACTTGATCGAGCTCGGCATCGGGGCATGGCACTGACCAGGTGGCCGCTGGGATCGGCTCCCGGTATATCTCGGGGGAGAGCGTCGGTTCGTGGTTCCCGATGTAAAACCACTCCGCGTGTCATCCCTTGTTGGAGGAGGTGGGGCTGACGGGGATGTAATTTTGAGCCATCTTCTCCCGGAATTGAATCCCGGCCTCGCCAACCACGCCACCGACTGTTCACCAGAGACATAAATAATGCCGAAACAAATTGAAGTGTGGGTCTATCCCAAGATAGGCCTCGTAGAGATGGATGAAGAGGGAGATCTGAAGAATGGAATTGGGGTTGAGGTTGCAGAGGGAGATGTCGTAGTAGTGGAGTAGGCCCCAGACAAAGGGGTGGGTCGGCACTCCGAATCCATGAAGGAAGAAAGAGGAGAAGACCACCAACTCACCAGAGTTGGGGGTCGGAAACGGCTCCCCTCGGGCTGAGCACCACTCTGCGATCTCTCGTGGAGGGAGGACGCCGGCAAGCACCAGCTCTTCCAACATCTCGCTCCCAACGCGTGAGGGGACGAAGGCCGAGCTCCGCTCAGTGCCTTTGCCACCGCTTGTTGAGTCCTTCCCACCTTTCTTCGAGGTCTTCTTGATGGGCACCATCAGCTTTAGAGAAAACAGTCGCCGTCCTTTGCGGTAGCACAGCACGCAACAGCAATGGAGGTGGCGGTCATGTGCGCTAGTATGGCGAGGAGCCAGGAGGCGGCAGCAACGGCGCGAGGGCACGAGGGTGAAGGATTTATGAATTTTTGAGCGGAAAGAAGGCATGAGGAAAAAGGCAAAACGGCGGGGCTTAAAAGGGGGCAATGATGGGCCTGACAACGCCATTTTCGAAAAGCACACAGCGCCGTTAACGACAATGATGGTTGATCTGAGCCGCTGGTTACCTGGATTGGTTAAATGGTGCGCAAGCAGCACGTGTTATGCGCCCTGTTGAAACCGCCGTTGGGCCCACCACTCTGCCCGAGCGACAAATCTTGGTCGTTGGATCCGTGAGCCGTTGGGGATAAAGGGGTAACCTAACGTATGAGCCTGCCGTTCTGAGACCCCGGTCTCGATGGCCTTTATGGGATGTGACTGGTGCATAGCTCAAATTGTCAGTGACCCACGTGCGTAGCACGTGCACCGAGTTCTGGCTACTTTCCGATGACCGATTCCTCAAGATTTTTCGTCGGCCACACCGACCCCCATCAGCCACTGGGCTATGGCATATTGGTCATTAGCCTCCGGGGCTGTGACCTCGAGCCAGTCACCATCAGCCTCCGGGCTATGGCACATTGGACATTAGCCTCTAGGCAGCGACCTCGGGCCGATCGTCGTCAGCCTTCGGGCTATGGCATCTCGACCAAAAGCCTCCGGGCTATGGCATATCGGTCGTTAGCCTCCGAGGTTGTGACTTCCCAGCTATGGCCCACGGCCGACCATTGTCAGCCTTTGGGCTACGGTACGGCCGACTGCCATCTACCTCCAAGCTACAGCAACTTGGGCATCAGCCTCCGAGCTGATCGCCTCCGGCCGGTCCCCATCAGCCTCTGGGATGAGGAACCTTGGCCATCGACCTTCAGGCGATGGTCACACGCCGACCACCATTTGTCCTTGGGTAGAGACTCTCCTTATCCCACGATACGCCACCAATTCGAAGATGATGCCCTAAAGGTATCTCGAGGGTGATGTTTTTGGACTTGACCCTAGGCCTGGATGTTCCATCCAGCCCCAGGCTCGGGGGCTGCACCTGGCAAGTGCACCTGCCAAAGCACTCTTAAGTTGTCGCGAAGACTTTACCCATGGTCCCAGGTAGGAAAAATCTTGACCCTAGGCCCAGATGTACCATCTGGCCCCAGGCTCGAGGGCTGCACCTGGCAGGTGCACCTGGGTGGTGCACTTGCCGAATCTTGATCAAAAACCCCGAGAACTGGCTTTGGGACCTGACCAGGAAGAACTCAAACCCTAAGGGTGAATATTCTATTCACCCCTAGGCTCGGGGGCTGCTATG
Organism: Oryza australiensis; assembly: GCA_019925245.2. Taxonomy (NCBI): domain Eukaryota; kingdom Viridiplantae; phylum Streptophyta; class Magnoliopsida; order Poales; family Poaceae; genus Oryza; species Oryza australiensis. The sequence continues at coordinate 762,996 of JAIFGZ020000072.1, forward strand.
GGGTATCACCCCGGGGTAGCCCATGGAGTGGAGTTAAGGTCAGCTGAAGTCGGACTGGTAGTCCTCGGGAGGGGGTTAGTTGCCCGACCTCTTCCTTTGGTCGAAAGCCCCAACCCCCTGACTGTCCCGACTCTGTGACCTATCCTGACTATGGCTCATCAGCCCGACCTCTGATCTCCTCGGGGTAGAAGACTTACATCGTTAGGATCACGGAAAAGATAAGGAGGGGACAATCCGACAGAAGATGGCGTCACCCGACAAGAATGCGCACAAGGTACCTGTGGAGAGCGCATCCCAAGGCAAGGTGGAGTGCCAGATACCCATGGAGCGTAGCACCCGGGGGATCTCTATATACTTTTCAGATGTTGTTTGTACATGCTTTTTAGCTTGTAGTCTTAGCTTTCTTGGCCTCCAAGTCCGTTTGTAACTACCTCCCTTGACCTATAAAAGGGAGGGCAGGACCGCAAGGGAGGGGGATCGATTCTTTGGGAGCTAGGTCTAATCTCTAGAACCCCAAGAACTCTCATCCATTGTACTATATTTTATACACCACACCAACAAAGAACACAGGACGGAGGCTGGTTATCCTTTGGGAGGGTCGAACCTGTCTAAAATCTCTCTGGCTCATCTTTTTTCTTGAGTCGACCATCGCGCCCTTTCGATAGATGTTCCCGACCACTCTTTCACCTCCTTAGGTAGTCTCCTTAGAGGACTGCCGACCCATTCGTCGACACTAAATAATCCTAAAAATTCCAAATATTTTCCATTTTGAATTTTCTCTATTCAATTTTCTACTTTCTTAAATTCCAAATACTGCACATCTGGAATTTTCCATAAAAGTACCTAGATTTTTCCTTACTCTTTTGTTTTCCTTTTCTCTTTCCAATTTTTTTCAGTTTAGTCCTCTCTTTCTTTCCTTTTCTTCTTTTCCCCTCCTTCCTTCGGTCAAGGAGCCGAAGCTCCTCTCTCTTCCTCCACCCAAGCAGGCCGGGGAGACCAAGCTCGAGTCGGCCGTCCTATATGCCCTTGGCTTGGCCGTCCCCTGCGCCGTCCCGGCCCACGCTGCTGCTGTCCCGACCCACGTCGCCAAGCCGTGTCGCGTCGACTCCAAGCCGACGCCTTCCATCCCCGCGCCCCTTCCAAATCCGACATCGTCCTTCCAAAATCCGTTGCCAACCCTAGTTCCCTCCTCTTAAATAGCACCAATTCCGCCTTTTTGTGAGCCAAATCGCCGCCGCCATCTCCACCTGGGCGCAGTTGTCGTCGCGGGCAAGTCAACGCCACCAAGAGCTACGCCATTGTCACCGCCTCCTCCCGAAGTTGCCATCACTACCGGTGAGCCCCGAGGCTGAGCCCTTCCATCCCTACACTATCTCCTCTCTGTTCCTCTCTCCTTCTCTCTCCAATGATCACCACCCGTCGCCGAGCACCGTATCCCCTACGTCCCGGAGCATTGTGTTGTGCCGCCGAGTTCGCCGCCGTCTCCTCTTGCCTGCACCGCCTTTCGTCGCTGCCGTCGTCGGTCGTCGTCGCCGAACGCTATCGCACCATCGCCCTCCCGCCGTGGTGACTACGCTCGTGGCGTCTAGCCGAGCCGACCGGCTCGCTCTCTTTCTCCTCCCCGTGTGCCACCGACCGGTGGGTCCCGCGTCCAAAATCCCCAAATGAATTTGAGTCGTCCAATTTCCAGATTAAATGCCAGCCGGTGCCATGTCAGCCCTAGAATCATCCATGTCAGTGCCACGTCATCACCACGTCGTCACCCCATCATCCTTCTCTGCCCACGTGTCGCCACGTGGCATCCAAGTCATCAAGTCCACCGCACATCCCATGCTTTCGGTCCATGGAGTTAGTCCATCATGAACCAAGCCACTTACAAGTGGGCCCCACATTTTTTCCTATTAAAATAATTTGATTTCCAAATTAAAAATTCAGATAATATTCCCATAAATATTCCTTTTTTTTATTCTCAGATTTTCTTTGAATTCAAAGTTCCGAAGGCCATAACTTTTTCGTCCGAACTCCGATTCGACCCGTTATTCTTCCTAAATTCTTCTAAATCGAGCTCTACCGTTTAGTTGGTTATTTCATTTGGTGTTATTTAGCTAGCCTTTTCTTTTGTATATTTGTTTCTCATTTGCGATCGTTGAAGCAAAGGAGCAGTACGCTTCGGAAGACGCAGTGCAAGGACAACACTAGGAGAAAGGCAAGTGCACTCTTTGAACATATTGAACCCAGTTTATGAAATGTTTTGTTTTGAACATGGATTATTTTATTTTATTTATAAAGTATCGATGGGTAGTCTGACCTAGTTGATTATTATACTATGCCTTTGATAATTATTGATTGTCTGTGATACCTTGTCGCCCTAGTCTTTGTGAGTTGAACATTGGGCTCAACTCCGGGTAGAGTAGCTATGCTTAGCCCCGCTCAAGGTTGTTTTACAAGCAAAGCATAATCTTAATTAATCATATACTTATAATTACTTTTATATAAACTGTGGTTGTGTGCTATCTTTCCGGTAGCATGTGTTGCACCGTGTAATGAACAACGGGTAGATAAAACATTTTGAACCGAGATGATGGGTGGTTCCATGGGAACCTGGTTAGGTGGTGATGTATCTGTGTGATCGTTACCATGTGTGGTCTCTGTGTGAACCTACTGTCAAGCTATGTACTAATTAGTTGCTCAAGGGGTCAACTACGTGTCCTTAAGCTGCTATTCTATGTCGCGTGCTACTGAAGAAGTTTTGGCAAGTTGCCCTGGTCAATTGAGGACTTCACTTCATAATTCATTGAGTATTGCATGTACTCATCTTGCAATTCCTCCAACTCCAGAAGAGATGTTTCCGCTGTTTTCTAAGGAGTGTGCTGCTAAAGACGAGGAATAGACAGTGTGCCCCAGTCAACTACCTGGCATGTTAAATTGAGTCCCTACGCAATAATCCTATTTTTTTGTTGCTAATTTATTTATTTTATTTATCTTTCTTAAGCTTTTCGAGGCAGAATAAATGTAAACTTAGATCGTAAGTCTTGTCATAGTTACATTATTATTAATATTAGGTTTCATTTATGATGTTGACTATGATATTATCTAATGATATTATCTAAGAGTCTGTGTTTGATCTTGGACCAGCACTTATACATAGGTCCTATTTCAGATACTCAGTAACGAATTCCAGTGGCAGCCCTACATGAACCCCTTCTTGCCCGGAAGCCAGTAATGCGGAAGTACCCTTGGATGCATCCATCTCCCTCCGCAGGATAAGATCGTGATTTTGCTGTGCTACCAATTCCATTTCCGCTACCATTCGGCAAGAAAATGAAGGAAAAGCTAAAGAACACTCAAGAAATAGTTATCCCAGTTGTCTGCTGCCATGACAGCGACGAATCTGTCACTCGAAACAGTACTGTTCAGATTCTGACCAAATGTAGCAAACCTACCGATTGAGTTCAACACTTCAACGCCATGGCCTTACGCCATCAATTGTGGAGCACCAGTAGCATATCACCGCGGTGTCGTGCTTTACCCTCAGGAAGAAAAAAACGTGTATGGTCTGGGGACGCTACTTTGATTTGTACATACGAATCCTTTTGACTTCGCAACAGCAGCCTACCACCAAACTGGTACTCCAGCCATTATTACGTACTAGCCTAAAGCCCATTCGTTACAAAAAAAAAACAAATTGTGTTTCCATCTTATTAAATCAATTAATAAACACTTATTTAATTCATGCAATACTATAATTTTCTTATTAAACAAGTAGACGATTTTGAAATTTAAGAAAAGACAATAGTAAAACTGAAGAAGACTTGTTAAAAAATGATATAATAGTACAAATTGTAGAGCTTAGATGTTAGTGATAAGGATGGTATGATAATGAACACCACCACTGCTATTTTAACTAGTATAGAAAAAGAAGGCCAAGAAATCACGGTTTTCAAGTTGAAATTTCTCACAATTCCAGACCAATGCCAAGGGTGTAATACCGTATGGTACGGCAAAAACATTTAGCTTGCCAACAAATGGTTACCTCATAAGCAGCGGTGCACAACAGAAAACATTTTCTTAAAGGCTCTAAGTTTCAGCTCTTTGTAAACGATGTAAGCCACTCATTTGGGAAAAAAAAGGGGGAAAAGGAAATTTAACATTTCTTTACCGATATACAGTTCCAGGTCAAATCGAGTAAGCATATTCTCAATTAAAAATCATTAGAGTTTACATGCAAGTTGAAGAAAATAAAAATACATACATCAGCTTAATTGCAGTGAACCTTACATGGATATGAGACTCAAGTTGTTTATCTTGGCAAGTAAGCATACGCAGAAGCTTTTGTCTCAAGTATCAGCCTCATTACAAAAAGTCAAGTGGTAATAGGAAACATTACTTAACATCAGAGGAAAACATGGCTTGGCAATGAATGATGTGAAATTTTGTCTACGAAAGATAACCTATCAATTATCCACTATTTGGGGACATGACTAATGTCCAATTCAACACTAGCATCTTTTAATCCATTCAAGCGTGGAAAATTGTTTGATGATATGAACAGAACATTAAAAGTTAATTGAATGATATACAAACTCACCGGCTGAAGCTGGAATTAGATATACCCCATCCTAATCTTGTGGACTGGGCTAAATGGTTGACATAATAGTGTGCATTACCCACCAGCTAGGTTCAGATCATCCAGCTGCAATTACAACAGACCTTTCCATACCATTAAGAAAATATATAGTAGATGATAAAGGCCGGAAGGATCTGTACAATTAATCGAGTTGAATCATTAAGTAACTCATCACAAGGATCTTGGAGACATACATACAACGTTAGAGGAAAAAAATCTATACTAATCAGAAGAGTTACAATGCTGTTAGCCAGTAAGCATGTAAGTGCAAAAAGAAAGGAAGGCAAGACTTCTAACTGAAAATTGCATTGATATATCACATGCTACAATCACTTTTACACCATACAAAGCTACATCAATCTGCATTTAATCAGTCAAGTATAACCATTCTCCATTTCAAGCAGCAATGGAGAACTCGACTGGAATGATGAGCAGGATCCTGCGCAGAAAGCAGAGTATGCAAGACCATCCAATTTGTTCAATTATACTGCCTAATCACTAGGAAAGTATGAATGTGAAACCCCCATTTTCTTAAAGAGTCAGAGGTATTTATCCTTGATTAATTTTAGTATCTCCTCAACTCTTTTGATGATTTTAGGGTTCATCAAGTCCCTTGCTTGCCTAAGGAGAGTGCCTTCTCTGCTGTTATAATACGCATCAACAATAGCACTTGCCCAAGTGTGTAATACCTCTGGACTCCTGCAATCCACTAACTATGTCACCAAAACTTGACAAGAGAAAGGAAGAACAGCAACAGAATCTATTATGAAAGGGATTTTAATGTACTGAACACTTACGTGTATAATGTATCAACATTATCCCCCTGAAGTTCAGGCCCAGGAGTAAATGCGTCATTCAATGCACTCAAGCGTTCTTCTGGATCCTCAATCATTATAAGATGCTTTAGTATTCTGATATCCTTTGGCATTTGTCTCTGGAGATTGGCTACTGCAGTCATGTATAGATGAAACATTATATCTTTAGCCTGCACAAGGTATTGAATTCCAGTGAGCACTCAAAACTGATGAATTTGTAAATTAGGTACAGATATGGCATAACCATAAGGCATAGCTACTCTATGTTCCAAATGGTACTTGAATGCTTTTCTGTTTTACCTCAGATTTTGTGACGTCAGTACCCTTTGCAGCTGACCAAGCTTTTGAAAGCATTAATACTAACGCAGAATCTAATTCCTTTTTCTCAGCTAAGTCATCTATCTTTCTGCATGCAGCATCCACGGAAGGTGAATTCAGTATATCTTTCAACTTTAATTCAGCAGCACTCAGAGCTTCAAGACTCCCAGATGTGTCATCATGAGCTTGTATGGCATCTACACAATCATTGCCAAGTTGTGCCAATTCTGCGAGCAGACCAGTCAAAAAGGAAAATGAGGAGCTCCCAAAATACTAATGGCCGAAAATAAAGGGAAATATTTATGTTCCAACCATACTAGCAAGTATCAGGACCACGCTACATATTGTACAATAGCATAATCTACATTCAGAAAGGACTGAGAAAACTAGCAAATAGCTGTTGGTGTATCTATATTCCTTGACATGAGATTCATATGGGAAGTTACTAGGGGCTTAATACAAGGAAAGCTATGCAGAGTACCAACATATGTTACAATAAAAGGCCAAAGGTTGCAAATAGACGTTCTTGTGTATGTCTCACCTCTTTGTTTTTCAGGGTCATCATGATAAGACTCTGCAACATAATAAAGGTGATTGAAAAATTCCACGGTGAAATCTTTACGGCGCTTAGCAATAACAGAACTAATTTCATCAGATGGTGTACATTTTACTACTTCAAGTAGTTCATTATGCCTTTGTACATCTTCATCTATCTGAAAAGTGAGCGAGGAAAAAAACATACTGTTAAGAATAAAGGCTAAATTTAATAATTGAAATGAAGCATGATAGGCTTCCTGAAAATCACTAAAGTGAATCACCTCTTTCAGTTTTCTAGCAAGCCTGAGAAGATTGTGCTTCATCTCAGGGTTTGATTCTGCATCTGCTCTTTCCTGACAGCGTTTGAAAAAATGTGGCCTTATGTTATCCCATTCCCTGCTAAAAGACAATAACTTTCTCCAATCTGTTGGTGTAGGCTTATCAACCATAAATACACCAATTAACTTGTCAGATATTTTAATCATTTTTTGGTTCTCTTTAGATGTCTGGTTTGTCTTGGCAACCCTTCCTGCCAGATTATCTTCATGTGATGAAACACTGGGAGCAACATGTGTACACCCACTGCTTGATGGCATGTTTTCTGTACAATCCTCAGGAACTGCTGTCACATCACCAACTGCTTCTAGATTAGAGCATCGTGGTTGGCGTTGAATAAGAAACAGGTGACCTGCGATCAGAAAATAAACACGTTGGGGGTAAAAGCTTCAAAATTAGATGTAATGTCCCATATACAAAAATCCATGGGGACCATCAGATACAGGGATAGAGCCATTACAAATGGTTACACCGTGGCACCATGCAGTGATTCGTGCATGCCTAATAGGTTGACACAAGAGAAACTAACAGGGAGGTTTGAATGTTTCATTGGGCACATGGTAAATCTTGAAGGGATCAAATGTCAGCAGGATAAAGACTTCCTTTCAAGTGGTAAAAGGTAGCGCCTAAATTCTAACACATAAAAACTAGTGTAACCACAGTTAGAATTCCAGAATTGGTTAGAGAATTGGTTAATGGTCTAGTTGATTTAGTTTCAGAGCAGATTGATTCTCAAAAAAGGGCTCAAATCCTCAATAGAAGTTAAACATAATACCAGCAACCATATTTACGCTAAACCTTCGTCCCCGTTACTCTTTACACAGCACTATTAATTTATAATTTAAATTCAAAATGGAAAAGAACTGAAAACCAAATGACGTTGAAGTCTCCCTGTTCTAAGAAATACTGAACTCATGACAGATTCAGAAATGCCAGCAATCTAATGGAACGAGATCCAATCGTTTGCCCACCATAAGCCATTCAACTGGAAGTGAACCGGGGGGGGTCTACTTTTGAGCTCCAATTTCAACAATTCCCGCACAGGTGAACTCAATTTTGCAACTCACCTTTGGCGGCGGCGGCGGTGCCATGGGGGCGGAGGCGACGGCCGAAGGCGAGGGTGCGGGCGGCAGGAGGTGGGGTGAGCAAGGGGAGGCTGGTGGGCGGCGCCTGGAAGGAAGGGGCGGCCGGCATCGCCATTGGCAGCGAGAGGCGCGGGGATGAGGCGGCGGCGGCGGTTTGCTAGGGTTTAAGCGAGCGAACAAATGGGGGAAGGAGAGGAGCGGGGATGTGGCTCGGGATAGGAGAGGTGACGAGACCGCTAGGTGTTCTCACTCTCGCCTCACTTTCTTTGTCATCTTGTTGGGTTTTTAATTGCGAAACAGACCCCTCGAATTTAGAAAATCTATCAAAACCGCCCTGCTCTTTCATTGCGTTGCGTAGCGCTCTCTTTTGTAAACTGATCAGAGCATCACTCAAAAAGTCTTTTTTAGCGAATATTTACTCATTTTAAGAAAACTTTACCTCCCATCGATTGCCTAAAATTAGCTCCCTAAAACAAAAAAAAGCTGACCCACCTTCAACTCCTCTCCATGTGATCATCCCCTCAGCTCCATGTGATCAATCCCCTGCCCCTATGTTGTGATCGGTGATTTCAGCAACTGCTCGCTCCCAATTTGTGGAAACGAATAAAACAGATATGGGACATCTAAATTTTTGGGAATTGATAAGGGGGATTGTTGGAGCATAATTTTAGAATTGGGATATGCTTAAGGGATCTGTTGGTGATGCTCACCCCCTCGTGTATCTATCCCAGCAGTAATTGTTTTACCCTATATACGTTTTCGTCCCTATTTACCATATGCAGCTACCTCTCACATTCGTTCACATTTTTCAGATCTAATCTCCACCCATATGATGCAGAGCACATCAACACCTCTAGCCGAACAACGAGGAGGAGCGGGGGGCGAGGATGCCAACAACGGAGCATGGTCGGGGTCGCGTCCCTCGTCCTCCCAGCGATGGCGGCCTAGTCGGCTGATGGTGCTCTCAAACAAGCGGTGATAGCCCCGCATGCCATTCGACCGACTAACCGACAGCGCCTCTGTCACATACCCAAATTCTACGGTCGACGAAATTTTGTCCAAATGAAATCAAAGAAAAGTTTTAAAATTTGTGAACCAAAAAATTTTATTTTCTAACTTAGGTTAAGGGATTTCAACCTAGGCCTATGCATGATAGACCAAAAATTTTAGAACAACTTAAAGACTTTTCATTTATAGCCTAGGACGAAAAAGCAAGCTCATGCGAAAGCATGCATACTAACGTAAAGTCCACTTTGACTTAGGTCATTTATGTATAGACGAATTTTCGAAAACACATCTCATTATAGGCCATATAGGCATAGCCTAAACGATTAAAATTCACCAAAACGAGCCTAAACCTAATTTTGGACGCTAGCATGTGAACTTAAAAGTTTAATTCAAAGATCAATTCCTCAGTCCAAGATAAGATTGAAATAAACCTCTACGCTCCTATTAGGTGAGACCACAGAGCGGGAACAACTATACATAGAGGGATACCCTAATTTCCTAAAATAAGCCTTGCGAGGTAAAATCACAGAAAAATTTATGTAGGTGCCAAATAATATATTCAACTTAATAAAATTTTTGAGCAACTTAATAACTAGGGTTGATGCCCCAAACAAATTAGACAAAACAGTCCAATATTAGGCAAAATAATGTCCTTAATCAGCCAAAAACAATAACTTGCCTAAAAGACCATTAAAGTGCACATAAGTATAAACATAAAGTAATTTAATCAAATACTAGGTTAGTTAACCTAATTAAATATAATTTTTCTAGAATTTTTCTCCTCAATTGTGGCCCTCTAAAAATTCAAATGAGTTCCAAAATACCTTATCTTCATCTAATTTCTGCGAACAAACCACTTAATATTTTTGAGTGAAACCAAAGAAAATGGAACCTAGGGATGATCAAATACCCCCAGTAAAATTTGCATGAATTTACTATGGCCACATGTTAAACTATAGGGGTACAAAGTTAGGGGGAAGGAAATAACCCAGAAATTAACTTAAAATCAAAATGTACCCCCTTCTGTACCTATCTCTCTCTCTCTTGCCTAGCTTGCCACGCCCTGGCCCCACATGGCAGCTGCACAGACTTGCTTCACCCAGGTGCTAACCAACCCACCGCTTGGAACATGCCACAACCGACCGAGGAACAAGAAGATAGAGAGAGAGCGCCGGAGATCGAGCCGCCGGCGTGCTCGACGCGTGGCCGCGACGTGTCCGGCACTAAACTCGCTCTTGACCTTCCAAGAACATGTCGCTCCCCCTCATTCACCACTCCAGTGCCAAGAAACTGAGAGGAAGGGCCTCATCTTACTCTAGACACCCTCTACCCCATCGTCGGCCGCCGAGGAGAAAGCCATGGCAATCGACGTCGAACTGCACTCATCAACATCTATCTTCTGTTCCATTCTCCCACTCGATGCTGACTCTTTTCTCTTCTGATTCCACCGTATTTGGTGCATCACAGCTGCGGGAATAGGGACCTCGCCACCGTTGCTCCGGAGCACGCACCGGCACGCCGCCGCTTCGGGTTCAACACCGTTCCGGCAAACTTCGACCAAGGCCGGCCAGGCCATTGCACCACCAGCATCGCCTCACCATCACCATCAAAACCCCTCAAGAATTCCAACCGGAGACGCAGCGGATACAAAGATCGCCGCCGTCTTCTCTAGCTCCGACTGAATGTCGCCGCCAAGCGCCATCTCCGATTCTACTCTCTCCGGTGAGTTAGAACCCGATTCCCCGCACATGGAGCATCCCTAAGACATCAGTGAGCCATCTCTTCCTTCACATTGGCAGGTTGAAGGCCGAATGGAGCTACCGTCGTCGGCCCATGGATTTCTGTCGCGCGCCGGTGATTGAGCCCTACCCACATGCGCACGAACTCGGGTAAGCATCCATGAACCCTGTGAACCCTCGTGCATGCCTTAGTTTGCACCAAACCGAGCCCTAACTCACTTCGCACCAGCGTGTCGAACCGCGCCGCCGCTCGTACTCGCCGGCAACACTGCTCCGGTCACCATTGGCCGCGAGACAAACTCCATCGGATTCGTAATGATGCCAGCTGCATTTTCTCTCAAGGGACCTCACCGACATCCGCCACCAATCGCGGCCGGCGCCAGTGAGATTCTCCATCGGGTTGCCGAGCTCGCCTCTCCTCTTCCCCACCTCACCGCCATATGGGTCCTGGTCATTAGGCACCGAAAAATCGGGTAGGAGGAGGTTAAAAAACTTGTAAGGTTTGTTTTGTAAAAATTGTTCGGTTGACATGTGGGGTCACGGATCTACTTGTAAATAGACTAAAATCGGAGCACTCTTAAGAGATTTCTAAACCACCACGTGGCAAGGACCTCGGGTCCTAATTCAAGAACCCCAAGGGCCTTTTTGCAAAGTGGCTAGATGCTGACATGTGGACCCTGGACCCATTTGTAATAGTGATAAAATACCTGTGACCCTATTTAAAACTGAATAAAAGACCAAGACACCTTCAAATTTGCTGAAAATGTGCACAACTTGTAAAATCCATATAAAATCCAATCCAACACATTTTTGGGTGAAACAAATTTCTATGAACTCCCTATATAATGAACTTTAATTAAGAAGTATAAACCTTATCACCCACTGTGCAAGTTTTGTCCCTAAAATTCAAATAAGGAAAATCATACATAGGGCTAGCCTGAACTTATAAAATCCATAGAAAATTCAATTTAACTCATTTTTTAGCAAACTCAAATTCTAAAGATCCACCAACTTACCCTTCGGATTTAGGAAAAATAAAAACCCCTAGTTACTGTTTACACCCAAAATTGGCACCTAGGAATCAAAATACGGAAGATTGCCAATATTTGGAAGTTTGCCGGTTTCCTTCCGAGAGGCCGGTCTGACCGCCGTGTATAGGCCGGTCAGACCGGGCAGTGGGGCCGGTCAGACCGGAGGCATGTGGCCGGTCTGACCAGCAGAGTCCGAAACCTAGACGACTTCGTCGGTACTCGGGTTTCCTTTCTCCGTACGGTGTATCTCGGGTTTCCAAAATGTCTATCCTGAATTAGACGTGGAGAAGGGCCTGTGGAGGACAAGACCAACCCCTATATAAGGGCCAAGGCCGGTTCAATTGTAATGACAATCAAAACACAACATACAATCAATCTATTTGAATCATTTTCTTTACTTTTCAGCCATACTTTCTGTTTTGCCTAGTTTAGTCCACCTTTGTCAGTTTGCGCCGTAAACCGTCTGTTGCCGCTGCGAGAGTGCGACAACTCTTTGTAGGTTTGTCCCGAAACCTTCCGTTTGCTCACGAGATGAGTAGTTATCAATCTATCTATCTAAATCGGTTCCGCTAGCCGGTTTAATCTATAAAATCACTTTGTTCTAGTTTTTGCTAGATTGAAATGGTTGGCGACTCCGTACCAAGAACCACCGCAAAGCTTTAGGTGATTCGGTCATGTTCGTGCCTTTGCCAAAAAAGGTGCCAACACGATTTTTGGCGACTCCGCTGGGGAACACACGACGCCAACTCGGTTTCGACGCCGCCATGTCCAAGCAAGCGGCACAAGACGTGGAGCCATCCAACGTTGTCCACATCTCGTTGGACGACTTGGATGGGGAAGCTCGCCAAATCATGGAGGAGCGCATCCGAGCGATCACTCAAGAGGTGCTAGATCAATCTTACACCAAAACGCGACAAGGCGTCGTCATCAAGCCCGGGGGCCTGCTCAAGGTAACTCTCGGCGAGGTAAGCGCTGATCACATCTCTATGCCTATTCAAAAATTTGTTGCTAGTACGGTGGATGAGTCCGTTACTACCGCCATGAACAATAAGATTGAATCCGCTATGGAGGCTTGTTTTAATAGGTTGTTTATGGCGCACATGAGCGGCAAATCCGGTCTTCCCACGACCGATTCGCCGCCTACCTCGATTGCAAGTGGGAGTCAACCCCCTGTGAACCACATATTTAGCAAAACCGACGGGGCGATTGCCCAAGGCCCCGACGAAAATAGTTCTGTCGCCTCTATCGGTCTAGCTGGCCCTACGGTCGGTCTGACCGGCCCTACGGCCGGTCTGACCGGCCCACCGTATCTCGGTCTGACCGGTCCGACGGCTGGTTTGACCGGAACACAATACCTGGCTCGACCAGCCCTATGGCTGGCCGACGTGTCGCTTTACGCTCGGTCCGACGGTTCGCCATACATCGCCGACCGCGCCGTGCCGGCCCGCACCCATATTACACCGGCTCGACTAGGGGGCTATATGGCCGGTCAAACCGCGCTTACTTAGCCGGTCGACCGGGCCCATGGCCCGTCGACCGACGCCCGGTGCCACGGAGGTAGATCCCATCACGGGCAACTCGGTTCTATACCACGTTCCCGCACACGACTCCCCTATGGCTACTGTTCATGCACCGATTCTCCTGCATGTTCCCAATCAATACAATGATCCTAATAGGGGATATCCGCGCGACACGACAGATGGCCAATATGACAATATTGCACCGCAACAGCCTCCTTTTAGGCCGTCGGTCTTGCCCGACCCACCTAGGCCTGAAAATACGGAGGATCAGATTAGGAATATCATTAGAGAGTCGTTCGGAATTGAGCCCAGGAATCGTGCTAAGGTTTACCAAAAGTTGTATCCTGACTATTTTGATAACATCCCATAACCTCGTGGTTACAGAGTTGCTGAATTCACCAAAATCAGTGGAGATGATAATAGGACCACATGGGAGCACATCGGCCAATTCTTAGCGCAATGTGGGGAGGCTAGCACTTCGGATGCTTTTAAATTGCGCTTATTTTCTTTATCTTTATCCGGTGCCGCTTTTACTTGGTTTACATATTTACCGGCTAACTCTATTCATACTTGGGCTCAATTAGAACAGAAATTTCATGATTATTTTTACACTGGTGAGACTGAGCTTAGACTTTGTGACTTGACATCGGTTAGGCAAAAATATAATGAATCATTGCATTACATTAAGAGGTTTAGAGATGCTAGAAACCGATGTTTTAGCTTGAGTATAACGAGAGAGATTTGGCCGACCTTGCTTTCAATGGGTTGCTTGCTCCCATTAAAGAGAGGTTAGATGGCCAATAATTTCTTGATGTTAACCAAGTAATGCAGAAGGCTCTGGCTCAGGAAAGCCGAGTCAGGGATGCTAAAAAGTTTGTTAGGCCCAGCAATAAGAAACCTCATGTTAGCATGGTCGACTGTCCTAGTAGTGATTCCGATTCCGATGAAGGCGATCACGACATGTATATCGCTGAGTGGTCATGGACAAACAAGAACAAACCCTTTGTTTGTTCTAGCTTGACGCCGACTCCTCGCAAGGATCGGCAAAGTGAGATTAAGTACAGTTTTGATGTGGCCAAGTGTGATAGGAATTTTGATTATCTCTTGCAGGAGAAACAAATTAAGTTACCCAAAGGCCACATCATACCCTCATTAGAAGAATTGAAGCGCCGTTCTTATTGTAAATGGCACGATTCTTATTCGTATTCTAGTAATGAGTGTAATGTTTTTGGCGGCAGGTTCAATCGTCCATAGAGGAAAGACGATTGAAATTCATTGAGGGCCCGAAGATGAAGCTTTGACAGCGACCCTTTCCCGGTGAATACCATCGACCTTGATGGTAAGAAGGTGTTGATTCGGCCGAAGCAAGCCGAATCGGCTAAGGGAAAAGAAGTTGTCATTGGGGAGCCTAGGCCCAAGATGCTTGTGCCAAAGAGCCCAGAAGTTGGGACATGGAAGGAGAACAAGGCCAAGGCATCCACATCAAAGAAGCCCTACAAGCCGAAGGTAACCTTTGATATGCTCCTTGACAAGTACAAAAAGAAGAGTGCCGAAAAGGAGCTTGCCAAGGGAAAAAGACCAAGATCGCCTCCTAAGGAGCGATTTGGTCCTTCATCAAGGGTTTTGGAGCCACCGTTTCCCCATTGCCCTCAAGTCATGCCATGGGGACCATGCCCGATGCCGCCTCCAGGTTATCCGTTCCCTTACTTTATGCCTTGGGGGGCACCCCCACCTATGTACAACATGTCTCCGATGCTAGGTCGCCAAGGATGGAGGGGGAGAGGAGATCGCCGTGAGGGCATGCATCTACTTCTAGTGGAAGTCGGTTCCCCACAAAGGACCGGTTTGATGGCGAGAAAAGGGCATACAAGCGTGCCAAGCTTGAGGAGAGGGCTTCGGAGGCGATCACTATCAAGATAGGATCGTATGATGTGCCAGTACCATCTGGCAAGGAGGCTAAGTTGGTATTTGGCCCCCGAACCAAAGCTACGAAGGATGCCGCGCAGGAGAACAGTCAGACCGGACACACTGGCCGGTCTGACCGCAGCTTAGTAGCCGGTCCGACCGAGCCTTATGTCCGGTCTAACCGTAGTTCTGTAAGCAGTCAGACCGCGCCGTCTTGCCGGTCTGACCGTAGTGCTGTGAGCGGTCAGACCACGCCGTCGGCGGCCGGTCTAATACTCGTTCCGAGTCGGCCAGGGCTGAGTCGTCGGTCGGCCAGAAGATCTGATATCGGTCGGACCGGCCACCGGGCCGATCGACCGTCGTTCCGATAAGAAGGGTATCAGGGAAGTTCCCTCTTCGGGTAAAGGTAACGGGGGACATTATTTGCCTCCTGGAACAGAGCCGAATCCTAGATGGATGCCTGAGGATTTAACGGCTACCCAGAAGAGGAGGTTGCAGCGTCTTCGTGCTTCTGAGTTAAAGGAGAAGGAAGCCGAAGAGAGGAGAGACAGGGAGTTTGATGAGTTGCGACCGCCGCCTGCTTAGGAGTGGAAGCGTAAGTCATCAACTAATGAGAAGCCGGTAGTTGTTCAAAAGGATGAACAACCGGCTGTGGAGGCATCATCAGGCGAGAACATGGATATCGACATGGTTTGCATGTTGCCCATGGAGTTTTGCGCCATGGACAAGGCCGAGGTCGCTCAAATGTCACTAGGTCTGAAGGATGTGGTCTTTGAGAAGCCCGACGAGTCCAACCGTCACATGAAGCCTCTCTATTTGAAGGGCCACATTGATGGGAAGCCGGTCTCGAGGATGCTAGTGGATGGAGGCGCGGCGGTGAACCTGATGCCTTACTCTCTCTTCAAGAAGTTGGGTCACGAGGAAGCGGAGTAAAGAAGACCAACATGCTTCTCAACGGCTTCAACGGCGAGTCAACGGAGGCGAATGGAATCCTGTCCGTGGAGCTTACAGTGGGGAACAAGACATTGCCTACTGCCTTCTTCATCGTCGATGTACAAGGTAACTATAGTGTCATCTTGGGGCGTTGTTGGATCCATGCCAACTGCTGTGTTCCTTCTACTTTACATCAGTGCCTAGTACAGTGGGATGGTGATGAGGTTGAAGTAGTTCAGGCGGATACATCGGCTGAGGTTGCCATGGCCGATGTTTCTGTAGGATGGAAACATGGAGACATGTAGTGTTTATCAGGGCTAGATCTTTCTAGTTTTGATTTTATTAGTGTTTCCAAAGAAGGCTTTGTACCCATTTCTGTAAAGCCGGCTAGTTTAGCACGGCTGGGTGACATTACTTTGTATGATGAATAAAGCAACCAATTTGGAATGGTTACAAAAAAGAGTTCAAGAATATCGGTCAGCAGAGAACGATATTGGAGAGACTATAGAGGATTTTGACGAGGTAGAGAAGCTCGGTCAAGGGTTCACATCAGCGGGTCCATTAGAAGAAATAGACATAAGAGATGGGAGCGTACCACGACCGACCTTCATTAATAAAAACATGAGAGCCGATCATAGAGTTAAAATGATCGAGTTGCTTAGAGAGTATAGTGATTGCTTTGCATGGGAGTACCATGAAATGCCTGGACTTAGCCGTGATCTTGTTGAGCATCGGCTTCCGATGAAGTCAAGATTTGGGCCTCATAAACAACCTCCTCGTCGGTTTAACCCACTTATATATGATTGTGTCAAAGAAGAGATAGACCAATTGTTGAAACCGGGGTTTATTAGGCCATGCCGGTATGCGGAATGGGTGTCTAACATAGTACCGGTAGAAAAGAAAGGGAGCGGCAAGATTAGAGTGTGCATAGACTTTAGAGACTTAAATAAAGCCACTCCTAAAGATGAGTATCCTATGCCTATAGCCGACATGCTAATAAATGATGCCTCAGGTCATAGAGTGATTAGTTTTTTAGATGAAAATGTCGGCTACAACCAAATCTTTATGGCAGAGGAGGATATGTATAAGACAACCTTTAGATGTCCAGGATTTGTCGGGTTGTTTGAGTGGGTAGTCATGACATTCGGGTTAAAGAATGCCAGCGCAACATATCAAAGAGCGATGAACCTAATTTTCCATGATTTGTTAGGTTTTATCCTAAAAATCTACATTGATGGTATTGTAGTCAAATCGGGTGATATGGATGGACATATGGCCGATTTGAGGTTAGCTTTTGACAGGATGCATCGGTATGGTTTGAAGATGAACCCGCTCAAGTGTGCCTTCGGTGTGTCGGCGGGAAAATTCTTAGGATTCATGGTGCATGAGAGAGGGATTGAGACTGATCCTAAGAAAGTTGAGAAATTCAAGAATTCAAAGCGCCGACATGCAAGAGAGAAGTTTAGAGGTTGTTAGGTAAAGTGAATTATTTGAGAAGATTCATATCCAACCTAGCAGGTAAAATTGATGCTTTTGTGCCTATTCTACGCTTGAAGAAAGAAGCCGATTTTACTTGGGGGACAGCACAACAGGAGGCGTTTGAGGGTTTGAAAAAATATTTATCTACTCCGCCCATGGTGCGAGCTCCTAAAGCCGGAATTTCGTTTCGGCTGTATATTGCTGCTGAAGACAAAGTTATTGGAGCCGTTTTGACACAAGAGGAAGACAACAAAGAGTACATAATTACTTATTTAAGTTGCCGTCTTCTAGATGCCGAAACGAGGTATGTATTTGTAGAAAGGCTTTGTCTTTGTTTATACTATGCTTGTACCAAGTTACATCATTATTTGTTATCTAGTACATGCATAGTTACTTGTCAGACCGATGTTATTAAGCATATGTTGCAAAGGCCAATTCTAAGTGATAGAATTGGCAAATGGGCGTATACATTAATTGAATATGATTTGGCCTATGAATCATTGAAATCTATAAAAGGTCAGATTGTAGCGGACTTTATAGTAGATCATCATATAGATGTTGATTGTGGAGATGAAGTTCGTTTAGTTAGTGTTACACCTTGGAAAGTTTATTTTGATGGCTCTTCGTGTAAGGAGGGTCAAGGCATAGGTGTAGTTTTAGTTTCGCCCAATGGTCAATGCTTTGAAGCATCGGTTCGTCTAGAATATTATTGTACAAATAATCAAGCCGAATACAATGCTTTGTTATTCGGTTTACAAGTGATGGAAATTGTTGGAGCTACACATGTAGAAGCATTCGGTGATTCGGAATTGGTGGTGCAACAAGTTGCTGGGATCTACAAATGCTTCGACGGATCATTGAACATGTATTTAGATCAATGCCTAGATATCATTGCCAGTTTCGATGAAGTTACTATTAAGCATATTGCTAGGAATGAAAATTCTAGGGCAAATGACTTAGCTCAACAAGCATCTAGTTATAGCATCAAAAGAGGTTTATTTTTTATATTAGATCAAACGGTGCTTGATTATAGTTTTTTGGGCAAAATTGGCAAAGTGGCAGACCGTAGGCAATCTGACCGGTGCACTGTCGCCGGTTTGACTGTGGATGGCATCCGGTCTGACCGGCGTTCTGTAGTCGGTCTGACCGTGGGTGGTTGCCGGTTTGACCGGTGTTGCTTGGCCGGTCAGACCGACTTCACAGAAGGTGCTGGGGGGCATAATCTTCTCGATATAGAGGCCGAATTAGGTGGAAATTCGGACGTGTGTGCCCTGGAAACAGTAGATGATTGGTGAATTCCTTTGATTAGCTATTTGAAGGATCCTAGTCTTAGGGTTGATCGGAAAATTCGGCGGCAAGCGTATAAGTATACTTTGCTTGATGAAAAGCTATATCACCGAAATTTAGAGGCGTGCTATTAAAATGTTTAGATACCGATCAATCTAAAGTTGCTATGGGTGAAGTTCACGAGGGAATTTGCAGGACTCATCAATCGGCCCATAAAATGAACTGGTTGCTCAGAAGAGCGGGGTTCTATTGGCCGAGGATGATTGATGATTGCTTCGGATACTATAAGGGATGTGAAGCTTGTCAACGGTTCGGCAATGTTCAATTGGCACCGGCTTCGGTGTTGAATTCTATTATTAAACCATAGCCGTTCCGAGGGTGGGCTTTAGATTTTGTTGGTCAGATTTATCCTCCGTCTTCGAAGGGGCATCGGTTCGTGCTGGTTGCGACGGATTACTTCACCAAGTGGGCTGAAGCCGTGCCGCTTAGAAATATGACGCATAAGGAGGTAATTGATTTTATTCTGAAGAATATTATCCATAGATTCGGCATTCCTCAAACATTAACTACGGATCAAGGAGCTTCTTTTATGTCTAAAGAAGTGAAAAATGTTGCCGAATCTTATGGTATTAAGCTGTTGAGTTCGTCTCCTTACTACGCTCAGGCTAATGGACAAGCCGAGTCTAGTAATAAGACATTGTTGAAGTTGATCAAGAAGAAGGTCGAGGAACATCCGAGAAGGTGGCATGAGTGT
This sequence comes from Oryza australiensis, assembly GCA_019925245.2. Lineage (NCBI taxonomy): Eukaryota > Viridiplantae > Streptophyta > Magnoliopsida > Poales > Poaceae > Oryza > Oryza australiensis. Next base: position 782,370 of record JAIFGZ020000072.1, read on the forward strand.
GCTTTTGGGCCGATATCAAGCTTGAGCTCGTTTATGGACAAGAAGCCGTTTTATCGGTTGAGGTAAATCTGGGCTCTCTTCGATATATAAAGTAAGACGATTTGTCAGCTGAAGACTACAAGTTTTTGATGGGTGATAACCTTGATGAAGTGGTCGACAAACGTTTGAAGGCTTTGGAAGAAATAGAAAAGGAAAAGAAGAGAGTGGCTAAAGCATACAAGAAAAAGGTGAAGGCAAAGACGTTCCAAGTAGGAGATCTAGTATGGAAGACTATTTTGCCTTTAGGTTCCCGATCTAAAGAATTCGGTAAGTGGTCGCCGAGTTGGGAGGGACCTTATCGGATATACGGAATCGTTCGGGGCAATGTGTATTTCTTAGAGATGCTCCAAGGAGAACGGTTTCAGCGAGCTATCAACGGTAAATATCTGAAAAAATACTTCCCAAGTATTTGGCAAGATGCTTAGGGGGTGTTGTGGCCGGTAATTAAGTTATCGTCCTGAGTTAAAACATGTCTTATGCTTTTAGATTCCCGATGTTCATCATAAAAGGCAGGGGCAGTATTTACACCAAAAATTGGCACCTAGGAATCAAAATAGGGAACATTGCCAATATTTGGAAGTTTGTCGGTTTCCTTCGGAGAGGCCGGTCTGACCGCCGTGTATAGGCCGATCAGACCGGGCAGTGGGGCCAGTCCGACCGAAGGCATGTGGCCGGTCTGACCGGCAGAGTCCGAAACCTAGACGACTTCGTCGGTACTCGGGTTTCCTTTCTCCGTACAGTGTATCTCGGGTTTGCAAACATGTCTATTCTGAATTAGACGTGGAGAAGGGTCTGTGAAGGGCAAGACCAACCCCTATATAAGGGCCAAGGCCGGTTCAATTGTAATGACAATCAAAACACAACATACAATCAATCTATTTGAATCGTTTTCTTTACTTTTCAGCCATATTTTCTGTTTTGCCCTAGTTTAGTCCATCTTTATCGGTTTGCGCCGTAAACTGTCCGCCGCCGCTGCGAGAGTGCGACAACTCTTTGTAGGTTTGTCCCGAAAACCTTCCGTTTGCTCACGAGACGAGTAGTTATCAATCTATCTATCTAAATCGGTTTCGCTAGCCGGTTTAATCTACAAAATCCACTTTGTTCTAGTTTTTGCTAGATTGAAGTGGTTGGCGACTCCGTACCAAGAACCACCGCAAAGCTTTAGGTGATTCGATCATGTTCGTGCGTTTGCCAAAAAAGGTGCCAATAGTTACTTAGTGCCAAATACCCCTAAAACTATTAATGTTAAAATGATGTAATTTAGGTAGGCTAAACTTTGGAGATTTATATAAAATTTATTTTAATTCCTTTTTCAGTGAACTCAGGCACTCTAGAACCATCAAAATACCTACTTAAAAAATGTAAAATAAAAGCATATGTCTACTGTACAATAATATCACCTAAGTATTTATATGAGGAATAAACCACTTAGATGTGCACTACAACTTGTAAAATTTGTAGTAAATCCAATTTAAATCCTTTTTGGGTAACCTAAGTTTCTATTAAACCAGCAAGTAGTGAAATTCATTTAGGTAAAATAAAATATGACAACTCATGTACTAAAAATGTAGGAAGACCTTAAATAGTTAACCTAGGTGCTATTCACAATAAATGAACTAAGCAGCACTATATGTATATATGCATAGATGTATGTATAAATTATACACTAGCTCTAATAAATATAAATAAAACATGATGGACCAGTGAAACCTTAGGAACCATCCCAAATTACAAAGGCATGGTACACATAACACATATAACAATCCCTAGGTTAAAATGTTAAGGGACTAACATAGAACACCCTCTAGTTTATAAAGTAAGTAGTAAAGAAAATTTAAACTCTAAAAATCTTGGACTAGGTTTGACTAACTAAATAATTAATTTTTATAAATCCTTAGCAAATAAAACATGCTGGACCTACAACTCTTAAGTCATGCATTTATTAAACAATATAGACCTAGAACACGTTATATCGGTAAGATACATAATAAATTCTTAGAAACACTAAAAATTGTGAAACCAAATGTGTTGGCCTTAGAAAACACATCTCTTCACCTCTGTGAAGTCAAATTAACAAAAATAAAATTATAGGAACAGTGTCCAAACATCACCTAGCCCCATACCGATAAAACTTCTAAAAATCATAACTCCCAAATAGAGTAAGATAAATTAGAGATTCTTTCACCTAGATTCATTTTAGACCAGTACCTACACAATGTATAAAAATCATGCATTTTAGAGTATTTTGGATTTTTCGCCTATTTTCGGTGTTTAATCGCATACCGTGTGTTCTGTTTAGATGATTGCGTAAACGGAGGAGTGAAAGGTGTGCTAACTTTTTCTCCAGACCAAGGCAAGTTCATGCCCCTCCTTTGAACACATTGAACCCTTGTTTTTGGGCAATGTATTTTGTTTATGAAATTCTTGCATGCGTATTTTCCCGTAAATGTTGCTTTTAAGATAAGTTTGGTAGAGATATCCTGAACATTTGCACGAACCCCTTTTGAAAATGAAATCCTTTCTGATTTGAACCTTAGGACTAATTAGAGTACTTTAATTGTGCTCAGATGACTATACCATGTATGCTTTTACAAGTCCTGCAAATGCTTAGCCTTGCTCAAGTAGTAAACTAAGACATGGTTATGGACTAAATATTGTTCTATTTGAAAATCATTTTTGGACATTTTGAACCAGAGGTGAAACTCTGAATATTTGTGAAATAAAAATTGAAATAAAATGTGATTTTAGACTTGGACAGTAAGTGGTATGCTATTGATGTATTCGTATACCGATAGGGGGAGTGTTTGCCCGAGTCGATTAAGGACTGAACTACATGTCATTCATTGTGTATACCGTATATCCACATGTGCTAGTATGAGATAGCCTTAGCCGAGTAATCTATTTAGCACCTAGCCTTGCATTATGGTAGGCCGAAGTGTATGGGTTCGAATAACCCAGAGGAACTTCCTATTTACCATGTCGTGGTAGTTTAGGCGACTCAGTCTATCCAATACAACGATATCGTGCCACGTGGATGGGTTTCTGTCGTGTCCGCCACCACGGCGTTAAGTTAAGGCATGGGCCCACCACTTAACGGTTCTAGGTCCTATTCCAGTATGACCTAGGATGGAGGAAACATGTATCATGCTAGTGCAAGGCTAGGGACTAAGTAGTATAAAGGCTACGTTATGACCTCTAGATCGCACTCAACGTGAAGAGTGTGATAGAGTCTTACAAACTCCAAACAAACTAGAGTGTTCATATCATGTGGGTAAAGCTGTACAAACTCTGCAGAGTTAATAAAACTAATCGATTAGCCGTGCTCACGGTTATGAGCGACATGATGAAATGCTATGGGTATAAATCTTGAATTTTGTGATATCCAAAAAATGTTCTTTAAATAAATCTGTTTGTGTTGAATAAGATGTTGATTTATGCAATGAATTTGCCTTACTCCCCGATGTGGGTAAGGGATTGTTATCTACTCATTTATGTTGTAGCCATGCCATGTTTAGTGAAAATTTTATACATTGCTAAAAGTGCCTTGCTTAAATTATGTTATAAGTGGCTTGTGAACTAAAACTTGCTTTATGCTGAAAATCGAGACCACAAATAGCTTTTCCTTTGAATTAGAGCTTTCATGTACTTAGGTTTGATTGTGCTCTTTGACACTTGCGATTGGAATATCCATTTTGATGCAGGCCATAGACTTAGCTTCTAAGAGAATGCGGATAAACAATTGTTCTTCTAGGTCTTAAACTTAATGGGGATCTACCCCTAGTCGGTGTGCTTGTGGGTGGGTAATCAAGCCACCGTTGTTCGCTGCTATCTGATTTATATGTTTATTTGGCCGAACAGCCTATGTAATCAATAAGTTGATGTAAATCTTTAATTACCTTTCATCTTACATGTATTCGCTATGTATATCCATGCTTGAGATCAAAGTGTGAATCTAGTGCACATGCTGGGAACTAGATTCACATGAGTAAAAGTTAAGAATATTTGAGATGTTGTAGATCTTTAGCCGATTTTGTCAAGTCTCCTGAATGTATAACACATCTGGTCATCTGCTTCGCGTGGTTTGACAGGCACATCTCAGGCTGAAGTTGACTGACAGGCTAAAGGCCCAACAATGTCTCCAATATTCTTCTCTCGGGACATCGGACGTTCCATTATGTTTGTCGGATGATTTGAGGTGATTCACTTCATCCTACAAATATAATGGGAGGCCGGGTCGTCTCTGACAAGGCATGGTATCAGAGCCAATACTGACTATAAGAACCCCTTTAAGTTGGTCGTTTAGAATGAGTTCTCAAAAATTATTTTGAGAGCTTTGCTCTCAGCCACAAACTATTTGCGAAAAACATATTCAATCTTATATCTCACCCCTCTCTAGGGATTATTCTTCTCTAGATCTCTATTTCAAATTTGAAATTCTTATCTTGCTCTATAGGAGCACAATTTTTTGAAAATTTGTACTTCTGAGAAATAGAGTTTGAAAACACTAAATTAACATAACTAATCAGTGCCAAAATGTTTAGAAGAGATTTTGAGACCCCTTTGCAAACAATTCCTATGTACTAGTACGGATTTGCAAAATATCGGTTAGAAATAGCCTCTAGTGAATGGATTTTGAAATGGGTTGTTGAAAACTTAAAATTTGTTAGACATTATAGGGAATTCCATATCCTCAAGTTATCTCTGCACCAAAAGTGATTTGGGTTGATTTTGAGCTCCTATCTCTCAACTTTTCAAATTTCATCGATATGGCCTAAAACGGGTAGTTTGAAAAAGAATAGAATATATTGTGCTTAAACCTCTAGATTGATTGCTTAGATGGACCACCCAAAAATTATATAGTTTCTGGACCACTCTGACATAATGCATTTAAAAGGTAATACACTTAGACACCATAAAACTTGTGTAAACTTTTATTTTGTGCCGGTTGCTTTTTTTTCTGGAATCTTGAGTCAGTCTGTTTGAAAAATTTGCATAGGCTAAACTGTAGATGGTAAAACTGAGAAATTTTAAAAACAATATGTAGACTAACTCAGTAAGCTTCATGAATTTTTCCATAATTTTTAGACCCCTTCATCATAGTGAAATAGGTTGATCAGTTAGCCTAACGGTGTTCTGGAAAACTGCAGACAGTGGCCTTCATATTTTTGTATAGGCCAAACCATACCGCATAACATATGCATCTTTTACCAGTAGCCCCTACACATGCCCTGGAAGCCCCACGAATTTTATTAGAATTTCTTAGCCCCTGCATCAGGATGAAACCACCCACATAACTAGCATAAGCATGTTCTGAAAAATTTATAACAGCTGCCTTTATCTTTTCCTATAGCCTAAACCTTACTGGATAAAGTGTGAATATTTTTACAAAAGGTTGCCTACATAACCAGTAGGCACCACAAATTATAGTTTAATTTTTGAGTCATTGCAACATGACATGAAAATTCACATAGCCCTACATAGTCCTGTTCTAGAACCCATAGGTCGTCTGTTTCGCTAATTTGTGCGGACAAAACCTTAGGTGATAAAACCTTGGTTTTCGTAAGGTAGTTCACAAACGTAATCACCTATCACCATGATTTTTGCCCAAATTTTACACTTTTGGATCTAGCCCAGGGAGACCAGCAAAGACAGCAAGTCCACATTTTCCAGCCCTCCATCACTTGACCAAACCATCCCCTTTCGTGCAACACGACCATCACAAAAATCGCAAAAGATTTTCCCGCCAAAGGACATATTGTAGAGAGCCAAGGAGCAAAAGTTGAATGACCTTGTGTCCCTTCTAGATTGATCGCCAAGCCCCGTACATACCAAACCGATATATAGATGTACCTATGGCCATCCTGACGAATTTGACCTTTATTTTCCCAAAGTCCTCCCAATCAAGGGCCTTTTTAATTTTAAGGGGGATAGTGTACCCTGACCTCATACACCCATAGACAAGTATGAAGCCTTTGCGGGTCTCACAAACATGGTTTGGAGACTTGACTTGCAGCCTTGATAAAACCTCCCAATACTTGTATGTATACACCCTATTTGTTCTATGGCATGAAGGCAATACAAAACATTTTCATAAGCACTGGATCATTACATACATCCATCGCATCATTCATCATGATATCATGGCATTCATACATGCTTTTTCACATTAAAAAAGTATTGTCACACATGCCGTATAACAATCATTTTCCTACTAAGACCCTAGTATATGAATATAAACCCATGAGTAGCCGCGACCATTTTCCCATGCCTAAGAAAAACTTTGGGTAGAATCAACAGGCCCGCAAAACACCTTTTGGTAAAGACTATCCTTGAGACGAATGCCGCCCCAACCTAATACCCAATTAGACACTATGCCCTGTTCTCAGCAGAACAAGGTATAGATGAACCTGAGACTACCAGGTTAGATTATTTTCCATTTCATGAATCCTCCTAGCGTGGGTAAAGTTTATTAATCTGCGAGGTGGCTATGGAAACCCCGGGAATTACGGTCTGGCGTCTCAGGCGATCACGCGAGCGATTCCTTCCCCGACTACCTGCGATCTAGGTCACCTCGCCGGTGAACTCGATCGGCCCCGCCGTTACTCATTCCGGTAACGGCGTCCCCGTCCCGGCGTTGTCCTCTGGACGGTGACGGCCCCTTTTCTCGTCGGTTAGCCGGTCCTGGCGCCGCCGACCACAAACTTCCACTAGGGATTTGTCGGAGACGCCCGGACCACTCGTTCTAGTTGCAATATGAGTTGAAATGGTTCAGCACATATGGCAAGTATAATGAAACATCCGAAGTTCCAAGAAAGGGATAAGTGAGGCATTGCTGGGCCTTTAGCCTACCAGTCAACTTCAGCCTGAATTGTGCTCGTCAAACCACTCGAAGGTGGTGACCAGATGTGTTACACAATCAGGAGACTTGACAAAATGGCTAAAGATCTACAACGTCTCAAATATTCCTAACTCATACTCATGTGAATCTAACTCCCAGGAAGTGCATTAGATTCACATTTTCTTCTCAAGCATGAGTATACAAAGTAAATACAACTAGCATGAGAGTAAGCTACATATTACATCAATAGTCTTACTATTACATAGGCCGACCGACCAAATAAATATACAAACATCAGAGTGCAGCGAACAGCGGTGGCTTTAGTACTCGCCCACAAGCACACCGACTAGGGGTTTACCCCATTAAGTTCTCATCCTAGAAGAAGCAAATCGGGAACTTCCATCTCATAAGGACTAGAACTAAACCTGCAACCAAATGGATATTGTAATCGACAAGAGTCAGTACATTAACGAGTAATGTACTGGCAAGCACTGGACATACTACATGATAAGCTCATAATCAAAGGGGAGGCTATATAAGTAGCTCATTTTTCGCCTAAAGCGAGTTTTATTTCACAAATTATTTGAAAGAGAGTTGACAACTCAATTAACAAAAAAGTCGATTTAGTTTCATCATTAATTCCGTTTCGGTTCCACCATAATTATTATCTTGTCATCCTCCATGACAACAAGTCATATTTCACCTCCACACTCACACAACTCAACACATTTTACTGAAATCACATAATCACATTTTTAAAACAATTGTGTATATACTCATGACACTTCACCAAAGCGCTCTTGACCGTGAGCACGACTAATCGATTAGTTTTATTAACTCTGCAGAGTTTGTACAACTTTACCCATATGAAGTGCATCTCTCTAGCTTATTCGGTACCCGTCGGTACCACCATGCTCTATACATTGAGTATAGTCTAGAGGTCACCACGAATCCTTTACACTACTTAGTCTCTAGCCTTGCACCAGCACGATACGTGTTTTTCTCTATCCTAGGTCATACCAGAATAAGACCTAGAACCGTTAAGTGGTGGGCCCTCGCCTTAACTTAACGCCGTGGTGGCGGACATGACGGGAACCCACCCACGTGGCACGATATCGTCGTATTGGACAGACTTAGTCGCATAAACTACCACGTCGGAGTAAGTAGGAAGTTTCTCTGGGTTATTCCGAACCCATACACTTCGGCCTACCATAATGCAAGGCTAGGTGCTAAGAAGATTATTTGGCTAAGGCTATCCCATACTAGCACATGTGGATGTATGGTATCCTTGAGTTGATGACAGAAGTTTGGTCCTTAATCGACTCGGGCAAACACTCCCACTATCGACAAATGCAATTACCTCAATCGCACGCCAATTGCCGCCCACGTCAAAATCATACTTTTACACATTTTGTTATGCAAATACCCATCAAATTAAGCCCATTTCAGCAAGGGCATACTTTATCAAAACACACATTTTAATTCTAGATGGAACAATTATTTGCAAAATACTAGGCGAGGGTAAGCTATTGGTTGTACAAAGCGTTTTAAACCCATTGGAATACGATTGATGTACTCTAACCATTCCTAGGGATACAAACAGCGAGGAATTAAATTATTCAAGGAGGTAACACAACAAGTAGGTATATCTACCATACCCAAGTTTTTAAAATATCGATATATCCTATATTCATATGTAACTTTGCAAACAAATATTTTCATCCTTCAAAACATGGGGATTCAAGGTGTTCAAAGAGAAGAGGGGAAAAACTTGCCTTGGCTGCAGTAATCTCCCCTAGAATGAGTTTGGATGCAAGTCCCCTCACCGTCACGAAGCTATTTTCTAAACGAAAGTACCGATAATGGGTAAATACCCAAAACACGTAAAAAGTAAACATGCTCTAAAATGCATGGGTTCCTTAGTGTGGTTAGGGGCTGTGTGAACATGAGTTATGGTGAAGGACTTTCTATTTTATATATTCTATTTTTGGAGTTATTAATTTTTTTAAAGTTTGCTCGGTATGGTATAGGATTCAACTAGGCATCAGTCCTAAATGTTCTTACCAAAGGATTTTTATTGACCTAGACCTTCCAGAGGTGAAGGAAAATATTCCCTAAGATTATTACAATTTATTTTCATAATTTTTAGAGCTAAACTAAGTCTACTAGGGATCCTTGCGAATTTATAACGTGTTTTACACTTTTAACATGTTAAAGGGGTGTTAAAGGGCTTTAGGTCCAGAAATGGTTCCGGTTGTTATTTGGGATTTAAAGTGGTTTATTTAGTAAATACATTGTGAAGCTAGGTGCAACCATTGTTGGAGTTTTAAATGGTCTTTCCACATATATACATTATACACTTATTTTAATGGACATCCCTATGACAGGTTGACTAGCCTACCGTTTAGAGTATCTAATTTGGGCTTTTTTTCACTTTTTGTTTCAGTGGATGAGTGGATAGGTTTTATTTCACTAAATGGAAGTTCATTAGTCACTGATTTTACAGAAATTTGTTTTACCCAAAAGATTTAAAAGTGATTTCTATACGATCTTTACATGTTGGAGGGTGCAGGGACCCACTAGTTTCATTTATAATTGCCTTAGGGGATTTTACTACACAGGAGACGTATGATTTTATTTTACATTCCAAAGGTGCATGTTTGTGTGAGTCTACAGAATCTAGATTTACTCAAAAATATGGCAAAATGAATTTTTAATAAATCCCTAAAAGCTGACTGTCCCAAAATGTATATTTTCCCTAAAATTTGTTTTATAGGCATTTGTTCCAAGGAATGTACCCATGTTTGTTTTCCCTACTCAGAGAGGATATGTTGAGGAAGCTATAGGTTTTGGGTTTGCCCAAAATTAAGTTCATTTGAATTTTCTAGAGATTTTACAAATCATCCTTTGGTTTATGAGTGTCCTAGCTCATTTAATTTTTTGGGATATTTCCAGTGCAGTGAGTGGCAAGTTTTATCGTTTTACATTAAAGTTCATCATCTAAGGAGTCCACAGAAATTTGTTTTATTCAAAAATGTTTTCAAATGGATTTTATATGGATTTTTGAAGGTAGGTTCTATTTTCTGAAAAAGAATGCAAAGGCTGCTGCTTTCTGTCTCTCTGACGCGTGGGACCCACGGGTCAGTGGTTCATGTGTTTGAGACCGGCTTTGGCGCCTGAATGGTGGGACCCGATCGTCAACGAGACAACATGGAGAGGAGAGCAGGGCTCGTCGTCCGGAGCTCCTTCCCGGCCTCGCCGACGACGAATGGCGGCGTTTCAGTTGACACGATCAAAAGAGAAAAGGAAGAGTGCACATTGCGAACCGGGTGGTGGTAGTCTTGTGCACAGTGGTGGATGGAATAGTGCCGGCGACGAGCGCGAGCGGCATTGCGTGTTCGGGTGTCATGTACATCTAAGCTAGAGACCGATTTGTGCCAAGATAATGCATGTATAAGCATCTACAGAGGTTTTAGGTACTTACCCGTGCGTGCAATAGTCTTGGCGAAGCCTAGGTGTCCCTGGCGACGTGAGGCCCGATCGGCGGCATTGGCCGAACCAGGAGGACGACGGCGACAGCTCGACTCAGCCAATGCTTCGCTAGGAGGAGTTAACCATTAGGTTTCTGGGTACCCCGAGATGGTTCAAACGTGAGGAATTTGGCTAAGACTTACCGGAGCGAGCAGAATCGACAGCGGCGACACGTGTCGGCGGCTGGTCGGTTCCGAGGAAGACGAGTGCTGATCTCTTTCTTCGGTGCACCGTTGGCTGGGATCTTTTGGGGGAAATGGCAAGGGGGTCAAGGCGATGCTGTTGGTGCGAGGATTTGGTCTTCCCCGGTCTACATCGCCCGGAGCGGCGTCGAGGGTGCGGCGGCGACGCTCGGTGCGTGCTCTAGTCTCTGGTGGAGCGCGTCGGTGTTCCCGCGGCTACAAGAGATGAATGGAATTGGCGTCAATAGAGAAAATGTTCGGCATTGGATGAGGGTTAAGGGACGTGGAATAGAAAGGGATGACTGTGGCTTTGCTGCGACGGCGATGGTTGTCTTCTTCACGGCCGATGAGGACAAAGTGAGGGGAATGGAAAAGCTAGGCCTCCCCTCTTGGCTTGATCGGTTCTGAGGTGAAGCTAGGAGTTGGGCGATCGAGGTGGGAAGGTCTTGCAGGGCAGGGATAGCTCGCGCGGCGTCGACACCTCAGGGCCACGCGACGTCGACGTCTTGCGCCCGGTCGGCTGTGAGCTGCGTGCTTCAGCGGTGAAGATGAGTAAACACTGTGCGGTAGCTAGCTGCAGGTGCTGACAGTGGGCCCATCCTTGTGGTAAGCAAGGCAGTGAGGAGAGATGTGGGTAAGTTTCTATGTATAATCGAATTTTGGAGATGATTTTCGATATATTTCTTCTCGTTGTCTTTGCAGCTCTATAAAACACTGTGTGGTTTAGGAAAAATAATGAACATTTTTCTGTAGATAGAGGAGTAGATGAAGAACCCATTTTCTTTGGTTTCACTCAAAGATCTCTTATAGTTTGCTCACAGAAATTCGACAAAGTTTGGGTATTCTAAACCTTGTTTGAATTTTTAGGAGGTTCAAATAGCCCAGAAAAATTCTAGAAAAATCATATTAAATTTTGGCATCAAACCTAGTATTTGAATAAATTATTTTCTATATGGCTTTATGTGCATTTTAATCCCTTTTTAGGTGGAGTTTGTCTTTAGCTGATTAAAGGCATTTTCTTCCACATTAGGTTGCTATTTATTTGAGGCACAAAGGTCTTTTATGAAATTGTGTAAAAATTACTGTGGTGTGATTAGGAGGTAGGGCATCCACAGGAATTTTTCCATAATTTTATCCTACGTGGTTTAGTTCAGAGAAATCGGGATAACCTTTCTTCGTTTAGGCTTTACCCTTTATGCAAATGCGTCAAATTTTTGGTATGGTGCCTTCATAATACTTTTCCTTGAGCTGTAGGCATGAACATGTAATGAGATGAGAGTTACAAATTTTCAAATTGTATAGAGAATCCTCTTACCAAATACGTGTTATGCATATGCATGCTCTCATGCTTTAAAGGAACAATGTGCAAAAGTTGAGAGGTTTTATTTTTAAATCCCACAGTTTTAGTCATGCCTTCAATTTAAAATACTCCACCTGGGATAGAGATGAAAATTTCATGATCAGGAAATTGGAGATCCTTACTCCTGGTTTTGTCTTATCAGTATTTTACATAACCCTAGGATCTGGGTCTATGACAGGATTTTGCCGCTTAGGACCCCCTAAGTCGGATTTCACTCGTGTGGGCTGCTCTTCTCACAGCGCAGCCGTTTCACAGGTGTTTGCCTCTACTCTGACGTCCATGGCGTCAGGTGGAGTCTTTGGTATGGAGGCCGGGGGTTCGACACAAAACCCTAATGTGATTGATCTGTTGCGACGCATGAACCTCACCGAGGAGGAGGGGGGCTGTTGCAGATTTTAGTGACTGTGAGGAGGATCCTGGGGATTCACCCGTCGAATGGGCACTGGTAGGGAAAGTCCTTTCGTCGACTGTGGTGAGCGTGAATACGATCTGCTCTGTGATGAAATAGGCATGGGGAAATCCGGTGGGATTGAAGTTTCGAGCAATTGGAGAGAGGGCTGCTAACCTATTTGTGGCCGATTTTGGTAGCACTGGGGATCGCCAGCAGTTCTGGAGCGCTCCCCATGCATGGTGGGACGCCATGCGGTGGTTTTAAAGGAGTCTGATGAAAGATTATGTGCAAGTGACATCGTTTTTTATCTAATGGAGATGTGGGTACGAATTCCTAACCTCCCGCTGGGCTGGATGAACCAGGCAAGGGGGTCTAGAGCCTTGAGCTTGATTGGCAAGGTAGTGAAGATGGACGTTTGTCACGCCCAGAAATTCAGACCCGAATTTCCGAAGCTATATGTGTATAAAAATCCCTGTCCAGGACCAGCCAGGGTACACATACAACAATTGTTGATATTACAGTTCCACGTCTTAGAAACAATACAAAAAAATTACAAAAGAGCAGCGGAAAAAGAAAAAGGGCCTAAGCCTAAGCTTGACGCTGGCCACGCGGCTTCGACCACTCCACAGGCAGCTTCCAGAGTGTAGGACAAGCCTACTCCACTTCGGCTTCGTCTTCAACCTCTGGCTCGGGTTCTGGTGAAGGGGCAAGGGTGAGTACTTCCACGTACTCAGCAAGTCATGCCGGAAGGGGAGAGGAATGAATGCAGGGAAGACAAGGGTTTGGCTAGGGTTTGCTTTAGCGCAAACGGCAGGGGTTTTTCCAAACAATACAGATTTTGAACATAGTCAAAACAATAGTAATTTGAGTAATTAAAGCATTTTGAATCCAACACTGTACAACGTTATCCCCACGTTGGGGGCAGGCCCAAACCATCCACCTATACTAGTCATGTTCCAAAACTTAGGGTGTAAAAGTGTGAGACTAATCACGGAGAGCTCGGTCGATTGCCCCATTACCGCGGGCACGACTATTCAAAAAGATTTACTCTGATCGGAGGTGTACAACTGTACCCACAAGACATAGCCCGACAACACGGTCTCCTGTGCGCCGGAATACCACTGCGGTACCCCGGAAAGGGAACTGTGATATGACCTTTCGTATAACCCCTCACTAACCAAGCGAACCCCACCAAGGTTTTGCCCCCACTCCCAGACCCTGGGAGTGGGCAGCCCCCCCGAGTGCCTCGGTGAATCCGGCAGCCTAGCAACCCTTATACCGGGGCTGACTGAAACTCCATCCCGCTCACCCTTGCCGATGGGTCCGTCAGCTAGGAGAGGCTACACTACGGGACCTACCTTACCCATTTTGGCTTGTGGTTTGCACGATCATTCTCCCGAGGGGTCTCGTGAACCGGTCCTTAATTGCTATTGGCGCCGCTAACCAAAACCATAGCGCCCACACCTCACCATTTGTCATATTTTAGTTATTAGTCCGGTTCACCTGAATCTATAATCATTAATCCTCCGAATAGAAGTCCAGGAGAGATAAATTAAGTGAGAAATGACCCAATTTGTGAGCTAGTGAGTCTAAGCCAGGCTAAGCATAACCTAGTCCTGAATCTAATCATATTATTTACCCAAGTTTGATCAAAGGGTTTGGGGTGTCAAACCTGTAACATCCTGAAAATCGAAGGAGTAGAATTCGGAAAGTGAAAATCGGAACTCACAAAAACTTTTTGGAATCATTACTTCTTATCGTGTTTTTCGATCTTAATTGCCGGTTCAGCGATATAAGATTTTCTTCTAGTATTACTTTGAGGTAAAATGGAATAAAACCCTAAGCATTTCAATCCCAGCCGGTGAAAACAATTTCAAAATAAACAGGTGTGTACTCTGAAAAGAGCATATAGATATATATATGTATATAATAGGGTGCATTACAAAAAGGGATAAATTAATGTTTTAACTCTAATTAATGGGGGAAATATAATAAATAATTAGAATTGGATGGCAAAAATATTTTTGGAAAAAGAGAAATAAAATTTGAAATTTGGCTTCAATCAAAATTCCATTTTTTTTTGAATTTAAGAGAAGAGGCAAAATAAAAAAATGGAAAATATATATAAAGAAAAATATGGGGAAAAATGGGAAATATACTTTAGAAATTGTTCGTGAATACCAAGAATTATTTGGGATTTTTAGGAATAAAAGAAATGGAAATGGAAATTAGGATTTCAAAATTCGGGATAAATGGAAAAATGCACTATTCATCGCGTCACAGGTGTTCGACCCAAGACCGTCAGCCATGTTCGCGCGCGCCACGCGCCGAGCGCCGTGCCGCGCCGTACCAGGACGCCCTCGCCCGCGTGCTCTCGCTGACGACACCGTCCTGCGCACACAGCTGCCGCCGGTACAGTCGTGCCACTCCGCGGTCGCCGAAGTCGTCGCTGACGCCGCGCTAGGCCGTCGCCATGTCGTCGCCGTACTGCCCGCGTGAGCGCCGCGTCTGTACAGTCCGCATGCTCCGCCCTCGCCGCGCTCACCATACGCACACACATCGGCTGCAGTCGCCGCACGTCGCGCACGATCTCCCCGCGACCGCGCCATGCCGCTGACGCCTGCGCCATTGCTGCCGTCGCGTCGCCCTCGCCGTCGACCGCCTATAAGAAGCCTCCCCAGACCCGGCCCCCAACATCAAAAATACTCCCCTGTGTTCACTCGTGCTTTCCCCCCAATTTCCCCCAAGGATTAGCCACTACATTGCGCGAATTTTGGGAAAGATCGGAGCTCGGCCGGAGGAACCCTAATTCGACCGCCCGTGCGACACTCCGAAATTCGTCACCCTCGGCCGATTCCTTCCCGAATTAAAGGTACCATCATCATCCCCGTGCTCTAGGTATTATTTCCCCTAAGCTCCCGAGCCAAATGGTCGCGGAAAATCGCCGGCGACGAACCCCTAGAATTCCCCTGTCTCGGCCGCCGAACCACCTCGCCGTCGCCGGCCCTGCAGCGCCTCTCGGCCGAACCAACCTCACCTTTAGCATCCCTAGGGTTCACCGTGCTCGTAGACCTCTCACTTTAGCCGAGCTTCGTCGGATTATGCTGCCGACGAGCGCCACCGCCGCCGAACCACCTCGCCGTCGCCGGCCTTTTCCGCCGCTCCCGGTCTCGGTCGAGTGGAGAAATGGAGCCCTTATGGTCCCAAGATGGTGTAGCGCCCCTCTTTCCCCTAGCTCGGCCCTCCCTCGCCGTCGGCACCCCTCCCTCACCGTCGGCGCCGGGAGGGAGCAGGAAAAGGGAGGAAGAAGCGAGGAAGGAAGAAAAGAAAAGGGAAAAAGAAAAGGAAGGGAAAAAAGGGAAATAGAAAAAGAAAAATAGTAAAGAAATTAGGGTAAAATATTTTGAAATATTTTGGAAATATTTTAGGATAAAAAGATAAGGTTTTTGAAATATTATTATCTAGGAATGAGTATAATATTCTTTTTCCTTCCAAAAAGAAATACTTTGTGAAAATAATTTCTAGATTAAATTTTTCCTTTTTATGAATTCAAATATTGTCCGACCTCTAATTTGTTATCGAAGTTCACATGAGACCTTTTTAAAGATTTGTTAAGCATGAATGTCATTATTCGGTCGTTAGAATTTCAAAACCCCTAGCAAATATAGTTGCAACATTAAAAATAAATTATTGGAGATATGGAAATTAGAAATCTAATTATTCTAGGACGCCTTCAAATTTAGGTACCAAATATATATTTATTACGAGATGGTTTGCTCGGTTTAAGCTGGACTCCATTTCGTTGATTCAACTATTAAAATTTCCGAAGTTTGAGGTTGTGTTTGGAATCCGCTTCCGCGATCATTTTGAGATCTCTTTCTTTTTCGTTGATATTGTTGGATTTTAATTGGATTCAACCCTTCTTTTCGCACGTACGGATAGCGTCCGAAGAAGTGAACACCGACTACGCGGAAGACCCCACTCAACCGGCGTGCGAGCAAGGCAAGTCTTCACACCCTTTGAACATATCGATCCCAATTGCGAAATGATGTTATTTTAAACTTTAAACCTGCATGCTTTGAGTTACCTATACTTGTTATGCCATCCCTTGCTGTTGATTACCTTTAGAATTGCTCCTTGTAACTCGCGATGTGATACAAACAACCGAAGAATAACTTGAAACCGCTTAGCCATGCTATACTTAGATTTATGCATACTCATGACTTTATGAAAAGGCTTTGTGCTTGGGCAACTACCTTAGGGGAGGTGGTTGAGATTCGGCATGTGGAGACATGAGCGCCACATGGCCATGATGAATTAAGTTTGATGAAAATGGAAAGTACTATACAAATGTTTTAGGCGCGGCGGGATGATTTGGGTGGATTCGGAAAAGGCAAGTGCCGACCCTGGTCAATTAAGGACCGAGCCATGAGATAGCGGAAACGAGTCGGTACAACCGTACTTCTCGAATGGGTATAGACCTAGCTGATTAGATGGCCGAGCGGAGCGGTATCCTTGCATAGATGGTTCTCTATGATGTGGTTATGGGATGAGAATGAGGCTGCGGCCTTTGTTATGAATGGTGGAATTAAACTACGTTAATTAAACTTAAAGATTGGAAATGTCTTCCCTTACCCCGGGTGCGCGAACTCCTCTCACTGCTAGAAAAGGACGGCTAGAGTGCTGAGGACATAAGTTCATGGAGCCGCCAAAGTAAGGTTATCGAAAGGCTTTGCCGTGACCGTCTCATGTGTTGAGGCGTAGGCTCATTTGTTGGGTGTCGCGGAGTACGGGTAAAGTGTACATCCACTGCAGTGTGAATGAATCAATCTATTCGAATAGCCGTGCTCGCGGATATTGAGCATCGTGACAAGACTTTCGCTTGGCTAGACTTTGAACTTAAAAATGCTGGGATGGGTTTGCATGATGATTTTATTCACTGGTGGATCAACTTCTCGAGAGTACGAGAAGGGGTGGACTCCCCAGAAAATCATGACGAACCGGAGGCGGGAAGCCATCCTTGGAATCACGATGGATGGTAGACGAACCGTCGCCGGGTTAATGAACTATGAAATTAAAACTTGATTTGGCTAGTCGGTAGGCTTGTGAAAAGAATTGTGAAAACGGCTTTACGCAAAAATAACCCTAGCCATGTTCTTTGAATAACCTTATCATATGCATCAATTCTGTGTTGGCTTGCTGAGTACGGTTGGTACTCACCCTTGCTATACGCACAAACCTCCAGCTGATGGAGTTGAAGAGCCGAAAGATCCATACGCTTATCACCAGGAGGACGAGGGAACTGACGGCGCATATTAGACTTTAGCTCCGGTCGTTGCCTGTGGCAATTGACAAGCCGCTGCCTCTTTTCGCTGCCTTATCTAAACTCTGTTTTTATGTTGTATTCGGACCATAAGGTCCTGTGGGATGAACAATGCCTTCGGGCCTATTAATGTAATAATGGTATTGTAAGACTATTCTTGCATGCGCACTTGATTATCCAGTATTGTATTCGTGGGTACCAACTACTTGATCCAGGGAAATGGTACTATGAACACGAAAGATTCCCGCCTCAAAATCGGGGGTCCACAGAGCTGGTATCAGAGCCATGCGACCGTAGGCTAAGACCAAATGGCGCCCTACCCCTAACTAGAAGGCTAAAGGGAAATATCCCTACAGTAGGATCAGTTTTGAACTATTATTTCCGAAAATGCAAATATATCTTTCCTACATCCGTATTTCTTTTTACCAAATGATTATGATAGCTCTCTCCGCTAACCCCAAGTTGCCTATAAAAGCAGATGTCAAACCACGACGGAACACAGGAAGCCACTGTTCCGCGAGACGAGGGGTTCGTGGTACAACTTCAGTCCCTACTATGGTGTTTGAGGTACCGGAACCACCCACCTATCACACCAAAAGACATGGCTCCGAGATGTATCCAGCTCGGGAGGCAGCCGTATCCATAGAAGCCCGCATGGGAAGCGAGACATCTTCGCTTCCACACTCGCTACCACCGGGACCTCGCAGGCGGCTATTCGGATGCGGCTCGCGAGGCCTTCCTTCGCCTTAATGCGGAACACCGTGCCGAACTCACAATGACAGAGTTCGTGCATCATCCTTACCGCGAAGAGGGCAACCCGTCTGCACGTGTGGAGGCTACCCCCGCTGTTACAACCCGATGGTCACACGTCTATCGCGTTGGGCGGAGACGAGAGCGACGCATACGAGGAGGCCCCGCTCGAGATCAACGATCGCGAGCCACGCCTCAATGATCCGGTCAACAGCTACCAAGGCCGTGGAGACCGAGATAAGCATCTGCCGCAGACTCACCGCAGGCCAATGGTGCTCGGTATGAGCAACTCTCGGACCGCTACATGGCCGAGAGGAGGCTCGGTAGAGCTGGAAGAGCAGCTCGGGAAGAGCAAGCGCAGATCAACCGGCTAGAGGAACATGCGCACTCGTCCCGTCTACGCTGCAGTACTTCCACCGAGCCCGTACCATCACCTCCCCTGTGCCCGACCACTATTACCTTATGACTCCAGCAAGCTTAGATACTTTTCAAGCTATGATGGAGCAAGCTTTATGTTGAGCACGAGCCGCACTGCACTGGTAGACCCCACTGCTTGCCACATCCATGGGACCCACCCCGAGCTCCGTACCGCACCATCCGAGCGGGATCGGGAGAGGGTAACCCCATCCAGATCTACACCGATACGGAGTCCGAGGCGAGCCCATGGAGATCAAATGGGAGTCTAGCGACACCGACTCAATGGAGGAGGAAGTTCCCCCTCGTCGCGCGACTCACACGGGAGGCCCCTCACCCGCCGATCGCTCGCAAGAGTACGCGGCCACCGAGTCGGAAGATTCGGCGTGACTCGAGGCCACCACCTCCGAGCCATGGGGACTTCGGTTTGCTTCACAGCGCAGACCACCTACTTCCGGCGCCGGCTCTTGCGGGTGGTTGGATGACTAGGCGGAAGGACCTTCCCGGCTCGCAGCACTTCCTATTTCCCCTTAATTAGTTGATGTAGTTGGACGATATAATTATTATTGCTATCCTGTCATGAAGGACTGTGTGTGTACAGTCCGTGTACCCCCTTATGTAATATGATGAACCTGAGCATCGCCTCGCGATGTCTTAAATTCGAATGCTTATTATTATTTCACCTTGACTGTTGATTGAAGATCATTCGAAAGAACTTGAAGAAAAATTTCCCTGTGAACTATAACCTAAACTAGTCCGATCTCTTGATTCATCTCCCTTCTTCAGATGGCACATCGCCGCAGGGCCGCAGCGACCAACGAGAACCCGCCAGAACCTAACCCCTCCACCCTGGCGGAGGTCATGGCTATGCAGACCCAGCTACTCCAAGCGATTGCTAATAATCAAGGAGGTCGAGGAGGATCGAGTCTGGGGGAATTCATGAGAGCTAAGCCGCCCACTTTTTCCACGGCCGAAGAGCCTATGGATGCCGAAGATTGGCTAAGAGTGATAGAGAAGAAGCTAACCCTCGTCAGGATCCGAGAAGCGGATAGAGTTATCTTCGCTACTAACCAGCTAGAGGGTCCCGCGAGTGACTGGTGGGACACCTACAAGGAGACACGAGCTGAAGACGCCGGTGAACCAACATGGGAGGAATTCACGGCTGCGTTCCGTGAGAATTTCGTGCCATGCAGTGATGAGGATGAAGAAAACGAGTTCCGCAGATCGCGTCAAGGGAACACCTCAGTACAAGAATATCTCGAACAAGTTCACCCGCTTGCCGTTATGCCACCAGTGACTGCAGACGAAGAAGAAAAGATAGACAAATTCATTGAGGGACTAAATGACGAACCGGGGACCAATGATCGGGCGGGATCACACCGGCTTCCAAAGCCTCATCAACAAGGTCGTCCGACTTGTGCATGACCAAAAGGTGGTAGACAATAACCGCAAGAGGAGGCTCGCTATGGCTCGCCCATTTCAGGGAACGCCACAACGCCCCAAGGGAGCCACCCCGTCGGATGGAAGCCAAATGTTCCGGCAACCGGACGTTCTCCCGCTTCCGACCATGTCAACAGTCAGCCACACCTCGGCCGTACGCCCACACCAACCCTAGCCGCTCCAGGAAGAAGGAATGTGAGTGTTTCAATTGCGGAGAATTCGAGCACTACTCCAATAGCTGCCCAAAACCACGCAACGCCCCGTGCGCACCGGCGCCAATGCAACGCCCGTCCGAGGAACCCCCACCCTGCGGCGGGGACGAGGTCTATTCAGACCCCGCTACCCAACGAGGCGCCACCGGGTTTCGACGTGGTCGGTGAATCATGTGCGGGCGGAAGAAGCTCGGAGGACCAGAGCGTATTGATGGGTATGTTCTCTATCAACTCGCACCGATTAAAGTTTTATTCGATTCGGAGCCTCGCATTCATTCATATCTTCCCAAGTAAGCAAACAACACCACCTACACCAAGTAGCACTTAAGAGGCCTATGTTGGTACACTCACTGGGAGACATAACCGTACCCCATGCTGCATTAATGTGCCCATACGGATTAGAGACGTGGTGTTTCTCTCAAACCTTATGGTGCTATCACTCCGGACCATAGACGTCATACTCGGGATGGATTGGTTGATCAAAAATAATGGGATTATAGACTGCAGTCGAAGGGAAGTCACGGTATCCACCCCATGGGGATCACCGATGAGCATAACTATGGATCAAAACCCAAAGCTATGTGAGCAAGCTGCGGGAGTGTTCACCATGCTACCCTTAGGCGGAATGCCCGTAGTACAAGAATACCCGGATGTGTTTCCCGAGGAATTACCCGGAATGCCCCCGGATCGCGACGTAGAATTTATCATCGATCTAATGCCGGTACGCCCCCATATCCAAGAGACCTTATCGAATGCGGCCAACGAGTTAGAGGAACTCAAGAAGCGATAAGGGAACTACAAGAGAAGGGATTTGTACGCCCCAGCTCTTCTCCCTGGGGAGCCTCCGTACTTTTCGTCAAAAAGAAGGATGGGAGTATGAGAATGTGTGTGGACTACCGATCGCTGAATGAAGTGACTATCAAGAACAAGTACCCGCTACCTCGAATCGATGACCTATTCGATTCAACTTAAGGGTGCACGGGTGTTTTCAAAGATTGATCTACGGTCGGGATATCATCGATTGAAGATTAGAGCGGAGATATTCCTAAGACGGCGTTCTCTACACGTTACGGCTTATATGAGTTCACGTGATGTCCTTTGGATTGACCAATGCCCCGCATACTTTATGAACTCGATGAACAAGGTATTCATGGAATACCTGGACAAATTCGTATTGGTGTTCATCGACGATATACTTATCTACTCCAAGAATGATGAGGAACACGCGGAGCATCTACGACTCGCTTGGAAAAGTTACGAGAGCACCACTGTATGCAAAATTCAGCAAATGCGAGTTCGGCTCAAGGAAGTCGCTTTTCTTGGCCACGTGGTTTCAGGAGGAGTAGCAGAGACCCCGCCAAGGTCGAAGCGTCACGGGATGGAAGGCACCCAAGTCGGTGACGGAAGTTCGGAGTTTCTTGGGCTTGGCCGGTTATTACCGACGGTTTATCGAAGGGTTTTCCATTGTAGCCCGACCTATGACTCAACTTCCGAAGAAGGAAAAGAAGTTTGAATGGAATGAGAAGTGCCAAAAGCCTTCGACCAATTAAAAGAAAAGTTAACCCTGCCCCAATCTTGACCTTACCCGACAACCGGAAGGACTTCGTGATGTACTTGTGATGCATCCGGCAAGGATTAGGAGGAGTATTAATGTAGGATGGGAAGGTCGTAGCGTATGCCTCGCGACGATTACGACCCCACGAAGAGAATTATCCCACACACGACTGGAATTAGCCGCGGTTGTACACGCATTGAAGATCCGGAGACACTATCGATCGGGAACCACCGTGATGTGTATACCGATCACAAGAGCCTAAAATATTTCTTTACTCGGCCCGATCTCAATCTACGACGAGGCGATGGCTGGAGTTGATCAAGGATTACGATCTAGGAATTCATTATCATCCCGCAAGGCAAATGTAGTGGCCGATGCGCCGAGCCGCAAAGCCCAATGCAACCACATGGGATTGGGAGGTATGGCCGCCGAACTTCAAGAAGAAATGGCTAGACTCAATCTACACCCGATTCCTCACGGAGAAGTGAACTCTGGAAATCCAACCTCTACCGAGAACCCAAATAGAGGAAGCTCAAAAGGGGAATGAGGAAACCCGGAAATCAAGGAACGCATGGCGCTGGACGCGCTCGGGAGTTTTCAATAGATGACAAGGGAATCTGTGGTACAAGAAAAGAATCGTGTGCCCGAACGAGGCGGTTTGAGAGGATTGATCTTAAAGGAAGCCCACGAATCGGCATATTCGTTACATCCGGAAGCACGAAAATGTACCAGGACTTGAAAGGAGAATACGGTGGCCCAATATGAAGAGAGATGTAGCCGAATACGTAGCCATGTGCGATGTGTGCCAAAGGGTGAAAGCCGAGCATCAACGGCACCGTGCTAGCAGCCACTCAAGATTCCCGAATGGAAATGGGACGAGATAGGCATGGATTTCATAGTGGGACTACCCAAAACTATGATCGGTTACGATTCCATTTGGGTAATAGTAGATCGGCTCACCAAGACCGCGATTTATACCCATGAAAACTAACTACAACGGTGCCAAGCAAGCAGAACTATATATGAGTAGGATTGTATGTCTTCACGGTGTACCAAAGAGGATCATATCGATCGTGGTACCCAATTCACATCTCATTTTTGGAGCAAAGTCCACGAGGCACTTGGAAGTCATCTCGCTTTCACCGCCTATCATCCATGCATGAGGGCGGGCGAAAGGACGAACCAAGTCTTGGAGGATATGCCGAGAGCTCGTGCATTGGATTTCACCAAGGATTGGGAGAAATGCTTGCCGTACGCCGAGTTCTCTTACAACAATAGCTATTAAGCCGTCCGAAGATGTCGCCAAACGAAGCTCTATTTGGTCGCCGATGTCGGACCCCATTGATGTGGTCGAAACCGGTGAACGAGCCGTATTCGGGCCTGACATAATCAAGGAGGCCGAGGAAAAGGTTCGCCGATTCGGGACCGACTACAAAGCTGCTCAATCACGACAAAAGAGCTACGCAGATACTCGACGAAGAGAATTGGAATTCAAAGAGGGTGACTACGTGTATCTAAAGGTCTCACCACTACGGGAACACAGAGGTTCAAAGTCAAGGGAAACTCGCACCACGATACGTGGGCCCATTCCGATAAGCGCTAGGAGAGGAGAAGTGGCTTACCAATTGAACCGCCCGAGAATCTCTCCGATGTCCACCCGTATTTCACGTGTCACGTGAAGAAATGTCTGGGTACGGAAGAGCAAGCCCGTTAGAAACCATCCATGTCCACAGTGATCTTACCTACCCGGAGCATCCAATCAAGATACTAGACGAAGCGAAAAGAAGACACGAACCAAGTCGTGGCGCATGTACAAAGTACAATGGAGCAATCACACCGAAGAAGAAGCTACCGGGAGAGCGAAGAATTCCCGAGGACGGAATATCCACACCTATTCGGCAATGTAAGAAAATCTCGGGACGAGATTTATTGTTAGGGGGTAGGTTTGTAACATCCGAAAATCGAAGGAGTAGAATTCGGAACGTGAAAATCGGAACTCACAAAAACTTTTGGAATCATTACTTCTTATCGTGTTTTTCGATCTTAATTGCCGTTCAGCGATATAAGATTTTCTTCTAGTATTACTTTGAGGTAAAATGGAATAAAACCCTAAGCATTTCAATCCAGGGTGAAAACAATTTCAAAATAAACAGTGTGTACTCGAAAAGAGCATATAGATATATATATGTATATAATAGGTGCATTACAAAAAGGGATAAATTAATGTTTTAACTCTAATTAATGGGGGGAAATATAATAAATAATTAGAATTGGATGGCAAAAATATTTTTGGAAAAAGAGAAATAAAATTTGAAATTTGGCTTCAATCAAAATTCCATTTTTTTTGAATTTAAGAGAAGAGGCAAAATAAAAAAAATGGAAAATATATATAAAGAAAAATATGGGGAAAAATGGGAAATATACTTTAGAAATTGTTCGTGAATACCAAGAATTATTTGGGATTTTTAGGAATAAAAGAAATGGAATGGAAATTAGGATTTCAAAATTCGGGATAAATGGAAAAATGCACTATTCATCGCGTCACAGGTGTTCGACCCAAGACCGTCAGCCATGTTCGCGCGCGCCACGCGCCGAGCGCCGTGCCGCGCCGTACCAGGACGCCCTCGCCCGCGTGCTCTCGCTGACGACACCGTCCTCGCGCACACATGCGCCGCGGCGGCCGCGCGCCACTCCGCGGTCGCGAAGTCACCGGCCGACGCCGCGCTAGGTCGTCGCCATGTCGTCGCACGCCGCGTGAGCGCCGCGCTCGACCCCGCATGCTCCGCCCTCGCCGCGCTCACCGTACGCACACACATCGGCTGCGGTCGCCGCACGTCGCGCACGATCTCCCCGCGACCGCGCCATGCCGCCGACGCCGCGCCATTGCCGCCGTCGCGTCGCCCTCGCCGTCGACCGCCTATAAGAAGCCTCCCTGCACCCGGCCCCCAACATCAAAAATACTCCCCTGTGTTCACTCGTGCTTTCCCCCAATTTCCCCAAGGATTAGCCACTACATTGCGCGAATTTTGGGAAAGATCGGAGCTCACGGAGGAACCCTAATTCGACCGCCCGTGCGACACTCCGAAATTCGTCACCCTCGGCCGATTCCTTCCCGAATTAAAGGTACCATCATCATCCCCGTGCTCTAGGTATTATTTCCCCTAAGCTCCCCGAGCCAAATGGTCGCGGAAAATCGCCGGCGACGAACCCCTAGAATTCCCCCGTCTCGGCCGCCGAACCACCTCGCCGTCGCCGCCCGCTGCAGCGCCTCTCCGGCCGAACCAACCTCACCTTTAGCATCGCTAGGGTTCACCGATGCTCGTAGACCTCTCACTTTAGCCGAGCTTCGCCGGATTATGCTGCCGACGAGCGCCACCGCCGCCGAACCACCTCGCCGTCGCGCCTTTTCCGACTCCCGGTCTCGGTCGAGTGGAGAAATGGAGCCCTCATGGTCCCAAGATGGTGTAGCGCCCCTCTTTCCCCTAGCTCCGGCCCTCCCTCGCCGTCGGCACCCCCTCCCTCACCGTCGGCCGCCGGGGGAGAACAGAGCAGGGAAAAGGGAGGGAAGAAGCAGAGGAAGGAAGAAAAGAAAAGGGAAAAAGAAAAGGAAGGGAAAAAAGGGAAATAGAAAAAGAAAAATAGTAAAGAAATTAGGGTAAAATATTTTGAAATATTTTGGAAATATTTTAGGATAAAAAGATAAGGTTTTTGAAATATTATTATCTAGGAATGAGTATAATATTCTTTTTCTTCCAAAAAGAAATACTTTGTGAAAATAATTTCTAGATTAAATTTTTCCTTTTATGAATTCAAATATTGTTCCACCTCTAATTTGTTATCGAAGTTCACATGAGACCTTTTTAAAGATTTGTTAAGCACGAATGTCATTATTCGGTCGTTAGAATTTCAAAACCCCTAGCAAATATAGTTGCAACATTAAAAATAAATTATTGAAGATATGGAAATTAGAAATCTAATTATTCTAGGACGTCTTCAAATTTAGGTACCAAATATATATTTATTACGAGATGGTTTGCTCGGTTTAACTGGACTCCATTTCGTTGATTCAACTATTAAAATTTCCGAAGTTTGAGGTTGTGTTTGGAATCCGCTTCCCGCGATCATTTTGAGATCTCTTTCTTTTTTGTTGATATTGTTGGATTTTAATTGGATTCAACCCTTCTTTTCGCACGTACGGATAGCGTCCGAAGAAGTGAACACTGACTACGCGGAAGACCCCACTCAACCAGCGTGCGAGCAAGGCAAGTCTTCACACCCTTTGAACATATCAATCCCAATTGCGAAATGATGTTATTTTAAACTTTAAACCTGCATGCTTTTACGAGTTACCTATACTTGTTATGCCATTCCTTGCTTGTTGATTACCTTTAGAATTGCTCCTTGTAACTCGCGATGTGATACAAACAATCGAAGAATAACTTCGTAAACCGCTTAGCCATGCTATACTTAGATTTATGCATACTCATGACTTTATGAAAAGGCTTTGTGCTTGGGCAACTACCTTAGGGAGGTGGTTGAGATTCGGCATGTGGAGACATGAGCGCCACATGGCCATGATGAATTAAGTTTGATGAAAATGGAAAGTACTATACAAATGTTTTAGACAGGGCGGCGGGATGATTTGGGTGGATTGGAAAAGGCAAGTGCCGACCCAGTCATTAAGGACCGAGCCATGAGATAGCCGGAAACGAGCCGTACAACCGTACTTCTCGAATGGGTATAGACCTAGCGATTAGATGGCCGAGCGGAGGCGTATCCTTGCATAGATGGTTCTCTATGATGTGGTTATGGGATGAGAATGAGGCTGCGGCCTTTGTTATGAATGGTGGAATTAAACTACGTTAATTAAACTTAAAGATTGGAAATGTCTTCCCTTACCCCGGGTGCGCCAACTCCTCTCTCACTGCTAGAAAAGGACGGCTAGAGTGCCGAGGACATAAGTTCATGGAGCGGACGCCAAAGTAAGGTTATCGAAAGGCTTTGCCGTGACCGTCTCATGTGTTGAGGCGTAGGCTCATTTGTTGGGCTGTCGCGGAGTACGGGTAAAGTGTACATCCACTGCGGTGTGAATGAATCAATCTATTCGAATAGCCGTGCTCGCGGATATTGAGCATCGTGACAAGACTTTCGCTTGGCTAGACTTTGAACTTAAAAATGCTGGGATGGGTTTGCATGATGATTTTATTCACTGGTGGATCAACTTCTCGAGAGTACGAGAAGGGGTGGACTCCCAGAAAATCATGACGAACCGGAGGCGGGAAGCCATCCTTGGAATCACGATGGATGGTAGACGAACCGTCGCCGGGTTAATGAACTATGAAATTAAAACTTGATTTGGCTAGTCGGTAGGCTTGTGAAAAGAATTGTGAAAACCGGCTTTACGCAAAAATAACCCTAGCCATGTTCTTTGAATAACCTTATCATATGCATCAATTCGTGTTGGCTTGCCGAGTACGGTTGGTACTCACCCTTGCTATACGCACAAACCTCCAGTGATGGAGTTGAAGAGCGGAAGATCCATACGCTTATCACCGGGAGGACGAGGAACCGACGGCGCATATTAGACTTTAGCTCCTGCGTTGCTCGTGGCAATTGACAAGCCGCCGCCTCTTTCCGCCGCCTTATCTAAACTCGTTTTTATGTTGTATTCGGACCATAAGGTCCGTGGGATGAACAATGCCTTCGGGCCTATTAATGTAATAATGGTATTGTAAGACTATTCTTGCATGCGCACTTGATTATCCAGTACTGTATTCGTGGGTACCAACTACTTGATCCAGGGAAATGGTACTATGAACACGAAAGATTCCCGCCTCAAAATCGGGGGTCCACAAAACCTAAGGCATAAACTAAGCATAAGGTGTACTATTTCCCATGAAATGATAATATAAAATACATGCAATTTCATAGAATAAAACAGGTGCCTTAACAAAATTGGAGCAATATGATCAATAATGTGGTATGACTTGCCTTGCTCTTCGGCTTGGGGGACTTCCGCGATGACTTGAAAGTAAACCGGGACGGAGGGACTACCGGGATCTACACGCCAAACAAGCACTTCAACAAAACAGGCTAGAAAGCTACTAAAACAGGGAACAAAACCATTTTTAATGGATTCTTGGCATTTTTATGAATTTAATGAAATTTGAATGGGCTACAACAGAGGTCGGATCGAAAAGATATGATTTTTAGAAGTTTTCTGGGTTTTTTACTAAAACAGAAAAATCCTTAATAATTTATTGCGCAATAAACCCCGGGGGAGGCATCAGCGGCTAGGGCTGATGTCAGCGCCCGAGGGCTGACGCCAGCGGCCGCGGGAGTGCCGGTCCACGGTGGACCGGGTCCACGGCCGGACCGAGCGGTGCACCACGTGGCGCACACGTGGTACCGAGGTGGCCACCACGTGGCTTGCCACGTGGGCGAGCGAGGACGGACGGTGCCGATCGGACGGAGCCGATCGGACGGCTGAGAAGAAAGGGCGCGGGCGCGATCGGCCGTAGCGGTGGTGGCCGGTGGCGGAGACCGGCCGGTGCCATACGGGCCACGCGCGCGGGCGCGGGTGTGACGCGGGTTTCGCGCGTTCTCGCGCTCGGTGCTGCGGGTTCGGTCGAGGGAACAAGAAGAGTGGCTCACCGCGGGGTCGCCGGAGTTGAGGGAGACGGCGGCGACAGCGGCGAGGGAGACGGTGGGAGCTCGCGGGGGAGGGTGGCCGAGGCAGCGCGGGTGCAGGGAAGAAGGAAGGAGACTACAGGAGCTCGCGGGGCGGCAGGACGTCGGGATGACGCGGCTGAAGTCCGTCGACGGGTTCCAAAGCAAGGGCGCACGGCATGGGGACGATAGAGAGAGAGAGGCTTGAGTGGAGGTGTGGGAGCTCGGGGAGGGCGAGGGGGTGCTTAAATAGGGAAAGGGGAGGTCGGCGGTGACCGGATAAGGGCGCAATTGCTCGCCGGCGCAATTTTTGGGGGAATAATGGCCCGCGGTTAAATCCGGCCATTAAGGGGCGCGGGAGCGGCGGCCGGGGCGATTGAAAGCGGCGGGAGAGGCGGACGGCCGAGATCCGCGTGGGGCAGAGGCGGTGTCACGCCCGGAAAATAGAACACTATGTTCCCATTGTGAGTGCATAAATCCTTGTCCCAGGAGGCAAGGTACACATTACATAGTTGGTAATTAACAGAGTAAACAAGCGGAAGCGTAGATAGAGTACTTTATTACATGGGCGACCAAAGGCCCAACACTGAAAGATAAACAAATAAAAGACGACAGCTAAGACGGGCCACCATAGGCGCTTTGACGGCAGGCACGAGCTAGACACCAAAGCCTTCAACCTCGAAACACTCCTCTGCTGGAAGGGAAAAAAAAGAGCAAGGCTGAGTACAACCACCGTACTCAGCAAGCCATGCCGAAAAAATGCAAATATAGTGCAAGGGAGTACAAGGAATTTATATATAAAGCTATTTTGCACAAAAACAGCATTTCAAGCATTTAAATATTTAAAGGCATTTAGTTAAAACACGAGCCTATCTCTAATCATATTATTATCAAACCACGCACCAACGCGATCTTGCCTTAACCCAGACCAACAAGTGCTATATTTAATTATTTCAGTTTTAAATAGAATTAAAGTCTAACTTGGGTACATTGCTTGGCTTGCCCATAACCGAGGGCACGGCTATTCGAATAGATTAAACTCTGATCAGAGGTGTACATCTTTACCCACCAGACATGCCTTCCTCACGTGTTGCGACGTGCCACATGCCACCATGGCATACGGACGGAAGCCATGACATAACTCATCGCTTAGCACCGCCCTAAACAAAGAAGACTAACATAGACTTCCCCGCCAGTGCCCCGGGTCGAGCGGCATGCCTATGTCCCTAGGCATCTCGACTCGTCCTGAGTCTTCACTTGCCAGAAACATCAGCCCTTCCTAGGGCTTCATCCATCCCTATCCGTGTCTTTTCTATTCAGGACCGTATTAAACAACGTGTTAAGCCTTACCCATTAGACAGGTGGTAGTACGGAATACGCCTTGCAACAGAGGCCCGAAGACTGGTCCTTATGGCGGCCGAGGTGCGCCGACAAAACCATGCACCTCGTGCCCAGTAGAAAACATGGTTGAGGAAATTTTGAAGGGGAAATTTATTGTCAAAGCTAAATAACCAATATTTCCATTATTTACAAATTAGTTCTTAGTCTAATTATTGAAAACATCTAACTGTTTCTATTTAAGCAGGGCTAAGCATATTCCTAAATTTTTACTAGTAAGCACCACATATATAAAGTACTCACTAGTCTTATTTTTCCTAGGGTTACCAAGGTTAATAATAATACAATTAATAAGGCTATAACAAGGAGAATCGGTACGGCTAAATAAAACAGTGATACACGCGGAAATTTAATAAAGTGAAATGCAATAATTTAAATAAAAATAATTTTATAAATTGGGGCAACAATATGATCAAGATGATATGACTTGCCTTGCTCGCTACCAAAGTCTTCAAGGTCGACCTCGAGGTAGAGCGGCTCTTACGGATCTACAAGATGCGACGAACGCAAAAAAAAAGGCCAAAAGATAAATAACAACCATATAAGATAGAGAAACAAAGCAGAAAAATGGATTCTACACCGTTTAAGGAAAAATTAGCAATTTGAACGGGTTGATTCTGAGTTCAAACGGTCAAGATATGGCCGTTTGAATTTTAGGCGTTGTTTGAATAGCGATTTACGAATTCATGAATTATTTTCGCAATTTGAACCATTACTGCTGCTTGAGAGGGAGACATGAAAACAGATGAAAGGGAGAGATGGCAGTGGGTGGCGGCAAGCTCACCAGAGCAGCGAAAACAGCGAGGAGACGACGAAGAATGCCAGTGGTGAGGGAGAGGGACGCCGGGGAGAGGAAAAGGAGGGGTCGGCCGGAGGGAGAAACGGCGCCGGCCATTCATGGCGTCGGTTCACAGGAGATGAACATGCATCGATTAAAGACTCATTAGTGCACGATTGGGGTTGATTCAAGAGGGGAAATAATGAGGAGGTGAAGGGGAATCGATTTTTGCAATCAAATGGGAGGGAAATTGACCGGGGAGGCAGATCAATTGATGGCTGCACTAGGGTTTTTCACGGGAGAGAGAGGAACACGCATTGCTCAAGGTTGAAGACGACACTGTTTGGTGGGGCCCATCTGCCAGGTGCGCGGGCACGCGCCCTCGCGCACGTGCGTGGTGCAGCGGCGCGGCTGCTGCTTGCTGGGCCGAGCAGGAAAGAGATGGGCCGGGGAGAGGAAAAGAAAAGGAGGGGGCGGCTGGGCTGAGGAGGGAGAGAGGAGAGATGGGCCGGCGGCCCAAAAGGAGAGGGAGAGGTTCAGTTTTAATTATTTTTTTTAGAAATATGAGAAAGGTTATTGTTGCATTTAAAATATTTGATGCTCTGAAAATTAAAGTAAAAATTGGTTACATATTTTGAAGCATGAGGAATTCGAACAAAGTTCCCACATGCCGGTTCGAGTTGAACTTTGGGATTTTTAATCGTTGGAGGCTATTTTTGATATTTTTTACAATTTCTAGAAATTCCCTTTTCACAATGATTTATAATTAAACGATTTTTCGGGCGCGACAAACCTACCCCCCTTACAGAGAATCTCGTCCCCGAGATTCGGAAGCACCGCTGAAGAGATGGGGATGGGCTGACTTCAACTCGTCTTCGCGCTCCCAGGTGGCTTCTTCTTCAGAATGATTGCTCCACTGAACCTTGCAAAAACGGATGACTCGATTGCGTGTATGCCTTTCTGAGATGTCCAAGATTTTGATTGGCTTCTCCACATAAGTTAAATCCTCTTGGATCTCGATCTGCGTAGGATCGGCTTGCTCTATCGGCACCAGACATTTCTTGAGTTGGGAGACATGGAACACGTAGTGGACACTTCCCAATGTAACTGGCAAGTCGAGCTGATAGGCAACTTCTCCTCTTCTTCTCAAGATCTTGTACGGTCCAACATATCTCAGTGCAAGCTAGCCCTTTCGTGTTGAATCTTTGAACTCCCCTAAGTGGAGTGACTCGTAAATACACATAATCACCGGCTTCGAAAGTAAGATCTCAGCGACGATTGTCTGCATAGCTCTTCTATCTAGACTGGGCCACTTTCAAGTTCTTTTGGATGATCCTAACTTTTTCCTCAGCTTCTCTAAGAACATCTGTACCAAAAACCTGTCGTTCCCCTGTCTGATCCCAAAGGAGTGGGGTTCTACACTTTCGGCCATACAAAGCTTCATACGGAGCCATTTGTAGACTAGACTGATAGCTGTTGTTGTATGAAAATTCTGCATAAGGGAGACTCTTATCCCAAGTTTTCCTAAAATCAAGGACACAAGCCCGAAGCATGTCTTCAAGAATCTGATTGATTCGTTCTGTCTGGCCATCTGTTTGTGGGTGGTAAGCAGTGCTAAAATTCAAACGTGTTCCCAATTCCTCTTGCAACTTCTGCCAAAACTTGGAAGTAAATTGACTACCTCGGTCAGACACGATCTTCTTCGGAATACCATGAAGACAAACGATGCGAGCAAAATATAGTTCTGCCAATTTGCTGCCTGAGTAAGTAGTTTTGACTGGAATGAAATGTGCCACTTTCGTCAGTCTATCAATGACTACCTAGATTGAGTCATAACCACCTTGAGTTCGGGGAAGACCAGTAATAAAATCCATTCCAATTTCCTCCCATTTCCACTCTAGAATCTGGAGTGGTTGAAGCAATCCTGCTGGTCTCTGGTGTTCAATATTGATTCGTCGACATACATCACATAAGGCCACAAATTCAGCTATCTCCCGCTTCATGCTGACCCACCAATACTTGGCTTTCAAGTCTAAATACATCTTGGTACTACCTGGGTGGATGGAGTACTGGCTTTCATGTGCTTCTTGTAGGATGAGCTTCTTTATTTCTGGAATGTTTGGGACACAGATACGATCTCCATTCCAGATTGCTCCATATTCGTCCTCAACAAACCGGTTGCTTTTCCTCTCCTCATATTTCTCCTGAGTTCTTTAATATCAGTGTCATCTTTTTGGGCTTCGCGAATTTGATCAAGAAGCAAAGGCCTAGCTTCTAAGGTTGCTAGAAAACCTCGCTTGACGATGCCTAGATTCAACGATTCTATCTCCTTGCAAAGAACAGAAGAATACTGCTCGCGATGAACCGTGTTGCAGTAGCTTTTTCTACTCAAAGCATCAGCCACCACGTTGGCTTTCCCGGGGTGATAGTGAATTCCCACATCGTAATCCTTGATTAATTCCAACCACCTTCTTTGGCGTAGGTTTAGATCCGGCTGGGTGAAAATATACTTCAAGCTCTTATGATCAGTGTATAGCTCGCAACGATTCCCAACGAGATAATGACGCCAAATTTTTAGAGCATGCACTACGGCTGCCAACTCAAGATCATGAGTGGGGTAGTTGTTCTCATGCGGACGTAACTGTCGGGATGCATAAGCCACCACATGTCCTTGCATTAACACACAACCCAAACCTTGATGGGAGGCATCACAATACTCTTGGAAATCTTTGTTAATATCGCGAGAACCAAAGCTGGAGAGGACACCGGTTTGTTTTTGAGCAATTGAAATGCCTTCTCGCATTGTGGGGTCCATACAAACTTTTCTTCTTTCTTCAATAACGAGTCATTGGTCTAGCTATCTTCGAGAAGTTTTCAATGAACCGCGGTAATACCCGCCAATCCCAGGAAGCTACGAATTTGAGTGACTTTTTGGGTTGATTCCACTTGGTAACCGATTCAAGCGTAGTGGGGTCTACTTGCCACTCCTTGAGAAGATATGACATGGCCTAAGAACATTACTTCGACAACTAGAATTCACATTTACTAAATTTGGCATACGTTGATGCGTCCGAGTTTCTCTAGGGTTAGACGCAAATGTTGCTCATGCTCTTCTTTTGTCTTAGAATAAATCAAAATTTCATCGATGAAGACAACCACGAACTTATCCAGATACTCCATGAAAACTTTGTTCATCAAGTTCATAAAGAAAAGGAGCATTGGTCAACCCGAATGACATTTCTGTACATTCATATAGACCATATCTGGTGGTGAAGGCCGTCTTGGGGATATCTTCTTCATGGATTCGTAGCTGGTGATATCCTGATCGGAGATCAATCTTGGAGAATACAGCGGCTCCCTTCAATTGGTCAAACAAATCATCGATCCGAGGTAATGGGTATTTGTTCTTGATAGTGACTTCATTGAGTCCACGATAATCAATACACATTCGTTTGGTCTTGTCTTTCTTCTCAACAAAGATTACCGGTGCTCCCCATGGGGATGTGCTGGGACGAATATACCCTTTCTCCTTTAATTCATCCACTTGCTTCTTTACTTCGGCCAATTCGTTGGCGCTCACCCGATACGGTCTTTTGGAGATAGGTGCGGTACCAGGTACTAGATGAATTCGAAACTCAATCTCTCTTTTGGGGGGCATTCCTGGCAAGTCTCCGGGGAACACATCCGCGTAATCCTTGACTATTGAGATTCCTTCAAGACGGACCTGATGCAGAACTTGCGGGCAGGTCAGGGTGGGATGAGCATAGGCGATGACTGGCTGATCAGGACCATTGTGTAACGTGATGGTTCTACGGGCACAATCCAATACCACTTGATGGCGAGCAAGAAAGTTCATTCCAAGGATAATATCTAGATCTTTGGATTCTAGAAGGATGAGATTGGCTAGAAAAGGAATCCCTTGGATTTCTATGGACACTGATGGACTGAACTGCCGAGCTGGCATTTGACCACCGGGGGTAGTAATTAGCATAGCATTGCTAAGGCTTTCTACCCTCAAGTTATGTTGCGCCACAAATTTTCTTGATATGAATGAGTGTGTTGCTCCAGAATCAAATAAAACTGATGCACAAACGAAATTAATCAGAAACGTACCAATGATAACTTCCGAAGCTGCCTGCACATCCTCTGCGTGGACGTGGTTCACACGTCCCCGATCATGTTGTTGCTGCCACCATTGTTGCGGACGGTGCACGGCCTTGCGGGCGCTTCGGCTTCGGGCATTTGTTAGCAAAATGCCCGGTTCATGGTAGTTGAAGCATAGGAGGACTTTTCCATCACGGTCTTTGTTGGTTGGCACTCCTGTGCTGCTTGTTGGAGTAGGATGAGGTGCACGGTTTATCACCTGGTTCTGCTGCTGCGGTGAAGACCTGTTGACAAATTGCATAGAGCAAGTTGGGCGGAACTGTGAGTTGGAGGAAGATCCACCGTGATGAGGAGTGGTATAACGGAGCTTCTGACTTGGCCCCTGTTGTGCCTTGAAGTTTGCCATGCGTCGCTTGAGACTATCGAGTTCTTTGTTCTTGGCTTCCTGGTGGATAGACTTGTCCACCAAACGCTGGAAATCGACATAGTCACTAGAGATCAACTATACGATAGCTCGGGGTTGAGTCTGAGAGACTTTTCTGCTTATCTTCATCTTCGCGTACTTCCTCGGGGCATATCCGGCAAGACGGTTGAATTCTTGCAAATATTCTGTTACTGAGTGGTTGCCTTGCTTTAGATCCCGAAACTCTCGCTTCTTCAAAGCCATAATACCAGCTGGCACATGAGACTTTCTAAATGCGGCGTTGAAGCGACCCCAAGTGATAGGTTGTTCGCGGGTTGGGTGGCTTGGGCTGGTCCCACCATTCGAAGCGGGTCCTTGGAGTTGGTGGGCAGCGAAGGCAACTTTTTCAGCATCGGTGCCTGGATTAGGTCAAGTTTCTTATTGATGGTGTGCAGCCAATCTATAGCATCTACGGGGTTGGAGGTGCTAGAGAAAGTGGGTGGGCGAATATGTAGGAATTCTGCGAGCTTGGACGGAGGGGAGGTGGTGGAGCGTTAGCGGCATTCGGTTTTGGATATGATAGAGAAGAGCAGCCATCATATTGGTTTGTTGAGCTAGTATCTGGGTGAGAATGGGATTGTCATGAGGTGGGGGTGGTGGAGGGGGCGGTGGTGCGTTCTCATTATCACGTGCATTGCCTTCTGCCCTGTGCTCATCAGCTGCTGACCTCCTGGTGTTCACCATCTGACCGAACAAAGCAAGAGAAGGATAAGGAGACAGAAAAGAAAAGCAAGAGCCAAACTATTAACCCAACTTATTTAGATTTTTATTATACTGATGTTGGTGAGATAGCTCAAGTTTTAACAGGGCGAAGCTATACCACAACGAGCCGGTATAGGCTGCGCTCACTCACACCAAAGAGCCATAAGACAAACGAGGAAAAACACACATGCCCTGAAGCTACTCATCTGCTGCCGGAGGAGTGCTACCACTGCTGGAGGCGTCGCTGCGAGGGGCCTTCAGAGTCAGAACCTTGCCTTCTGCCAGGGCCTTGCGAATGAGGGACGGCCTGGTGGTGCTCTTGCGGATGGTGATCTTCAGGCTGCGGCAGACACGACGACGCTTGGGAGAGGCGTCCTGGCCGTTGGCAAGCTTGAGCTGACGCATTTCCTCTTCCAAGGCGTCGAGCTCCTTCTTGAGACTCAGGTTTTCCTGGCGCAGACTCAGGATCCGCAGGTTGTTATCCACCAACCCACGCTTCACGAGCCTGTGGAAGTCGATGCGAGCAGTGTCATAGGCCTCCACCATCCGAGCAAGGTGACGAACGGTGGTGTCGTCCTCCAAGCGGGTCCCCCTAAAGCTGGCGTAGTCACTCGGGTCCATGCAACGAGGGTGGTAGCGGTACGGAGTGTGCTGTAGCTCATAGTTGTACGTCATCCCCAACAAGCCAATGAGGAGAAGCGCCGTGCTCTGGCAAGCCTCCACGAATGTGTCTCCTTCAGCCGAGGCAGTCAGCGAGGAGCGGTTGGGGTGGCTGGAAAGGAGGGTAGCCGTGACCTCCCATTCTGCCTGGGGAGCGTCGTCGTTGCTGGTAGCAGGAAGCTTCACTCCCGTGTACTCCACCTCATTGGTGTAGCCGAGATGAAGGCAAAGGTGATGCAGCTCCAGAACGAAACCATCTTGCCCATATCCGAGATGGGTCAAGGGGAGGGCCATCTACAAAATTTTTGAAAATGAAAGGTCAGTAAGAAATTTTAAAAGAGTAAGCAGGTAAAGATAGAATACAAGTTTTCGTAAATAGGGACAAATTTAAGTAAAAAAATATTTTCTAGGGGTTGTCTCGCTCGTCCTAGGGTCAAAGGAGGCTCTGATACCAACTTGTCACGCCCGAAAAATAGAACACTATATTTCGATTGTGAGTGCATAAATCCTTGTCCCAGGAGGCAAGGTACACATTACATAGTTGGTAATTAACAGAGTAAACAAGTGGAAGCGTAGATAGAGTACTTTATTACATGGGCGACCAAAGGCCCAACACTGAAAGATAAACAAATAAAAGACGACAGCTAAGACGGGCCACCACAGGCGCTTTGACGGCAGGCACGAGCTAGACACCAAAGCCTTCAACCTCGAAACCCTTCCTAGGGCTTCATCCATCCCTATCCGTGTCTTTTCTGTTCAGGACCATACTAAACAACGTGTTAAGCCTTACCCATTAGACAGGTGGTAGTACGGAATATGCCTTGCAACAGAGGCTCGAAGACCGGTCCTTATGGCGGCCGAGGTGCGACTAACAAAACCATGCACCTCGTGCCCAGCCGAAAACATGGTTGGGGAAATTTTGAAGGGGAAATTTATTGTCAAAGCTAAACAACCAATATTTCCATTATTTACAAATTAGTTCTTAGTCTAATTATTGAAAACATCTAACTGTTTCTATTTAAGCAGGGCTAAGCATATTCCTAAATTTTTACTAGTAAGCACCACATATAAAAAGTACTCACTAGTCTTATTTTTCCTAGGGTTACCAAGGTTAATAATAGTACAATTAATAAGGCTATAACAAGGAGAATCAGTACGGCTAAATAAAACAGTGATACACGTGGAAATTTAATAAAGCGAAATGCAATAATTTAAATAAGAATAATTTTATAAATTGGGGCAACAATATGATCAAGATGATATGACTTGCCTTGCTCGCTACCAAAGTCTTCAACGTCGACCTCGAGGTAGAGCGGCTCTTTCGGATCTACAAGACGCGACAAACGCAAAATAAAAAGGCCAAAAGATAAATAACAACCATATAAGATACAGAAACAAAGTAAAAAAATGGGTTCTACACCGTTTAAGGAAAAATTAGCAATTTGAACGGGTCGATTCTCGAGTTCAAACGGTCAAGATATGGCCGTTTGAATTTTAGGCATTGTTTGAATAGCGATTTACGAATTCATGAATTATTTTTGCAATTTGAACCATTGCTGCTGCTTGAGAGGGAGACATGAAAACAGAGGAAAGGGAGAGATGGCGGTGGGTGGCGGCAAGCTCACCGGAGCAAAGCAGCGAGGAGACGACGAAGAATGCCGGTGGTGAGGAAGAGGCGGTGCGCGGCCGGATTGCTAGTGACGTCGTTGTTCCGTGGTTCCTTGCGCAATAGAGAAGTGAATGAGGGAGAGGGAAGGGAGGACGGTGTGGGGAAGAAAGGAGGGGGGTTGGGCACCCTTTTATAGGACGGGGAGGGAGAGGGACGGGGGAGAGGAAAAGGAGGGGTCGGCGGAGGGAGAAACGGCGCCGGCCATTCATGGCGTCGGTTCACGGGAGATGAACATGCATCGATTAAAGACTCATTAGTGCACGATTGGGGTTGATTCAAGAGGGAAATAATGAGGAGGTGAAAGGAATCGATTTTTGCAATCAAATGGAGGGAAATCGGACCGGGGAGCGAGATCAATTGATGACTGCGCTAGGGTTTTTCACGGGAGAGAGAGGAACACGCATTGCTCAAGGTTGAAGACGACATGTTTGGTGGGGGGCCCATCTCCGCAGTGCACGGGCACGCGCCCTCACGCACGTGCACGGTGCAGCGGCGGCCGGCTGCTTGCTGGGCCGAGCAGGAAAGAGATGGGCCGGGAAAGGAAAAGAAAAGAGAGGGCGGGGGTGAGGAGGGAGAGAGGAGAGATGGGCGCGGCCCAAAAGGAGAGGGAGAGGTTCAGTTTTAATTAATTTTTTAGAAATATGAGAAAGGTTATTGTTGCATTAAAAATATTTGATGCTTTGAAAATTAAAGTAAAAATTGGTTACATATTTTGAAGCATGAGGAATTCGAACAAAGTTCCCACATGCCGGTTCGAGTTGAACTTAGGGATTTTTAATCGTTGGAGGCTATTTTTGATTTTTTTACAATTTCTAGAAATTCCCTTTTTACAACAATTTATAATTAAACGATTTTTAGGGCGCGACAGGCGGCGTCAATGGCGGCGGGGCGGCTGGAGGTAGGGGACGGGGCAGACAGGTGGACCCCACTTGCTAGTGTCCCGGGAAGAAGGGGGAGGCGAACTGGACTTATTCGCGGCGTAAGAGGCTGGCGGGCCGTGGCCTTTCGGCCGACCCGCGAAGGAGAGGCGCGCGGGCGAAATCGGCTAGGCCGATCGGCTGGCGCGCGCGGGAGTGGATGGGTCGTCGGCTCGGGCCGGCGGCCCACGGCCAAAAAGAGCGGGAAACGTACGGGAGGAGAGAGAAAAGAAAAAACCCAGGATTTATTTATTCCGATTATGATTTTAAGTGGTTAAAAATTATTTCTTGTGCTCTGAAAATTCCACTAAAAATCTTGTTAGTGTATTTTGACATGTAGAATTTAAGAAAAATCCCACCATGCCATTTCCATTTAGCATTTGGCTTTTAAAATTATTTATTCTCTCTAGTTAATTCCAACAATTTTCTTTTACGATTTTTTCCTTTGGATTTTTAAAACGGGAAAACACCTCAGGGTGTTACAAACCTACCCCCCTTAAACGGAATCTCGACCCCGAGATTCGGAGGTACTGGCGAACAGATAAGGATGAGCGGCCTTTTGCTCATCTTCCCTCTCCCAGGTTGCTTCTTCTTCGGAGTGATGAGCCCATTGAACTCGCAGAACTCGATAACCTTGTTCCGGGTCCTCCGTTCACCGGTTTCGAGTATCCGTGCTGGATTCTCTACGTAAGTCGATCTTCTGGATTTCGATCGACACTGCGCTTGTTCTTCGGAACTCTCAAACACTTCTTGAGTTGGGAGACGGGAAAACGTCGTGGATTCCCGCCATGGTGGGTTGCAGTTCGAGTTGGTATGCCACTTCACCTCGTCGCTCTTGTATCCGATATGGTCCCACATAGTGTGGTGCCAACTTGCCTTTGGTTTGGAATCGGTGCACTCCCCGAAGTGGGGTGACACGAAGATATACATAGTCTCCGACTTTGAAAACTAGCTCTCTGCGACGGTTGTCTGCATAACTCTTTTGATGAGACTGTGCAACTTTTAGCCTTTCTCTTATGATTCTGACTTTCTCTTCGGCATCACTTAACACTTCAGTCCCGAACAGCTGACGTTCGCCGATCTGATCCCAGAAAAGCGAGGTTTGACACTTTTGTCCATAAAGTGCTTCAAAAGGTGCCATATGTAAACTGGCCTGATAACTGTTGTTATAAGAGAATTCTGCATATGGAAGGCTCTTATCCCAAGCTCCTCGGAAATACAGAGCACAAGCTCGCAGCATATCTTCCAAAACCTGGTTTACACGTTCCGTCTGACCATCGGTTTGCGGGTGATAGGCCATGCTAAAATTCAACCGGGTGTCAAGTTCCTCTTATAGTTTTTGCCAAAACTTGGAGGTGAACTGGCTACCACGCTCAGATACTATCTTCTTGGGTACACCATGAAGGCACA
Source organism: Oryza australiensis (assembly GCA_019925245.2). NCBI lineage: Eukaryota > Viridiplantae > Streptophyta > Magnoliopsida > Poales > Poaceae > Oryza > Oryza australiensis. The sequence continues at coordinate 823,175 of JAIFGZ020000072.1, forward strand.
CAATCCTTGCAAGGTACAATTCTGCTAACCTTCTGCCCGTATAGGTGGTAAGCACTAGGATAAAATGAGCCACTTTAGTGAGGCGGTCGATTATAACCAAGATAGAATCGTGTCTTGATGATGTCCGGGGTAAACCGGTGATGAAATCCATCCCGATTTCCTCCCACTTCCATTCCAGGATTTGAAGTGGTTGTAATAGTCCCGCAGGCCTCTGGTGTTTTGCCTTTACTCGCTGGCATACGTCGCATAGTGCCACGAACTCTGCTATTTCTCTTTTCATGCTAACCCACCAGAATTTCTCCTTAAGATCCTGGTACACTTTAGTATTTCCCGGATGGATAGAGTACTGACTCTGATGTGCTTCAATAAGGATTAACTTTTTCAATTCCTTATCTTCTGGCACACATATCCTGTTGCCCATCCATATGGTTCCATGTTCATCTTCCGTGAAGTCACGAGCTTTTCCCACTCTCATATTCTTCTTAAGCTCAGCTATGTCCGGATCCGAGGCTTGAGCTATGGAATTTGATCTAAGAGTGTGGGTTGGGCCTCAAGAGCGACCACAAATCCGGGTTCAACAATTCATAGGTTTAGGCGCTCTAGATCTTGTATTTCAGGCTCTTATGATCCGTATATATTTCACAGCGATTACCGACGAGGTAATGTCGCCATATTTTTAGAGCATGAACTACTGCCGCTAGTTCCAAGTCATGTGTTGGGTAGTTAGACTCATGAGGTCTCAACTGACGGGAAGCATACGCGACCACCTTTCCATCTTGCATCAACACACAGCCTAACCCTTGGTGAGATGCGTCGCAATAGACTTGGAAATCCTTGGCTTGATCTGGCAAGATCAATACGGGCGCGGACACCAGTTTTCTCTTGGGTGGTGCGGACACCAATTTTCTCTTGAGTGTTTCAAAACTCTGATTGCGCTCGGCAGTCCATATAAACTTTTCATCTTTCTTTAATAACTGTGTCAAAGGCTTGGCAATTCTGGAGAAGTTTTCGATGAACCGACGGTAATAACCTGCAAGTCCTAGAAAACTTCTGACTTGGGTGACAGTTTTAGGTGGAGTCCATTTGGTTACTGCCTCCACATTGGAAGGGTCCACTGCGACTCCTTGGGCATTCACGATATGGCCGAGGAATTGCAATTCCTTCAACCAGAAAGCACATTTGCTAAACTTAGCATAGAGCTGGTGGTCTCTTAACTTTTCAAGTACCAATCGGGATGGTGCTCATGTTCCTCTTCTGACTGCGAATAGATCAGGATGTCGTCGATGAACACCACGACGAACTTGTCTAGGAATTCCATGAACACTTTGTTCATCAAATTCATGAAAAAGGCTGGGGCGTTTGTAAGTCCGAAGGACATGACCGTGCACTCGTACAGACCGTACCGAGTGATGAAGGCGGTCTTGGGAATATCTTCTTCTCGAATTCTTAGCTGGTGATAGCCTGACCGCAGGTCTATTTTTGAGAACACCTTTGCTCCTTTTAATTGATCGAATAGGTCGTCAATCCTAGGAAGAGGGTCTTTATTCTTAATTGTGACCTCGTTTAGTGCGCGATAGTCGATGCACATCCTTTTGGTCTTATCCTTTTTCTCCACAAAAATGACTGGCGCACCCCAGGGCGATGTGCTCAGGCAGATATAACCTTTCTATAACTATTCATCTACTTGCTTCTTGACCTCTGCTAACTCATTGGCTCCCATCCTATAGGGCCTCTTATGGATCGGAGCAGTGCCAGGGACTAGGTCAATCCGAAACTCTATTTCCCTTTCAGGTGGCATTGTGGTTAGATCTTCTGGGAGGACTTCCAGGTACTCACAAACCACAGGAATATTTTCTAACTTCGTCTGATCCTTTCCTTTCTCTTCGGGCTTCTCCTTAGCCGAGATCCGATTCAGAGTTGCCACTACTCTCAGTGGTTTAGGGGAGCGGTAAATCACTTTCTTCCCTTCGTCATTGGTCAAGAAGATCGTGCGGCTTGCACAATCGATCAGACCTTTATGACGGGTCAACCAGTCCATCGCAAGGATGACATCCAGGCCTTTTGATTCTAGAAGGATAAGATTGGCTAGAAAGGGGAATCCTTGGATTTTTATTGTCACTGAAGGGCAAAAGTGGGCAGTGTTCAAATGGTTCCCGGGAGTTTGGACCCGCATGGGTATCTTAAGTTTTAACACCGACATACCATGTTTTCCCATAAATGATTTTGATATGAAAGAATGTGTTGCCCCCGAATCAAACAGGACTGATGCATTAAAGGAGTTCACAGGGAACATACCTAGTATGACATCCAGTGCGTCCTGTGCCTCCTCTACTGAAGCATGATTCACTCTTGCTTGGATGAACCTGGGCGCGCGTTTTGGCCTTGGACACTTGTCTGCGAAATGTCCAGGTTCTCCGCAATTGAAATAGTTGCCCGGTTTGAATACCGAGTCCTTCTTTGGTGGCATTGGCTTGGACTGTGGTGGCGGCTGCGTTGTTGGCTGATGCGGGGCCGGATTCCGCTGCGGCTGTCCGGGACGGCTTCTGTTGGATTGGAAATTCCCGGGATGGTATGGGCGATGCTGACGAACGATCATAGTGGTAGGTCCACTCTGACCACCCGGAGTGAAATGCGGCCGCTGGGAATTCCCTTGCTGAGGTTGTGGCCTAAACTAGGTAGCATTTCGTTTTCCTAGCATTTTATTGCGTTGGTCTTCTTGACGGATGGCTTTGTCGACCAACTTCTCGAAGTCGGCATATTCACCGGAGATGAGTTTGTCTGTTAACTCATCGTCCAGCCCGACCAAGAACTTTTCTTGACGCTTGGCGTCAGTACGTACGTCCTCTGGAGCATATCGAGCTAAGCGATTAAACTCATGCAGATACTCGGTGACGGTTCGCGTGCCTTGCTCCAAGGATCTGAACTCACTCTTTTTCTGAGCTACTATCCCTCCGGGGATGTGAGCCTTCCGGAATTGGTGGCAAAACTCTGCCCAAGTAACTGCGGGTGCGTCCGCCCGACGGGTGACCAAGAAGTTGTCCCACTAGGCTGAGGCGGGGCCTTGGAGTTGATGGGTGGCGAAAGACACCCTCTCCTGGTCCGTGCACTAGTAAAGGTCCAACTTCTTTTCTATGGCTATGATCCAGTCATTAGCCTCCATGGGGTTGGTGGTGCTGGAGAAAGTTGGAGGGTCGGACTCGAAGGAATTCTGACAGTTTGTTTTGTGGGGGAGGTGGTGGTGCGAAATGGTCGTGCTGATGCTGGTTCTGCTGCTGAAACTGTTGCATCATTTGCAACTGCATCTGCTAATGCTGCTGTTGCATCTGCTGTATCATTGCAGCCATCATCTCGGTCTTGTTGGCTAGGACTTGTGCCATAGTGATGTTCTCAGGTGGAGAAGGTGGGTTGTTGGCATTAGCATGGGTGTTGTTCTCAGCTGACTCGGTGCTGTTGCTGCCATTCCTGGTGTTCACCATCTGAAGAAGCGGAACAAACAAGGCGGGGAGAAGGAGTAAAATAGATTGGACAGAGAAGTTGATCTTTATTACTTGTTTTGATCTGTTCTTTACTTAAAACACTTAAAACACACTAAACATCCTTAATTGGACAACCCATACCCACACTTGATACAGGTTGACAACTACCTCCACACAGCACTCCTAACACACATCAACTAAGCAAACAGAAAAACTAGGAAAACGGGAAACTAAGGGTGGCGACGCTCTAAGGGTCGGAACGGCTTCCGCGGTTGGAGGAGTCGAAACCACTTCCAACGGAGTTCCCGTCTTCCTTTTCCTTCGAGCGGATTCGAGAGCTTACTAACTCGTCTTTCCGTCCGGGGCTCTTGGAGCTGCCGCTGCTACTGTCCTTGCTGCTACTGGACACCGAGATCCATCCTCCTCCTCCGCTTGGGGCAGGGACCAGAGCAAGAGCAGGACCTGGCACTTGGGCGCGGACTGGGGAAGGTGGCGGTGCAGGAGGTGGAACCCTGGGCGCCAGCTGCATCCGCACCGGAGCCTTGGTGTTCTTTCGCAGCATGATCCTTATCCGAAGGATGTTGGGAGGTGGAAGTCCCTTCAGACTGGCGATCTCTCTCTTGAGACGATCCACCTCATCCTTCAAACTCTTGATCCTCTTCTGGTCATTTAGAGCCTTTCCCGCTAGGTGGAGATCTGCATGCATCTTATCCAGCCCTTCAATTACCGTCCTCATGTGAAAGAAGGTGGTGTCGTTCTCCCCTTCAGCAGATTGGAAGGTGTTGATTGCTGATGAAGTTCCACGCCGAGGATGGTATCGGTAGGCGGAGTGGCGGAGATGGTAGTCATGCATCTCCCTCATCCGAGCCAGCATTAGATAAGCCGCCTCTTGGCAGACATGCTCATCTGTTCCTCCCGACGCAGTGACCACCATGTTCGGGATGTTGGTGCCGACGAACCCATGCACTTCCAGGCGGACTTGGTGAGGCAACTCACTGCTGAATGGTGAGACGACAGTGTACTCAGGTGCATCCGGATAGCCTACTGCCAAGGCCATTCTTGCCAGCTCCACGATGAAACCCTTCAAACCCTGACCGTTGTGGGTGACTGGACGGCCTGCCATATAGAGAAGACAAGGTAGGGGATCAATGCATGCTCCAACCCAAGTTAGACAAACGATAAAGGACTCAAGTAAAGTAAACGAGAAAAAGAGGGTTTTTGAGAAACATTTTTATGAGGCTGAGTAAAACTTCTAAGGACATCCCCTAGATGATGCTGAAAAATAGATGCTTAGTTATAATATAAAATTGGCGACCATTCCCTCCTATCTCGACTTAAGACTTTGACCCCTTAGAAAATCCCAACTTGGCGGCTGAACAAGAGATCAAATGATTTTTTTTAAAGTTTTAACTCTAAAATCCTATCACTTAGACTTGATCGAGTTTTCAAAAGGTTTTGAGAGAGACTTAAAATTTTTCCCAATCCCGAGGAAACAAGACCCATTTTCCCGAAACTATTTTCAAAAGCCAGGGCTTATACATATGAAAAGATTCAGAAGGCTCCTAGGGTTTTTCCGTTTGGCTTTTCCTACGGTGCGGAAATTGGCTCGATACCAACTTGTCACGCCCGAAATTCAGACCGAATTTTCGAAGCTATATGTGTATAAAAATCCCTGTCCAGGACCAGCCAGGGTACACATACGACAATTGTTGATATTACAGTTCCACGTCTTAGAAACAATACAAAAAGATTACAAAAGAGCAGCAGAAAAAGAAAAAGGGCCTAAGCCTAAGCTTGACGCTGGCCACACGGCTTCGACCACTCTACAGGCAGCTTCCAGAGTGTAGGACAAGCCTACTCCACTTCGTCTTCGTCTTCAACCTCTGGCTCGGGTTCTGGTGAAGGGGCAAGGGTGAGTACTTCCACGTACTCAGCAAGTCACGCCGGAAGGGGAGAGGAATGAATGCAGGGAAGACAAGGGTAATTTGAGTAATTAAAGCATTTTGAATCCAACACTGTCCAACGTTATCCCCACGTTGGGACAGGCCCAAACCATCCACCTATACTAGTCATGTTCCAAAACTTAGGGTGTAAAAGTGTGAGACTAATCACGGAGAGCTCGGTCGGTTGCCCCATTACCGCGGGCACGGCTATTCGAATAGATTTACTCTGATCAGAGGTGTACAACTATACCCACAAGACACAGCCCCACAACACGGTCTCCTGTGTGCCGAAATACCACTGCTGTACCGAGGAAAGGGAACTGTGATAGGACCTTTCGTATAACCCCCCACTAACCAAGCGAACCCACCAAGGTTTCGCCCCCACTCCGAGACCCTGGGAGTGGGCAGCCCCCCCGAGTGCCTCGGTGAATCCAGCAGCCCAGCAACCCTTATACCGGGGCCAATTGAAACTCTATCCTGCTCACCCTTGCCGATGGGTCCGTCAGCTAGGAGAGGCTACACTACGGGACCTACCTTACCCATTTTGGCTTGTGGTTTGCACGGTCATTCTCCTGAGGGGTCCCGTGAACCGGTCCTTAATTGCTATGGGTGCCACTAACCAAAACCATAGCGCCCACAGCCCACCATTTGTCATATTTTAGTTATTAGTCCAGTTCACCTGAATCTATAATCATTAATCCTCCGAACAGAAGTCCAAGAGAGATAAATTAAGTGAGAAATGATCCAATTTATGAGCTAGTGAGTCTAAGCCAGGCTAAGCATAACCTAGTCCTGAATCTAATCATATTATTTACCCAAGTTTGATCAAAGGGTTTGGGGTGTCAAACCTAAGGCATAAACTAAGCATAAGGTGTACTATTTCCCATGAAATGATAATATAAAATACATGCAATTTCATAGAATAAAACATGTGCTTTAACAAAATGGGAGCAATATGATCAATAATGTGGTATGACTTCCCTTGCTCTTCGGCTTGGGGGACTTCCGCGACGACTTCAAAGTAAACCGGGACGGAGGGACTACCGGGATCTACACGCCAAACAAGCACTTCAACAAAACAGGCTAGAAAGCTACTAAAACAGGGAACAAAACCATTTTTAATGGATTCTTGGCATTTTTATGAATTTAATGAAATTTGAATGGGCTAAAACGGAGGTCGGATTCAAAAGATATGATTTTTAGAAGTTTTCTGGGTTTTTTTACTAAAACAGAAAAATCCTTAATAATTTATTGCGCAATAAACCCCGGGGGAGGCGTTAGTGGCTAGGGCTGACGTCAGTGCCCGAGGGCTGACGCCAACGGCCCGCGGGAGTGCCGGTCCTCGGTGGACCGGGTCCACGGCCGGACCGAGCGGGGCACCACGTGGCGCACACGTGGTACCGAGGTGGCTACCATGTGGCTTGCCACATGGGCGAGCGAGGACAGACGGTGCTGATCGGACGGAGCCAATCAGACGACTAAGAAGAAAGGGCGCGTGCACGATCGGTCGGCGACGGTGGCCGGATACCGGCCAATGCCATACGGGCGGCGGCGCGGGGCAGCGGGGTGACGCGGGTTACGCGCGAGAGGAACCGCGCGTTCTCGCGCCCGGCGCAGTGGGTTCGGTCCAAGGGGAACAAGAAGAGTGGCTCACCGCGGGGTCACCGGAGTTGAGGGAGACGGCGGGAGCTCGCGGGGGAGGGTGGCCGAGGCGGCGCGGGTGCTGGGAAGAAGGAAGGAGACGACGGGAGCTCGCGGGGCAGCGCGGGATGTCGGGATGACGCGGTTGAAGTCAGTCGGCGGGTTTCGAAGCAAGGGCGCATGGCGCGGGGACGACGGAGAGAGAGAGAGAGGCTTGAGTAGAGGTGTGGGGAGCTCGGGGAGGGCGAGGGGGTGCTTAAATAGGGAAAGGGGAGGTCGGCGACGACCGGATAAGGGCGCAATTGCTCGCCGACGCAATTTTTGGGGGAATAATGGCTGGCGGTTAAATCCGGCCATTAAGGGGCGCGGGAGCGACGGCCAGGGCAATTGAAAGCGGCGGGAGAGGCAGGGGAGTTAGGGCAGTGCCTTTAGGGCGCGCGGGAGAGGCGGACGGCCGGGATCCGCGTGGGGCGAGGCGACATCAATGGCGGCGGGCGGCGGAGGTAGGGGGACGGGGTTGACAGGTGGACCCCACGCCGGTGTCCCGGGAAGAAGGGTGAGGCGAACTGGACTTATTCGCGGCATAAGAGGCTGGCGGGCCGTGGCCTTTCGGCCGGCTCGCGAAGGAGAGAGGCGCGCGGGTGAAATCGGCTGGGCCGATCGGCTGGCGCGCGCGGGAGAGGATGGGCCGTCGGCTCGGGCCGGCGGCCCATGGCCAAAAGAGCGGGAAACATACGGGAGGAGAGAGAAAAGAAAAACCGGGATTTATTTATTCCGATTTTGATTTTAATTGGTTAAAAATTATTTCTTGTGCTCTGAAAATTCCACTAAAAATCTTGTTAGTGTATTTTGACATGTAGAATTTAAGAAAAATCACGCCATGCAATTCCATTTAGCATTTGGCTTTTAAAATTATTTATTCTCTCCAGTTAATTCCAACAATTTTCTTTTACGATTTTTCCTTTGGATTTTTAAAAGGGAAAAACAACGTTGATGGGGATGGGAAGGCCAGTGGTGCTTTTCTTAGAGGCAGGGTGGCGGTGGAGCTAGAGAAACCACTCAAGCGCGGTGTTTTGTTAAGGATGAGCAAATTAGAGGAACCAAAATGGTTTAATGTGCAGTATGAATGCCTATGCTTCTACTGTTATGCGTGCGGCAAGATTGGCCACTCGGAGGTGGAGTGCCCCACTCCAGTGGAACGAAATGATATTGGGAAACTTCCATACGACGTGGATCTCCGTGCTCCTGATGATCGACGCAGGCGAATCCAATCTTTTGCGACAACAAGGGAGGACTCTTTCGGGAGTGGCTCGTCGTCGGCCTTGAAGAATCAAAGGAGCCGATCAACGGAACCCCAACCAGGCCATGGTGGGAGTAAATCGAATGTCTCAACTAATGAGGACAACTTCTCAGGGGAACAGGAGGTACAATCCCCTCTCAAATCCTTGTCCGTGGATCCTGAACGGGAGACAGGTCTTAAGGGGGTTAACATATGCCTAGTTTTACAATGTGAAGAGGGCTCGCTGCCGGCACACCATAAGAGGAAATCTAAGGTGAGCAACTTTGGGAATAAAACCCCGGATCTCAACATGCCGATGGGGGACTCACACTCCATCGTGCTAGTTGGCAAGGTACATGCTCTTATGAACCATATGGACATGGCCGGGGAGAGGGGGGGCAAGAGGATGGTTGAGAAGGTGAAGAAGTAGAAGTGCGGTGCTATTAATATCCCGAGATCAGCGGCGGCTGCGCATGACAGTCCCCATCGGGAGCAATGAATCTCTTAAGTGTGATTCTCCTGCTTGTGGAAGAGAAAAAAGTCTCAGTGGTGTGTCTGTCAGAAACTAAACTAACTAAGGACCGAAGCTTATCACTCCAGCGGAGCTTGGGGTTCCACCACTTCATTGTTGTTGAGGCGACGGGCCTCAGTGGGGGCCTGATCCTCTTGTGGAGTCATGATGTGGTAGTTGCGGAACTGAGCCGATCTTCTTCGCACATTGATGTCATGCTGTCATGCGACCGGCTATGAACACCCCAATGGCATCTGATGGCCTTCTATGGACAGCCGAGGCGTGAGTGGAGAAAAGAGAGCTGGTACCTGTTGAGGTTCTTGAGGGCACAGTAAAACCTTCCGTGGTTGTGTGCCGGTGACTTTAATGAGGTGTTGTCGGACGGGGAACAATACAGTGGAAACAAAAGGGAAGTTTGGCAAACGGCGGCCTTCCAAGCAGTTGTCAATGATTGTCGTTTTAGTGATTTGGGGTTCCATGGAAGCCTGTTCACCTGGGACAATAGACAAGCAGGTGGGAGAAATATTAAAGTCCAACTAGACCGAGCTTTCGGGGATGACAAGTTCATGGCAGCCATGGCGGATCACTGCGGACTCCTAGTGGAAGTGCGCGAAAAGGAACCTGGAGATAGAAGAGCAATGAGAGAGAAGTTCAGGCGTTTTAGATATGAGAATATGTGGAAGTGTCATGAAGAATACATGGATTTTGTAAATCAGACTTAGGATCCGGGGGAAGCACAACTGACCCTGTGGACGGTTTCCCATACTTTGGTATCAATGCAATCGACACTTAAGAGATGGGATAAAGGGGTATTTGGATCACTGAAAAAACAGATTAAGAGTCTGTGGCTAGAATTGGAAGATGAGAGGAATGCTTCTTTATACAGGGGGCCTTCTAAGAAGGAAAAACAGACGGTGGAAGGTTGGCTGAGATCCTTGCACGCGAGGAAATGATGGAACGACAAAGATCGAGAATTTCTTGGCTTAGAGAATGCGATAGAAACACATCCTTTTTCCAAGCGAAGGCGTGAGCTAGAAGTCGCATCAACAGAATAAAGGTATTACAGGACAATGCCGGCAATACTTTCACCGAACAAGAGGACCTCGAGCACTTGGCGGTGAACTTCTATCAAGGCTTGTTTGCAGTGCAGGAGAATCTCGATCCTAAGGTAATCTGTCGGCATGTTCCACAAAAAATAACATCGGATATGAGGGAAATTTTGGAGCAGCTGTTCACCGGTTCAGAAATTGAAGCAGCTCTGTTTCAAATGGCGCCAAATAAAGCTCCTGGGGTGGACGGTTTTAATGCAAATTTCTTCCAGACCCATTGGCCGCTGCTTAAATCTAGTGTAACTAGTGCAGTCTTGGGTTTCCTTAATGGCGGTGATCTTCCGACTTAGGTGAACAAAACCCTTCTTATTCTTATTCCCAAAGTTGGAAATCCACATGACCTCACTCAATACCGACCAATTTCTTTGTGTAATGTTCTGTACAAGCTATGCTCAAAAACCATGGCAAATCGTTTGCGCAGAATTCTGGATGATGTTATATCCGAAGAACAGAGCGCCTTTGTGCCAGGGAGATTAATCACTGACAATGTGCTGGTGGCTTATGAATGCATTCACTATTTAAAATATAAAAAAGGAAAATCAGGGGGTTGTGCAATAAAGTTGGATAAGGCTCAGGCTTATGACAGAGTTGAATGGAACTACTTGATTGCGATTATGAGGGCTCTGGGTTTTCCTGAGATGTGGTGCTTGATGGTTTGGAAGTGTATTACCACTGTTACCTTCTCAATTCGAGTGAATGGGGCAATTTCCAAATGTTTCACCCCCTCGCGCAGGATTCGACAAGGTGACCCCATCTCACCATACCTGTTCTTATTGTGTTCGTAAGGCCTCTCCTGTCTTCTCCGCAATACGGGGCCGATCCATATATCACGTGGCGTCCTCGTGAGTAGACATGAACCTTGGATCTCCCATTTACTTTTCGCGGATGACTGCCTGATATTCACGCAAGCTTCCAAACAAGTGTTAGTGATATGCCCTAGAGGCAACATGGAGATGTTGGATATCACGTCAATGTTTATGTATAAATGAATAAAGTGTTATTCAGTTCCATGAAATAGACATCTTGTATTGATCAATAAGTACGTGACTTATTTATGAGACTCTTTATGTATGAATCTATTTCTAAACGATCCGATCATATGTCATATTGTTGGAACAAATATGATTCTAAGATCGGCATGTTTATTGATTGATGGTCATGTCTCATAGATCATGGGTATGGAGATACCAAATCAATAAACATGGACACATGTGTTGGAGAACACATTGTTGGATAGACCCACCATGAGACACTACAGGAATTAATGTGCCATTAGTTGGTCTCGGGTAGTGTTGGTACAAAGTCCTTAGACCGAGATCACCATGGATTCCAACATGTGTAGTAGCCTACTTTGGGACTACCAAACGCTATTAAAATGGCGGGTAGTTATAAAGGTAGTTTTCGGGTTTGCTATGAAACATGGAGTGGGATATGAGTGATCAAGATGGAATTTGCCCCTTCTTTGGAGAGATATCTCTGGGCCCCTCGAGGTAATCGATTATGGAAATGCATGGCCATGCTAAGTTGATTGAGGAGTCAATCAACGACGGATAATCCAATACGGTTCGAGTGAATGGTTAAGCTATTGAAGGGATGGCACACATCTTGCCTATAGCTTAAGCGGTATCGTGAGGCAAAGGGATTTGTGTACACATTACAGGTTCGAGCCGATATTATTCTTGTATACTATGGTGTCAATATGTGCTTGCTAGGCACCGTGTGATGGTGGCTGAGTTAGACTCGAGCCGACGATCGGCTAAGTTAGACTATAGCCGAAACCGAGTATACCTAAACCTATAGGGTCGCACGCTTAAGGGGATAAGAACGGGCATTCGAGTTGGACTCGGATACGGCTCGATCGGATAGGGATCCGATCGGATAGAGTCCTATGGGCTTACGACGTATGGGCGGCCAACTCTATGAGATTCGGATGGGATCCAATTCAAAATAGAGTCCTGATCGGCCACTAGTCCTAGTCGGCCAACTCTATATAAAGGAGGGAGGGGTGGAGAGCTGTGACATGTCAATTGCATCGCATGCAACAGAAGTCGCCGAGATCAATCTCCACAGAAACCCTCCCCACTTTCGAGCCAAACCCTAGCCTTGCATCGCGTGCTTGCACACGGGTGCTCGGCGTTCTGTCCCCGGACGTGTGGATACCGGTAGAGGCGCTGCTACGTTGCGTGCTGTTGATCGGCTTCGGATCGGCTGCAATCGGAGCGATCGACTGTGGTGGAATCGGCTGCGGTCGGGCGCATCGGAGCGAGGCGTGAGAACGCGGCCGGACGACTCGAATCGGCTGATTGGCGAATCGGCTGTCTCCGGGAATCGGCTACACTGTCCGGATCGGATTGCCCCGATTGGCTATTCCGCTGCACTCTACTCCAATCGGTAACGATCTATCAGCCCTTACTTGCAAGTGTTCCTGGTTTGCGCGGTTAATTTTTGTTTTCGGCTAGCGTAGCCTCCGCGTAACCTTTCAGTGGTATCAGAGCTAATCTTGCTTAGTTCGGGTTTTAGATTGGATCGGAACAAGGTTTGTGCACGGGTTGATTAGATCAATCGGTTTTACGGGATTTGTTGAGGAGAGTTCATGGTAATTGCGTTCCTTGATAGTGTATCGGAACGGCGTAATGTGATTACGTCGAAGCAATATCCATAGAACTCGGTTTGAGTCGGCTTCGAGATAGCGTTCCTTGATAGTGTATCGGAACGGTATAATGTGATTATGCCGAAGCTATCTCGTAGTCCGATCTTGTTAGCCGCCTCGCGCCTACGCAAACCATCTCCCTTAATAGTGTATCGGGACGACATAATATGATTATGCCGGCATGGTTTCGTAGCGAATTCATAGATTGGATCTATGAATTTCGTGTGGTGTGCGTACCTTATAGTCGCTCGTGCGTAGCATAAGTAGAAAACGTTTCTACGCCTAACTTGTTTTTGCAGAGAATGCTTTGAGATGGTATGGCCCTATTGTATGTATGAGATGCATGTGATGCATGTAATATTCTTTCATACGTGCAATCCCTGTAATATTCTTTCATACGTGCAATGCTTGTAATATTCTTTCACGACCTGCGAGTCGATGTAATCTTCAAATAGAGCTTCTATAGTAGTAGCTTAGTTTGAAGAAATCAAGCATTCGGCACTCGAAAGAACGGTGATGAAGATAGAGATCGTACACCGCACGGAGATAGAGATCACCATGTGAAGGGGGCCATACTATTTCACTATATGCTATTCTTCTTGCTTTTATATGTGATATGTTTGTTTGATAGGATAGCATCCCTCGCAAAATTAAGTAGTAATGATGCCCTTCCAAATGTTGCACCCGTCACCGTTATGCTCGTCAATGGTGGGTCCGCCAAAGCGAGTGCCATTCTCTATCACAACACGAGGGGTATATGTCGGACATATACATGCGGGAGCATTTGGTTTACTTAACAAGGCTATCAAAACAGTTTTGGGCCTTGGGGCATAGGTTGGCGCCGGGGCATGGAGATGCCACACAAACAACAAGAGTCACATAGAGATGTGATTAGCAAGGTGTTGCTTACCGATGTTACTAATTTTCTAGCAGTGATGCCAAAGCTCACTAGAAAATTAATTAACATGTGGATATTGACCCAATACGTAACCTAGAGGGAAGGTGGAAAATACGTAATGGGAGTCTTATGTTAAATTGTTTAACAAAAGACATAGCATAAACATTGTGATAAACTTTGCTTTTTCGTTGTAGAATAAATGGCGGCTAATACTACACCCAGTACCTTTAACTTGCGATCTATTCTCGAAAAGGAAAAATTAAATGGAACAAACTTTATGGATTGGTATCGCAACTTGAGAATTGTTCTCAAGCAAGAGCGTAAGGAGTACGTTCTTGAAGTACCCTATCCGAGGATTTGCCTAATAACGCCACTTGCAAGCGCACGGAGGGCTTACGAGAAGCACACTAATGATGCCCTAGATATAAGCTGTCTCATGCTAGCTACAATGTCCCCGAGCTTGAAGCAATATGAGAGCGCGATGCTCACACTATTATTCGGGATCTGCGTGGCATGTTTGAGAACCAAGCTCGGGCCGAGAGGTTCAACACCTCAAAGTCCTTGTTTGCGTGCGAGCTTGTTGAGGGAATCCGTCGATCCGCATGTGATAAAGATGATTGGCTATATTGAGAGTCCGGAAAAACTAGGTTTTCCCCTTAGCCAAGAGTTGGCTGCGATGTGATTCTCCGGTCGCTCCCTCCGAGCTTCGAGCCATTCATATTAAATTATCACATGAACAATATGGATAGAACCTTGGCTGAATTGCATGGGTGCTAAAGACAGTGAGGAGAGTATCCGAAAAACGGTCATCATGTGATGATGATGCGAAGGCTAAGCGCAAACCACGTCAAGAAACTTTGCACCAAGAGGAAGTTAACTCCCGATGAGATCGCGAGTGCCTCCAATGCAAAGAAGGGCAAGAAGGGGTCGGCGACATCGGATGCCGTTTGCTTCTATTGCAAGGAGATAGGCCATTGGAAGAGGAACTGCAAGAAGTACATGGAGGATCTCAAAAAGAAGCAAAGTACGACTTACGCTTCGGTATTAATGTTATAGACATTAATCTTGCTACTTCACCTACGACTCTTGGGTATTTGATACCGGATCGGTAGCTCATATTTGCAAGTCGTTGCGGGAATGAGAAGAAGTAGAGGATTGAGAAGGGGCGAGGTGAACCCCGCGCGTCGGCAATGGAGCAAGCGTTGCTACGTTCTTGTCGGCACGATACCACTTCATCTACCTTCGGATTAGTTTTGGAATTAAATAATTGTTATTGTGTTCCAACACTATGTCAAAACGTTATTTCCGCTTCATGTTTGCAAGCGGAAGGATATGATTTTAGATCAATGGACAATGGTTGTTCAATATATCTTAGAGATATGTTCTATTTTCATGCTCCATTGGTGAATGGATTATACGTTTTGAATCTTGAAGCGTCTCCCATCTATAACATTAATACGAAAGACAACTCTCTAATGATATAAACCCCACGTTTATCCGGCATTGTCGCTTAGGCCATATAAATAAGAAACGCATGGAGAAGCTCCATAAGGATGGATTGCTTCACTCTTTTGATTTTGAATCATTTGAGACATGTGAGTCTTGTTTACTTGGTAAGATGACAAAGGCACCTTTCACGGGACATAGTGAGAGAGCAAGTGAATTATTGGCACTCGTACATCGATGTTTGTGGACCAATGAGCTCAATGGCCGAGGTGGTTATCGTACTTCATTACCTTTACCGATGACTTTAGTAGATATGGTTATATCTACTTAATGAGGCATAAGTCCGAATCCTTTTGAAAAGTTCAAAGAATTCCGAATGAAGTACGAGAATCATTTAGGGAAAACAATCAAGTTTCTACGATCAGATCGTGGAGGAGAATACTTGAGCCAAGAGTTTGGTAATCATCGAAAGATTGTGGAATTGTTCCACGAGTTGACTCCGCGGGAACTCCACAATGGAATGGGGTGTCCGAACGGAGAAATCGCACCTTGTTGGACATGGTGCGTCGATGATGAGCCAAAGTGATCTTCCGTTATCCTTACGGGATATGCTCTTGAAACGCTACGCTCACACTAAATAGAGTTCTATCTAAGTCGGTTGAAAAGACGCCATATGAGATATGGACAGGGCAACCTCCTAGTTTGTCTTTTCTCAAAATTTGGGGATGCGAAGCTTATGTAAAACGTTTATCGACAAGCTCACACCCAAATCGACAAGTGCTTCTTTGTGGGATATCCTAAAGAAACTAAGGGATATTACTTTTATAATCGGGAACAAGGCAAAGTGTTTGTCGCCGACACGGTGTCTTCTTGGAGAAAGACTTTCTTTCAAGAAGGGTTAGTGGGAGCAGGGTGCATCTTGAAGAAGTTCAAGAAACACCGAAAACGTTTCGCGACCACGAACCACAACGGGAGGAGCAAAGTGTTGCGCCACCGGTTGTAGATACACCGGCCCCACGGAGGTCCGAAAGATCACGTCGTGCGCCCGACGTACACAGTGCGGAACAATGTGATATATTGTTGTTGGACAACGATGAACCTAAGACCTATGAGGAAGCGATGGTGGGACCCGATTCCAACAAGTGGCTTGGAGCCATGAAATCCGAAATAGAATCCATGTACGACAATCAAGTTTGGAACTTGGTTGATCCACCGATGGTGTCAAAACCATTGAGTGCAAATGGGTTTTTAAGAAAAAGGTCGATATGGATGGAAATGTTCACATCTATAACGCGCGATTGGTGGTGAAAGGTTTTAAACAGATTCAAGGAGTTGATTATGATGAAACCTTCTCGCCCGTGGCAATGCTTAAATCTATTCGGATTATCCTAGAGATTGCTGCATATTTCGATTATGAGATATGGCGAGATGGATGTCAAAACGGCTTTCCTAAATGGAAACCTAAGCGAGGATGTATACATGATACAACCTCGGGGTTTTGTCGATCCGAGATCGCTCGGAAAGATATGCAAGCTACGAAATCCATTTATGGATTGAAGCAAGCATCTCGGAGTTGGAATATTCGTTTTGATGAAGTAATCAAAGGGTTTGGTTTCATCAAAAACAAAGAAGCAGTGGGAGCATAATTGTATTTCTAATCTTATATGTGGATGACATATTGTTGATTGGAAATGATATCCCTATGCTAGAATCCGTCAAGTCTTCATTGAAAAATAGTTTTTCCATGAAAGACTTAGGGGAGGCAGCATACATATTGGGCATTCGGATCTATAGAGATAGATCCAAGAGGCTAATTGGATTAAGCCAAAGTACATACATTGACAAGGTGTTGAAAAGGTTCAACATGCATGATTCCAAGAAAGGTTTCTTGCCCATGTCACATGGCATTAATCTTAGCAAGAATCGGTGTCCTCGGACACATGATGAGCGGAATAAGATGGGTATGGTTCCATATGCTTCGGCAATTGGATCCATCATGTATGCCATGCTTTGTACACGCCCAGATGTCTCGTACGCTTTGAGTGCTACGAGCAGATACCAGTCAGATCCAGGTGAAGTTCCGCTGCGCTCTACTCCAATCGGTAACGATCTATCGGCCCTTACTTGCAAGTGTACCTGGTTTGCGCGGTTAATTTTTGTTTTCGGCTAGCGTAGCCTCCGCGTAACCTTTCAACAAGGCGCCGAAAGAGTGGCAAAACTCCTAGAGGACTATAATCGAGGATCGGGGCAACTTGTGAACAAGAATAAATCGGCAATCTTCTTCAGCTCAAACTGCACACAAGAGTGTAAGGTAATGGTACATGAATGTCTACGATCTCAACCGAAGCTCTTGGTGAAAAGTATTTGTGGCTCCAACCAAAACCGGACGAGGAGAGCTGGCGGCCTTTGATTACGTTTCGGCCAGAGTACGAAACTTTGTGGGAGGATGGGCGGAGAAGTCGCTCAGTAGTGCAGCAAAAGAAGTGATTTTTAAGGCTAATGCCCAAGCAGTGCCAACCTATGCGATGTCCTGTTTAAAACTTCCGCCTGGAGTGTGTCGTAAGCTAACTTATGCGGTCTCAAACTACTGGTGGGGCAGCTCTTTAGAGAACCATAAGATACACTGGCTGCGTTGGGAAAAACTAACAAGATCAAAACTTGGAGGGGGAATGGGCTTTAGAGACTTCCCCTTGTTCAACCAAGCAATGCTGGGAAAGCAAGGGTGGAGATTATTAACAAGACCGCAGTCGCTTTGTGCTCGGATTCTTAAGGCCAAGTATTTCCACCATGGAGAGTTTTTGCAAGCCACCAATAGGAGACGATGTTTAGAAACTTGGAAGGCCATTTTGCATGGAAGGGAGGTTCTAAAGATGGGTCTCATTAAACGCATTGGGCCGGGGGATACAAACATTTGGAAAGAGAACTGGATACCAGGTTCTTCTTCTCTTAGGCCAGTGGTGATACTGCCAGGGATGGATGTGGAAAGGGTGAGAGATCTTTTTGTGGAAGGAACAAGGACATGGGATGAAACAATTGTCAGAGCTTCCTTCGTGGCCTTGGATGCTGCGGAAATTCTAAAAATCAAAGTCGGTACCTCGCTTAACTTAGATATTACAGCGTGGGCTCATGAAAAGAACGGGATTTATTCAGTTCGCTCAGCCTATCGCATGTTGAAGGACAAACAGTGGGCAGCTTCGGCGGCGAAAATAGGAGAGGCAACGAGCTCAGAAGCTGAGGCGGCATGGAAGGCTGTGTGGAAGTTGGGAGTTCCTCCAAAGGTGCACGTCTTCTGGTGGCGGGTGTTACACAATGCTTTGCCGACGAAGGCCGAGATGAAGCGCAGGCACGTGGAAAAGGAAAGCTTTTGCGACGTCTGTGGTGATTCGAATGAAACAATCTATCATGTCGTTTTTAAGTGTTTGGTGGCCCAGTGCTTCTGGCGAGAAATAAAGGGATGTATAGGGATAGGGGCTCCTCTGCTGCACCCAGGTACATGGGAATGGGATGTTTTCAATCCGGGAATCTGCTCTCCATTGCAAGCTCGGATGATAGTGTGTGGGGCTTGGGCGCTGTGGACACGAAGAAACGGGCGACACCATGGCTGCAAACACTGGGAACCTGGAGATACAACACGTTTTATAGCCAACTTAATGGAAGAGTTTGCAATGCTGAAATTGCCGATGGGACAGCCTAAGTTTAAAGAGAAGGAGGTTTAGCGAAAACCTGATACGGGATGGGTTAAAATCAACACGGATGGAACTTTCTCGCTCGCTAGCTGTACTGGTAGTTCCAGGGTTGTCATCCGGGACGAGCATGGGAAAATTTTTGCCGGGGCGGCTAGGTGGCTGGAGTTTGTACCAGATACGCTAACGTTCGAGGCGAGAGCAGAGATGGAAGGATTGGAGCTGGCAACCGAGCATGGAGATCGCAAGGTGACCCTTGAGACTGACTGCAAAACTCTGTGCATGATGCTATCTAGTGGAGAGGGAGAACGATCGGTGATTGGGGGCCTGTGCAACGATATAGTGGCGCTGGGGAAATCCTTCGATACCTTTACCATAGCCTGGGTAAACCGCGAAGCAAACTCTTTTGCACACAGCTGTGCCCAATATGTTTCTCAATTCAACCGGTCTCTGTTTTGGGGGGAAACTATCCCCGATTGGCTTGCAGCCCTTGCTGCTGTAGATTGTAATAACTATGAATGATTAATAAAGGCCCGTTCATGCTAAAAAAAGAATCCTCCTAGCCATAAATTTTCCCAAACTTTAAGGGGGATATCATAGCGTGTTAACCTCAGGCACTCGAGACAGCACCCCTGATGCCATTACTCGCCTTCGCTGTGAACTGTCCAAGTGAGGAGAGTTCTACTGTTATTGTCCATTTTAACTTAGCGGACCTCTATGGAAAAAAAGTAATCATGACCTGCGTTTATCTCCAATCCCATACCCTACGCGCCTGCCATTCCGAAATTTAAACCCCATAGGTATAAGCTCGACCAAAACTACGGTTCGACCTCCAGATTTTCCGTCATCATGCCCATATAAAAACCCGATGCTACCAAACCATTTGAACCAATTCTCCATCGCCCACCCGAATACCGGACAATCATCATACTCAACGAGAACATTTTCCCCCACCTTTCTAAAACAGGTTTCCACAACTTTGACAAAGCAAGCCTATTATACAACTTAGGAAAGACTTAACCTAGAAGTATTAAATCTTGTATGTTTGAAAAGTTTTCAAACAACAAGAAGCCGATAGAACCAGGATATCGGAAACCCAGCGTCCACTGTGGTAGCATCCCTTTTGGTGGATTCGAGTCATTTTCCCATGCGCCATACCCAGTCCGGAATATCCAACCCAGCGTCATCATCCCGCTATGGCCTCCCAACAAAGACTAGTGAGTATGCTGCCCAAGCCAATAAAGTACGCACGACCAAATCGACCTACCGCATGATTACCCACACCCGTCGCCAAGCGGCGACCATTTTTGCCAGAATGTAGCACCCACGACCAAGGCACCTCAACACCACTATTATCCGAGCATCGTCGTCAATAACAAATTTACCCGTTTCCCATAAGCCGATAAAGAGACTTCCTTTTCCCACCTGGGTACTGCAACCGCAAACCCAAATCGTCAATGAAATCTGCATTATCCTAAGCAAGAGCCCTACCCATCGGTATGATAGGATAAGATTCTAGATACGAAAAACCCAA
This sequence comes from Oryza australiensis, assembly GCA_019925245.2. Lineage (NCBI taxonomy): Eukaryota > Viridiplantae > Streptophyta > Magnoliopsida > Poales > Poaceae > Oryza > Oryza australiensis. Next base: position 843,345 of record JAIFGZ020000072.1, read on the forward strand.
TTAAACCGACGAACTCCTGACCATGCCCGAACCCCAAATCCTGGGGACGAGATTTCCTTTAAGGAGGATAGAGCTGTCACATACCCAAATTCTAGGGTCGACGAAATTTTGTCCAAATGAAATGAAAGAAAAGTTTTTCAATTTTGTGAACCAAAAATTTTCATTTTCTAACTTAGGTTAAGGGATTTCAACCTAGGCCTTTGCATGATAGAACAAATTATAGCCTAGGACAAATTAGAACAAATTAAAGACTTTTCATTTATAGCCTAGGATGAAAAAGCAAGCTCATGCGAAAGCATGTGTACTAACGTAAAGCCCACTTTGACTTAGGTCATTTACGTATAGACAAATTTTCGAAAACACATCTCATTATAGGCCATATAGGCATAGCCTAAACGATTAAAATTCACCAAAACAAGCCTAAACCTAATTTTAGATGCTAGCATGTGAACTTAGAAGTTTAATTCAAAGATCAATTCCTCAGTCCAAGATAAGATTGAAATAAACCTCTACGATCCTATTAGGTGAGACCACAGAGCGGGAACAACTATACATAGAGGGATACCCTAATTTCCTAAAATAAGCCATGCAAGATAAAATCACAGAAAAATTCATGTAGGTGCCAAATAATATATTCAACTTAATAAAATTTTTGAGCAATTTAATAACTAGGGTTGATGCCCCAAACAAATTAGACAAAACAATCCAATATTAGGCAAAACAATGTCCTTAATCGGCCAAAACAATAACTTGCATAAAAGACCATTAAAGTGCACATAAGTATAAACATGAAGTAATTTAATCAAATACTAGGTTAGTTAACCTAATTAAATATAATTTTTCTGGAATTTTTCTCCTCAGCTGTGGCCCTATAAAATTCAAATGAGTTCCAAAATACCCTATCTTCATCTAATTTCTGGGAACAAACCACTTAATATTTTTGAGTGAAACCAAAGAAAATTGAACCTAGGGTGATCAACTACCCCCAGTAAAATTTGCATGAATTTACCACGGCCACATGTTAAACTATAGGGGTACAAAGTTGGGGGGAAGGAAATAACCCAGAAATTAACTTAAAATCAAAATGTACCCCCTTCTGTACCCATCTCTCTCTCTCTTTTGCCTAGCTTGCCACGCCCTGGCCCCACATGGCAGCTGCACAGACTTGCTTCAACCAGGTGCTAACCAACCCACCGCTTGGAACATGCCAGAACCGACCGGGGAACAAGGAGAGATAGAGCACCGGAGATCGAGCCGCCGACGTGCTCGACACGTGGCCGCAACATGTCTGACGCTAAACTTGCTCTTGACCTTCCCAGAACATGTCGCTCCCCCTCATTCACCACTCCAGTGCCAAGAAACCGAGAGGAAGGGCCCGATCTTACTCTAGACACCCTCTACCCTATCGCCGGCCGCTGAGGAGAAAGCCATGGCAATCAACGTCGAACCGCACTCATCAACATCTATCTTCTGTTCCATTCTCCCACTCGATGGTTGTTGGCTGCTGCTGCTGGTGCTGGAGGGTGGAGTGATGTGCTTGCTTCTGTGGCTGTGGCTGTGCCTGTTGTTCTATGTGCACATGTGGCTTTGGCTATGATTTCTGAGTTCATTTAATGTGTTGCTGCCTATGGGTGTGGCTGTGTAGCTGTTCCATTCATGTGGTCTGTAACATTGAATGGTTGAACTATGTTGAACATGAAGAATTATAAATTGACAATAGAGCTTGTTGTACTCTTTTTTCCTTTCTAGGGTTTTCTCACGAGGTGTGAGTTTTTATCTAGAAAGGTTTTTAATGAGGTAGCATCACAATGACACAATGTCATTGTGATTAAAAAGGCTCTATTCTCAATCTTTATTTTCCATCTACTCTTATGTTCTGTCTCTGTGTGTGATTCACTGATTCCTCTTTCAATGTGTCATGTGTGTCATACTATCATCATCAATTTCTATGGTTTGGTTTTGATGGAGTTAGGAATATGTATATGCTCATGTCTGCCCTCAAATTCTCTTGTTAATATGTGTCATCTATTCAATTGTATGAAATAGGGAAATTTTACTATTGTACATTGTATTTGCTGTGATTTCTCAACTCGTGCTTCGGGCCAACCCATCATCCTTGGTTGGGCTGTGCTCTTTTCGTGCCGGCCCGACCCAAAATCGGCCCATCGTGCTGTGCCTGGGCCGAAGGTTGAGCACGCGGGCTGGCACGGCCCGGCCCACAATTTTTTCATGCCGGGCCTGGCCCGAAGAAAATATGTCGGGCCATTTTGTGCTTGGGCTCGAGCTAGGTCGGGCGGGCCATATGGACAGCTATACCCGGCTCACCCACCATTCTAGTTTTTTTATTATTGTTGGTCTTGGTCATCGAGTTACCCATGTGTGCACGTGATCTCTTGATCATAAACTTGCACATGTAAGGTAAACTAGTTGATGAACGCATGTGAACCGTGGTCGGTGGAAGCTTTTCCACACTGGGCTGAAGAAATTTTTTGGATGGGCCATAAGCCTTTCTAAGTAGGAATATGTTCATCTAACGTCCCTCAACTTTATGTGGAGTCCCCAATACAAGAAATATTTATCCCTCAACTATTTCAAAACTGTGCAAGTAGGTCCCAAGGCAGTATAGACCAAAATTTCCCATGTTTTTGCTGACGTGGCATACGTCGGGCTCCTCATGTCAGTGTGGTGTTGATGCCGTTCTTAGATGGAGTGATCTCATTGGCTGGCATGAGTTTTTTCCCCTCTCCCTCTCTCTGAAAACCCTAGGTTAGGCGGCAGCGGCGATGATAGATTGGTGCGGCAGCAAGAAAAGGAGTGTATGTCCCGCAATGGCGAGTTCGCTTAGTGAACGTTCTTTGGCTTCCTTACATCCCGCCTCGTGTTGGGCCCTTCGAGTACCAGCCATGGTGATGTGTGGGTGTGGTGCGAAAGCAGCACGGTGGATCTCGTGGAGTGTCGACAACCCACCGAGGATATAACCACACCAAGTCCACAAACTGAACCAGTGTTATAAGGACCAATGACACGTGCTCATGCTTGTCAACTTAATTATCAGGTAAATGCGATCTTGGGATTGCATAAGCATGATTTATTGAATGGGATACCACTAAGTGCTTGTGATGATGATATTGTGCTCAGGAACGAAGGACGAGATGAGCACGTGTCATAGGATGAAGGAAAACTGTCTCTGCCTCGGCCTCCTACACAGCGTTGGATTCAAATAAGCATAGTCGTTGATCCATAAGTCCGTTTAGGGCATACAAGTACTTCATGGAAAGGTCTCAAAGTCTACCTCCAAATGGATACAACCTCATCTCCAGATTTCACTCCAATCAGCTGCAATTGCCAAAACAATACCAGGATTGGTGCTACTCCACCTGTTTTGGGCCGTAGGCCCATGTATTAAGTTGAGTCCATTAGGGACACGTCTTAGGGTTACAGGATGATCCCACTTCGTCCTCCCACCTATATATTTCTCTTAACCACTATAGATCAAGGTGGGTTTTTGTTTAGATCAAAGGTTAGCTTCGCTACTTTGCCATGTAATCCTTTGATTAGTTAGATTGTCATTTTGCTCATTTCAGAACCTCACCTTTGATATTCTTGCATAATTAATCCTTCGTCTTTATTTCGCAATTTGAGTTGCTTGTTCATGTTGTTCTTGCTAGTTCTTGACTACTTGCAAGAACAAACACCCTTGTGGTTGGGCTGACCGTGCATCCGTCGAGATTCATGACTGGCTTTAGAGTTGGTGTAATGATTGCTAAGATGCAACACCCCTGGATAGTTGTAGTCAGATTGCCAACATCGCTCCATTCAATCGATTTATCCTTTCATCAAAAGATCGGGACACCCTCGCCAATATTAGAAGGCTGAGCTTGAGTGTGCTGTTGAAGAACAGAGGCCGAAGGAAGAAGAGCAATGCGCAGAGCTTACTACAGCAAGGCAGGAACTGGTAGCTTTGAGGCTTCTGGCATCTGAGGATGAAGCAAAAATTGTTGGAATGAAGGCAGGAGACAATAGGCTAGATAAACAGAGATTTGTGCTTGTAATGTTATTGCTGGCATGTGGGTTTGTGCTGTTTGTTTTGGTGTCAATGAAGAACTGAGTTGTAATATGTTAGCAACAACTGACTGTATGTTTAGGAAAGAATGTTTGTGTTGTCTGCCATGAAAAGATGTATGGTGGTAGTTGTCTATTCTGAAATTTGAGTGAATGCAACAATATGTTAAATTGTCTGTCATGAAATGTGAGTGAATGCAACAATATGTTTGATATGAGATGAACTTAAATGTAATCAATGCAGAAATCCAATTTAGTCAATGCTGAAAATTTTGAATAAATCAGTGAAACATATTGCTCATGTCATATTAAATAGGATAAATCAGTGAAACTAACATCAGTCATGTGCAGAAATATTTGAGATAACCTAAAATGTCATCAAGTTTGACAATTCATTTAAGGTGGGCTAAGAGTTTGCCAAAGCTACTAATATTATATGCAAGTTTGGCACACATATTACATGGCCATCACTTAGCCATTGCATACACATCACATGACATGCCCAAGAGTTTGGCAATACATCAGAAAAGAGCTGCCTAAGTGTTCAGCAATACATCATACAATGCCTATGAGTTTGGCATTACATCACATTGCATCATATAGTTGTAGGTAGTCTAATGCAATACTGGAGCACATCACAGCTTGTCAAATTCCCATGAGAAAAGAAGCACCAGTGGACCAGGTGCTGATTTATTTGGCTTGGCCCTAGCTGGTTCTTGAGCTTAAACAAACACACTTGATTTTCTAGAAGTGATCCTCACTAAAGCACTTGTAGAGCTCTCAGAATATGGCACTATGGCTTGAAGATTCACACTGGCTGAACCACCTTGCTGGGTTGATACCCTTTCACAGGCTACTACCTTCACCATTGGGCTGGTCTTGTTTGGTGCCTACAAGTAGAAGCTGCAGTCAGAGACCAAGTGAATGAGAGTAACATGTTAGCTTAAAAAATGGTATAAACCTTTTCCAAAGGAGGTGACCTCCTAGTATGGCAAACAGAGGTGCTAGTACGTAATTCAATTGCCTTTCTTTTCCTGCTTTGACCAATGCTGCTTGGTGTGTTCGAAAGCACTAAGTTGTTAGCTGCATTGGCAGTTTGCTAAGAAGCTACAGTGCTAGTTCCTGTACCAGTGTACTTGTGATAGCTTGGTTTGTTGTGCCCTGGCCTGCTTACAGGCCTTGCATCTAATAATTGTTCCAAACTTAGACACCTTGATTGGTTTAGTTGGTTCATTGGGCTCCTTTCTTTTCTCAGTCCTAGGCCTCCCTAGCATCTTGATATACCCTAGAGTATTCAGTGGTTCCCTATCATCCTCTGGTCAAGTAGACATGCTCTCAACTGGTTCTAGGCAATGTGCAAAGTCTTTCTAAAATCTGCCACTGAATAGCAGGGAGCAACCCACTCATCTAGTTTATTGGTCCTATAGAAAATGCAAGCTATACCATGAGAGCATGGCAATCCTGACAGTTGCCAATTTCTACATGAACACTTCTTTCTAGATGTACTATGAACCTATGTTCATGATGCTTCACTTCAAAACTGTCAGCTCCATTGCATATAGCATGGCAAAAAGCTAATTCAGTTATGTAGACATTTAGTTTTTTAAGAACACCAAGGCAAATGACGGTAGTCCATCTATCGGACAGTTTTCTCTGATCATTCATTCTACCCATTACTTTTCTTCTAATGGTCTCAAGCATTGTTATAATTGGGAAGAACCTAGCCTCAAAAATCCATTTGTTGAAAGATTCACATATGTTGTTATCCACTGAGTCACAGTTAGAACCTAACCTGAACCAGGCACTGCTCCAATGCTCTGGACGTGTATTCAAGATGGCTTGTGCTCCAGCTAGGGTAAGTTGTGCCAGCTTTGCCATGGCCAAGTTGAATAGAATTTTACAAGGAGTCTTGGCACATTTCCAAAATTTCTTCTGATATTCTTTGTCACTGAAGTGTCTCTTCCAGTTGGCATAGATATGTCTGGCACAATTCATATGTTCAGCTTCAGGTGCCCATTTGGAGACACCATTCATGATTCCCTGTAATGAACAATGTGTAAATAAATAAGAGAATGACATCATTTAAAACAAGTGGTGGAGGGCTGAATGAGAATATACTAGAGAATAGATAGTACTTTTCGTTGGTCAGAAATAAACATTCATCCACTACTAGAACCAATCTTCAGGTCATTGCTCCATAGGTCACAAAACCAGTCCCACTCTTCATTGTTCTCTTTGTACACCACTTGCCCATGATATTGAGTGCATCTTATTGTTGGCATCCCTTCCTGTGGCACATAGCAACTCTCCATTTGTGGATCCCTTGAAGAAAAAAGCATAAGTCCTATCACCTTGCTGCACTAAGCCAAAAAGCCTTGCTTGCATGCATCTAAGCATATGTAAATCCTCTTGAATACAGGTGATTTAACTCCTATCACTTTGTTGATGATCACAGTGCTATCAGGATTGTTCCTAAGCAGCTCTTGCTGGTAATTGTACAACCTCTGGTACTGTCCCCTGGTTGCATCAAAAGCCTTCTTCATCACAAGGACCATCGTCGTCCTTAGCTTTGATATTGAAGCATCGACAAACATTTCCTCTTGAATTGTTGCCTTCATATAGGATAGATCCCATCCAGGATTAGCAACAATCAACTTCTCATGTTTCTTTGCAATCCTAACAAAGGTGACCATCTTGTTATCTCTGCTTGGTGGACAAGCATGTAGGCTCTCATAGGTTGCAATTGGCCAAGTGTCACTTCTTGTGGTTTTTGATAGTACACAAACCAAAGGGCAGCTAGCCCAATCATATTTTGCTCTAACCCTCTTATTGTCATCTTTGATGAAGTTGATCACCTTTCTCTGAGCCAAAGCACATGCTATTACTGTCTTCTAGAACTACTTCTTGGAATTGACATTCCTCACTCAAAAGTAGAAACACTGCCTATTTCTTGAACTTGGAAAATTGCTCTTTCTTCTACTAACCTCACCATCACTGCCAATCTCATCAAATGACTTTTCATCATAACTATCAGCATATGGGGTGTCATTTTCATCTGGTTCAACACCACCATGCATAGCAGGCTGACTTCTGTACCCCTCAAAGACCACATCATCTAGGTTATGAACCTTTCCAGCCTTCATCTTCCTCTTGACCTCTTTGTAATATCTCTCTATCTCCCTAGACTCTTCATCATCATCAGATGGACAATCATCTCCAGCTATGTAATTACTATCATCCTCACTGTCAGATGGCATCACAATGGGTAGAGGTGTCGAGTTGTTTGTGTAAATCACCACCATTTTGTCACCATCATTACTATTTTCTTACACTGCTTTGCCCTTGAGTTTTGCTCTCATTTCACCACCACCATTAGCCCTTGAGTTTTGCTCTCATTTCATCACCACCATTAGCATCTTCTTTTACAGCTTTGCCCTTCACTTTGGCTGTCATCTTGCCATCCTTATCCTCCTGATGCTCAGATTCTTCATCAACATCCAATTCCATTTTAGCCTCATGATCACTATCTTCATCTGAATCCTCAGACACATCAATAACAATATGTTTCTCGGCATACACCTCAGCCACACCACCTCACTGTTACAATCATACATAAACTCATAGACTTTATCATCCAACAAAAAACGTAGCCCTGAGGCCAAATCTTCCCCTATGAATAACCAATGCAATAATGTCCCCTCAACAACTTTGCAATGGTCATGCAGTGTCCAATTATCTCACGAAATGAAACCTTTTCTCTATCTATGTAGGACATTGCTTCTGTCCCGCCATAATACTGCTTCTTTCTACCTCAATTGACAAATTCGTCATTTAAATGAAACCTTACTGCAAGAGTCCTTAAGGGATCCATAATTCCACTTCTCAACTAGCCTACATGCATGCAGATTGACAACTAAAAATTAAGCACTTGCTTACTAAATTATTAAAAGACACTACATCTAGATCTCTAAAACAACCTTTGCACCTAACACCTAATAAAAAAGGACCACCCAGTTCAACAAATAACCTACATCCATATGCACAACGAAATTATACTAGTCTGCATCCACCCCGAATCCAACAAAAAAAGCAATTCTACCACAATTTAAAACTTGCCCCAGATCAGAACAACGGGTGCACGCTTCCATCGAATTGCCGAGCGCACAAGAACTTACCTCCATTAAATCCGCCCCACGGATCAACGAGCACGACGCTCGTCAATGTCGCCATGCCTAGCTCATCGCTGGCTTCCACACCGCCCTTCCTTCGAGTCGCCTCTGTGTCACCTCTGCTCTAGGGTTTTGGGGGAGCAAGGATGGGAAGAGAGAGATGAAAGGTACTGCACAAGTCTGTTTTAACTCCGTCTAACAACGACATCAATGGGCACATTGACATGTGGGGCCTGACGTATGCCACGCCAGCGAAAACAAGGGAAAGTTTGATCCATGCTGTCTTGGGACTTACTTTGCATGGTTTCAAATAGTTAAGGGGTAAAGATTTTTGGTATTGGGGACTGAGGATCTCAGACATCAGATAGACTCGAAGTCGAGGGTTCCTTCTAAATAAGCCTTGTGTTGATGAGAAATTTTCCCATGCACTGACCTGAGAGATTTGCTTAGCTCTAGTGTAGGTCCAAATTAGATTGCCTTCGATGTATAGGGCATGCCAGTTGGTTTGATCCTTTAACCAACATGAAACAAAGAAAAAGTAATTAAACTGTGATTAGATTCTACTCGATCGGCTATAGATATCCATATCATAGTTACTATTCCAAAGCATATTTAAACTAAGTGATTGGGATAGATCGGTAGTACACCGAGACAGTATAAATCACTTGCATGTAAAAGCACATTAGCATAATAATTATATACATATTTATAGCATAGTTGATGTCGTAGATATAATGTGAATCGGCTAGTACTCCGATACTGTCTTATACTAAGATATTATTTCGAGCTAAATACACTAAACAAGGATCAATCGGCTCTTAAGATGACTTAACATATTGATGCCAGGCCTAGCCGATTTAACTGAAGTAAGATCTTAATATAAAAGGCAGCTTTAACACATCTAGCAGTAATAAAACATATAAGATGGCTAAAACAGGTAAGATCGGCTGAAACCCCAATACTATCTCTAATAGCAGTCATTAAGTCGAATAGATCTATATGATTCTAAGAGCGACTTAATAGATCAGACTGATGCAACATTAAGTACAAAAAGAAGCATGAGATCTATATAAGCTAATGAAAACCTTTCAAGATGGTGGATACGCATATAACCCAAATCAACCCCAAAATCTAATACTGTCGGTTGTTATCTTTGAGGAGACGCCAGCCGATCGTGGATTATATCTAGGCATTGAACCAGATTATATGACGTATATGATAGATTAAGCAATTGGTAATAACGAGATTGGAGTGTCATGATGATGGAAGCACTAACCCCGATAGCACAAACCGCTTGTAACAAGGAATTACCTTGCTCGGAGATCGGAACCCGATGCAGCCCAATGCAAGGACAAAACTCGTCGAGATTGCAAGTAACAGTAAAAGGTGGCGATGCGCCGAGATTGTATTGATTGTGTGTTGTTTCGATTACAAACCCTCGGGCCATATTTTTACCTGAGAGTCCTTGTAGGTCACGACTTCTATCTCATCTCTAGTTACTATTTAAAATACGACAATATCTCTAATGGACTCTTGTACACATTATCCGCAAGGAAACTATACAAATATCCTAATTAATAGATACAATTGCCTTTCCAGGACTTTATCCATAAATAGCAATATCTCTAAAGCACTGAAAACCGAATGCAACAATGATCTTTAAGATTTCCTTCCAGAATTAGTTTCACCTGCCTTTCCAGATCAGAATCGGCTATCGGCTATCCTGTCCGACTCTGACCCATTCGACTGGCTCCTTAGCCAATTCGGACTCAGCCAACGCAGCCTCTGTTTCTGAGGTTCAAATGCTCCCTTGATTCCACTTCAATCCTTGCTTCAAACTTGGGGATTTGCTTACCAAATTTGGTCGTTAACACATGCCCCCCAAGTCCGTGATATTGATAATGTTGCGGATTTTGCACAATCCCATCCTCGGAGAAAACCTAAGACAAGTCTGTTTCGACTATCACGAAAACTCCTTAAATAATGCCCCTTCCGTGCCTAACAACTCACGCCGTTACTTTTGCAATCTACACAAGCCCTAGCCAGAAACTGCTTCAAGCTCTCCGGCGATCTTCTCGGAGCTCTCGACCCCGTCGCGGCAATCCCTTTCTCTCGGTGACCAGATTCAAGCCAATGGCGGCCTTCGCTGCCCCCTCTGGTTCTCCATCCACCGAGTTCGCTGAGGTACGCCCCATCGGCTAAATTTCTACTTTCTCCGCTCATAGTTGTAAATCTGAATTCCAGGCTTAAATAACCTTGATTTCATTCTTCCTTTTCAATTGTAGCATCTTGCTCACCAAGTAGTTATTCCCAGTCTGACCAATGACAAGAGATACTACCTAGGGCCTATAGGCAACACAGATCCCACGAATATCATTAATGCTGAAACAAACAGAATACCTTATAGGATTCAAAACCCTAGCTTGGCGCCTTGGAACGGAACTTATAAGTCTTGGCCTTCCACTGATAAATCATGGCCGACTTGGTACAAGAGAATAGAAGCCAGCAAACAAAGTCACTGGGAAAAAGTGGGAATAGCCCAATGCCTGGCACTCTCAATAGCTGATCAGCCCAAAGATGAATCGCTCACATCGACTGCATGCTACTTCTGGAACAACACATTCAATGCTTTTCTCTTCCAGCAAGGACCCATGACCCCCACGCTAGCCGATGTCTTCATGATAACTGGTTTAGACATTTTATCGTCGGCTAACCCCAATCGGCTAGATAACAAAGGCCTATGCTCTTTCAAGACAAAAGCCATCGGAGGCTGGAATGGATATATCAGCATGAACATGGGGACTGGATCTGTCAGCTCCAGGGAACACACAGCCTTTCTGATGATGTGGCTAGAAAAATTCGTCTTATGTGGATCTAGCTGTGGCACTATAGCCAACTCGCAAATTGTAGCCGAAGCCTTGGTATCAAAGACCAAATCCCTCTGGGTAAATTCTTACTGGGCTATCTCTATCAAGCTCTCAACCAAGCATCGGCCAAGATAGCAGCTGATTCATTTATAGGCACTGGAGGCCCTTGGTGGTTTTTGCAACTCTGGCTAGTGCTCCTTACGCAAAAAATTTCTAGAAGACCCAATCTGGCTGATGCCAAATTCCCTTTAGTAGAGGAGATTAAGGATGACGACGGAGAGGAAGTGACTACACGCAGGTGTATGTCTTCTGGAGAAGCTGTTGTCATTCACACTGGGTCTAAGCTATCAAATTAACTCTTAGCCGATTGGTTCACACTTTTCTACGATGGATTTGCCAAGAACAACCGGACATGGTTTTTCTACGGAATCTGCCCAGAATGTGAGCTCCCCATTGAATTAAATTTTGATGAACTCAACTCAGAAGAATACCCAAAACCAAGGGAGATCTTTATTGCAGCCATCAGCCCTTGTATCCTCCCAATCGGTATCCACCAGGGCCGAAATATCGTCAAGTCATACGAGTTCTATTACCCTGCATCGGTCGCAGGACAACTCGGACTCAGACAATTGCCGATCGGACTCTATTATGCTGACAAGATCCAAACAAGGAGGGAAATAACCTCAAGGATAATGATGGATCAGCTGATGAACATTGAGAGCCCCCCTCTTGGCAGCATAGGCATTCTGGAGTTAGCCTTGAAGAGGAGCTCAGCCTTTGATAGATGGTGGGTCGAATTGAAAAAACACATCTTCCACCAACCATCCTCCATGTACCTAACTACACTCCTTCTAGAGTCGATCCCCGATGTGAGTACTTCTCCTCTTTTGTCAATTTTCAAAGCTATCGGCTATTATCTGCTTAATATCTAACCAATGCATTCTTTCTTTGTAGACAACCGACTCTTCTCCCCCGTGAGAGCAACTCAGGGGTCAAGATCCAATATGCCACAGGGCGGATCCCAAATGGAGGCCTTGCTCCATCTATCAGCGTCTTTAATGCGCCAAAAGTAACAACACTTTTGCACGACCAAACCCGTGTGGCGCTATCCAGGAAAAGTTCCAAGCCATGGGCCGCTAGTCCATCGGCTGCTCAGAAGAAAAAAGTGAAGAGGCAAAAAACAACTCCAGCCGACAGTTTGCCATCTTTGGACCCGAGTGTGGAGGAAGCTCTTAATCAGGAAATCATGGAAGAGGAAATTGATCAAGCCATTGAGGAGGCGGCAGCTGAATCCAGCCACTCGAGCAAGTATGCATGAACACCATCAGCTCATGATCAAGCTCAGCAAACACCATCTCCTCCTCATCGTCCTGCTCGTCCTCAACTTGCTCCTGGCACACTGTCGGGACTTCGTGGCCTGAATACTGAGGTTGCTGCCTGATCAAAACCTTGGGTGGCGGCCTTGTAGCCGATGATTGGACATTCGGCTGGATGGGAGCTGAGCCCGGGGTAGTCGGATGTCCAATAGGAGGAATCGGTAGTCCTTGTGTTGACAAGGTCCTGTAGCCAGGGAATCGGCCATCAGGGAGGAAAACTGGGCCCCTTGGTAGCTGCTCGGCTATTCTGGAGTCCACCACCGTGCTGATCATGTTATTCAAAGTGTTAACCAGCATCCCAGACTGGTTGATAAGAACATGGTGGACGACTGAGTCGATTCTGTCCTATAATGTGTGGAGCTCCAAGCTTTCTCCTTCCCGTTTGATCTCCTTCATCTTTTGTTTCCCTTTGTCTTTGCTAGGGCTCGGCTCGGGCTCGTCTTCTCCTGAAAACTTTATCCTGTATCTTTGGCCGACAGTACCCGACCGAGTTTAGACGAAGGAGTGCAGATATTGATTCTGCAACTTATTCATCATGTCCTCAATTTCAGCCTTCTATTCCTGAGTCAACTTGTTTAGCGTGACTGAGATAATGTTATCCTGATCGATATCCGAAGTCTTAATATCGACCATTGTTCCTGATCTGAGTGCTGCAAGAGTCCCACCGGGCGTGCCAAAACTGTGTTGATGAGAAATTTTCCCACGCACTGGCCTGAAAGATTTGCTTACCTCTAGTGCAGGTTCAAATTGAATTGCCTTCGATGTGTAGGGTGTGCCAGTTGGTTTGATCCTGTAACCAACAAGAAACAAAGAATAGACAATTAAACTGTGATTAGATTCTATTCGATCGGCTATAGATATCCATATTACACAGTTACTATTCCAAAGTATATTTAGACTAAGTGATTGGATAGATCGGTAGTATACCGAGACAGTATAAATCACTTGCATCTAAAAACACATTAGAATAATAATTATATACATATTTATAGCTTAGCCGATATCGTAGATATAATGTGAATCGGCTAGTACTCCGATACAGTCTTATACTAAGATATTATTCCGAGCTAAATACACTAAACAAGGATCAATCGGCTATTAAGATGACTTAACATATTGATGCCAGGCTTAGCCGATTTAACTGAAGTAAGATCTTAATATAAAAGGCGGCTTTAACACATCTAGCAGTAATAAAACATATAAGATGGCTAAAACAGGTAAGATCGGCTGAAACCCCCATATTATCTCTAATAGTAGTCATTGAGCCGAATAGATCTATATTATTCTAAGAGCGACTTAATAGATAAGACTGATGCAGTATTAAGTACAAAAAGAAGCATGAGATCTATATAAGCTAACAAAAACCTTTCAAGATGGTGGATACGCCATATAACCCAAATCAACCCCAAAATCTAATCCTGTCGGCTGTTATCTTTGAGGAGACGCCAGCCAATCGTGGATTAGATCTAGGCATTGAACCAGATTAAAAGGTGGCGATGCGCCAAGATTATATTGATTGTGTGTTGTTTCGATTACAAACCCTCGGGCCATATTTATACCCGATTACAACAGAGTCCTTGTAGGACACGACTTCTATCTTATCTTTAGTTACTATTTAAAATACGACAATATCTTTAACGGACTCCTGTACACATTATCCGCAAGGAAACTATACAAATATCCTAATTAATAGATACAATTGCCTTTTCACGACTTTATCCGTAAATGGCAATATCTCTGAAGCACTGTAAATCGAATCCAACAATGAACTTTAAGATTTCCTTCCAGAATCAGTTCCACCTGCCTTTCCAAATCGGAATCAGCTATTGTCTATCCTGTCTGACTCGAACCCATTCGACTTGCTCGTTAGCCGATTCGGACTCAGCCGACGCAACCTCTGTTTCTTAGGTTCAAACGCTCCCTTGATTCCGCTTCAATTCTTGCTTCAAACTTAGGGATTTACTTACCAAATTTGGTCGTTAACACCCTATGCCTCTATATTTTAGCCCATCCTGCTGAAAAGGAAGTGCGCCATCGAGCTATCCTCCTCTCTCCACCGTCGTCACCACTACAGTCACACCAGGGATGTAATCGCCGCCGGCGGTGGGCTGGTGGCGCGGCCTCAATCTGCACCACGGCCACCAACCGGCCAAGGGAGGGGTGTGGCAGGGACCCCGCTTCCCTCGCTCTCCTTCTTCCTGCGCCGGCCACATATATAACCCTGCCTCCAGCTCATTCCCCACATCTCCGGCGGCTCTTCTCTCCGGATGCGTGACCACTCCCTGGCAAGCAGATGGAGGAGATGATGCATCGGCAATTCAGCATTGCTGCAAGCACCTCAGTGGCGGGAGGTTGAAGCATCTCGCGATCTGTTTTCTTGTGTGCTCATGTGATTCATGGACAGTGTGGAGATTATGGCAATCGGGTATCTACATGGCAAGCTTATCCGACTGGAGATAGGGATAGGTTGTGCCTACCAAATATGTAAACCAACTACGACTTAGGTATTACGTTGCCGATTAGATAAGGCAACGGCTCATAGTCATAGTTTGGTAAGATTGAGGAAACCGACTTAGAGTAAGATAGGGTTTCCGATTTGTAAGCCCACCTCCCAAGACTATATAAGGGGGGTAAGGGGCGTCCCTTGAGGGATATCGTTTTTAGATCATATGCTTCATGAGAAGTTAGATGAGCTTTCAGCTTTAGATACACGAGATCATGAGATCAATAAAGACACTCGGCGGATCGAATCCCTGAAACAGGAGTAGGGTATTACCTCACGAGAGGGCCTGAACCTGTTTAAATCTTCTTTTCCTCCTAACCCATTGTGCTTGGCGATCTTGACTGCGACCCCAGAAATTACATTGCCGAAACCAAGTTTCGACAGACAGCCAAGGTGTTACTACATTTTATTAAAATCTAGGGATTTTTAAGCTTTGGTCATTAGATTGTCTGCACAAACTTTTGTGCACTGTGGGAAGTATCGAGCTCTTGGCTGACATAGCTGCTCTTGAATGGTATAAAATAGGGGGTCAGTTCCACCTCATTTTGATGTTCTATTATGATTCCTGAAATTCGATGAACAATGTGATTCCATCTGAATTTATTATCCATTTATCAAGTTTTGTAGTTCCAAATTTATGTCCCAATCTGAAACTTTTAATGTCTGATGCAATGTTCATATCATTTATTGGATCACTAATACACCTTACTTGTGCAAATCAAATAGCTAGCACTGGGTGTTCAGTTCTTATCCCAAACAGCTCGGTGAAATGGGGTTATTATTTCACTAGTATTTTGGATTAGCCGAATTTGCAGGCGTTTAGGTGTTTTTCCTTTGCATCTGAGAAAAAAATTATCCCAAGCAAGCCCTTACTCTGTCTTTGGCATTTCATGGAATGAAAATTAGAAATCTCAATTTGTCAACTAAATATATAACTTCATATTTGTTCATTGTAATATATAACTTCATATTTATTCTACGAGCTTATGTAACGCCTTTGCTCTCCTACCACCCTCTCCACTTCTCCAGCCATCCCCCGGTCACTTCCTCCACAACTGTAGACGTCTTTTGCTTCTTTCAGCTGAAAAGTCTCAACTCGTAGTGGATGTAACGTTCACCTCTAATTTAATTTCCCCATGCGCTTACCTTGAATAATTCAACTCTGACTAGAGAAGAAGTACTATTAGTCTTACAAATAATTTTTCTACATAAGCCAATTGATTACGGTTAGAGTTATATTCAATTCAACTCTGCACTATGGGAATTATCAAGCTGTTGGTTGACATAGCTGCTCCTAATTATGTGCCTGCTCTTGAATTCTAGTAAAGAGGCTGTTAGTTCCACCTCAATTTGATATTCTATTCTGAGATTTTGATGAACAATGTGATTTTGAATATATAATCAATTTATCAAATTTTTTAGTTCAAAATTGATGTTTCAATCTGAGATTTCAATGTCTGATGCAATGCTCAATACCCATTTTTTTCGATCAGTAATGCACTAGCAGTGAGTATTCAGTAATAGGGGATTATTTTTCCACTGTTATTTTTGGGTTACCCAAATTCCAATTGAAAAAAACTACAACTCCCAAGCAGGCTCTTATTGGCTTACTCTGTCTTAGGCATCCGTTGAATGAAAATTATAAATCTCAACTAGATGTTCAGGGACATATAAAACACGCCCAATTGAAGGTAGGCTACATATAGAATTTCATAGTTGGCTGTTGTGTAATGCTTTTGCTCTCCCAGCACTCCTCTCCACCCATACCTCGGTGACTTCCTCCAAAACTATAAATGCCTTACTTCTTTCAGCTGGAAAGACTCGGCTCATAGTGGATGTATTGAGCGCCTTACCCCATGCACTTACCCTGAATAAATCAATTACAACTAGACAAGTACCATTAGTCTTACAACTAAAAATTCTACGTAGGCCAAGAGATTTGTAGAATCGAATATCCAAAGCTAAGCCAACCAGAGAGGGTTGAATGGTTGGTCTACTCAAAAACTAAATTTTTAGCGGAACTAAAAGTTACCCTTGAATTTCGATGTATATCGGTCTGACCGAAGTTGTTGCGTCGGTCTGATCGCATGAATACCTCCGATCTGACCGGTGATCTAGATCCGGTTTGACCGCCGGATGTCGCTGAATCGCCAAAGTCGCCTTCCACGGTGTATCGACCGCCAGTGTTCCTCCAGTTGGACCGCCGCACCCAAAAAAACACAAATCGAAGAACTCTCAAAGTAGATTGAAAATATATTACTTCTCTCTGTGTTTACAAAGTGCAACAACAACACTCCTCACAAAATTTCGACAAAACTTGAAACCCTAACTTTCTCGCAACTCAACTCTCTAAAACGCATACAGGGAGACTACACCCTCCCTCTCTATTTATACACGAGGTAGGCAGCCTAAAGCTACGAATCCAACTCATACAAGAAGTCCTAATACACTAGGAAACCTTCCCATACACGAACCGAACTTTACAAACTCCAATTGTAACAAATTTTGACTCCATCCAAAATATAAATCCGCATCCCATACACACACAATATCTCCATCGTATGTCATATGGAATCTTCACCAACCACGTGCATCAATCTTTAGCCTAAGTATCCCGCATGATATCTGACCGTCCAGACGTCACCTTATCTTCAAGTTGTCTCCCATTTATCATCGAGAATACTCTTATGAGGCATAAAGATTACCTACACATGAATCAAACAAAGAAACCATATCCGAGCACAAGCTATCTCCAACTTGACTCATTGTTAGCACACAACAATATTACATACGCATAGTATCCATCTAGAAGCCATAAACATGAATTAATCACAGATATCCAATGAAACAACCCGAAACCGAAACCGACACAGTCGGCCGGTCAGACTCGGGCTGACCGTCCGACGGCAAAACAAGCCCGGTCTGACCGGACCACAAAACAACAGTTACTGTTCACCGCCTGAAAATTCCAATCATCTCCAAAACCACTTCGCCAATAATCTCCAAATATCAAAATCAATAATCACAGATGTCAATTGTTCATCACCATAGAAGAATCAAACACACTTTGATTTTACAATCTCCCCCTTGATGAACACATTGGCAAACCTATCAAAAATGTTTTGTTTTGGTGTGCGTGGAAAACTAAAAACAAAAATGATAAAAAGCATCGGAGTGCTCAAAAATTCAAAGAAAATTTCTTCCCTTTTAAAAAGAAAGAATATAAGAATATCCATTGAACTCGAAAAACTTGCATTGCACTTTTTTAACTCTTCTCCCCTTTTGATAATGATTTCATCAAGCATAAGAATTATGATCAATAACACAATCAGAAGTGATGAATTCAAACGATTTAATGCAACATCTTTACAAGCACATAGGTTAAAAAATAAACCCAAACATATATACCTATTGCAACCATTACACTTTCTCAAAGTAACTTTTTACACAAAACAATCAAGAGAATTTTTCACATATTTATTTGAGTCTAATTTTGCTCATATTTTTCCTCTCAATTATTCCGGGTACGTCCTTGTCGTCAAGACTGTTTCCAAGGATTCGGCACCCATTATTTTTGCTCACATCGAATATGTCCTTGTCGTTAAGACTGTTTTCAAGGATTCGGTATTCTTTTTTTCTCTCATAGAAAAATTTTTATTCTCTTGCACAATAAGCAATTTAAAGCAATTTGAGGAATAACAATTCAGCACACCATATATAGAAGCATTTACAATCCAAACTATGCACTAGTATCAACATTGCATATTTCATTAATTTAAGTATGAAATTAAAGTGTCATGCATCATATCACTTAGATGTAAAAACTAAGCCTCATGAAATGACTAGAATACATACAAGCTATGCTAGTGACAAATAAACCTTTATAGTTTTGCTAGCATGCACAAGAAATTACTATAGGTATCAACAAAGCTCTCTTTTTTCATTCAAATATTGCTTGATAAAAACCAAGAGCACAGAACTCCCCCTCAAACCATGCTAAAAGGATGAATAATTCCCAACTCTCCACGAAGAAAAGCAAAGCGAGACAAATCCAATGGTTCAGTGAAAATATCCGCAAGTTGCAACTTAGTATCCAAAAATTTCAATTCAACATCTCCCTTCTCAACATGCTCCCTCAAAAAGTGAAAGAATATCAATGTGCTTTGTACGTGAGTGTTGACAGGATTCTTAGCGATATTAATAGCACTTGTATTGTCACAATAAAAAGTTACCTTTTCAAAAACAAGTCCATAATCTTTCAAAGTCGAAATAAGCCAAAGAATCTGAGAACAACAACTAGCAGCAGCAACATATTCTGATTCAGCAGTTGATTGAGCTACACTAGATTATTTCCTAGAAGACCATGCAATTAATGATGTACCGAGAAAATGACATGTTCCACTAGTACTTTTCCTATCAATTCTACAACCCGCAAAATCAGCATCGGAGTAGCCACTTAAGTATATAGAAGATGAAGTAGAATACCAAATTCCAAACTCAAGTGTATGATTTAAATACCTCATTATTCGCTTAGCCGCTTGACGATGTGAAGTACAAGGAGAAGCTTGAAAGCGTGCACACAAACACACAGCAAATTGTATGTCTAGCTTAGAAGCAGTTAGATACAACAATGATCCAATCATACTTCTATATTCCTTTTGATCCATAGCTTCATCATCTTTCATTAGGGTCCAACACAATAGTAGAACCAATTGGTGTAGAGATTGGCTTGCAGTTCTTCATCTTGAAACATCTCAGAAGATCCCTGGTATACTTCGTTTGATGCACAAACGTACCTTGAGGTGTTTGCTTAATTTGCAATCCCAAAAAGTACGACAACTCACCCATCATGCTCATCTCAAATTCCCTGCGCATAGTCTCAGCAAACTCTACAACCAAAGCGTGAGTTGAACAACCAAAGATGATATCATCCACATAAATCTGAACAAAAGTTGATTTTCATCATGCTTCAGAACAAAAAGCATTTTGTCAATCTTTCCCATCTAAAACCTTTTGCAAGCAAAAAGTTCTTAAGCCTATCATACCATGCTCTAGGTGCTTGTTTCAAAACCATACAAAGCTTTAGACAATTTAAGAACAGGGTTGGGAAAATCAGGATTTTCAGAACCCGGTGGTTGCTTAACATAAACTTCCTCCTGTATATAGCAATTTAGAAAAGCACTTTTAACATCCATTTGATACAATTTAAAATCTTTTGAAGCATCAAAAGCTAACAAAAGTCTAATTGCCTCAATCCTAGCAACAGCAGCAAAATTTTTATCAAAATTCAAACCCTCCACCTGAGTAAAACCTTGAGCAACAAGTCCATCTTTGTTCCTAACAATTAAACCATCCTCATTTTGTTTATTTTTGAATACCCACTTGGTTCCAATAATGCTATGTCCAAAAGGTGGTTCAACTAAGGTCCAAACTTTGTTTCTCCTAAAATTTTTAAGTTCTTCATGGATGGCGTTAATCCACGGCATCAGTTAGTGCATGAGTAACGTCTTTGGGTTCAAAAGAAGCAATAAATACAGAATTTGCACATACATCATGAATAGTTACCTTTGACCTTGTAGTCCGCTCACCTATATTACCAATTATTTGTTCCAGCGGATGTCGTCGTTGAATGTGCAAAGGAGCAGCAACTTCTGAAGTTGATTCATGTTCTGTACCCTCACTGGTTGTAGCTTCTGAAGAACCACCTTGATCAGTATTGACAGAACCCGAGGTGGACGGCACCTGCCGGTCTGACCGGGCCTCCTGCGCTGGTCTAACCTGCGGCTCTCGGGTAGTCTGACCGGCCAGGTCGACCTCGTCGTCGTCGTTGTCACTTTCGTCCTAAAAAATACGACCATCCTCCCCCTGAACCTGTGACAATGGACCTACAAGTTCTGGTTTAGTACCTGGACTAGCCTCATCAAAAGTGACATCACAAGTCTCAACAATTTTGTTAGTTTCCAAAACAAGTACACGATAGCCACGAGAATGTGCGGGGTAACCAAGAAACATTCCATTAGTAGAACGTGCCTCAAACTTATCTAAATTTCATGATTTCAAGACAAAGCACTTGCAACCAAAAACACGCAAATGTGAAGTTTTTCTAAATTTTGATCTCAAGAAAACACAAATGTAAACATAACATGCAGTGTTAATAGCTTCTGCCCAAAATTTCCTGGGAGTGTGATATTCATCAAGCATTGTTCTAGCCATTTCAACCAAAAAATGATTTTTTTCTTTCAACAATACCGCTTCTGCCCAAAATTTCGTAGGAGTGTGATATTCATCAAGCATTGTTCTAGCCATTTCAACCAAAAAATGATTATTCTTTCAACAATACCGTTTTGTTGTGGAACACGAGAGAAGAAAATTGATGTTCAAGCCCTTTTTTATTGCAAAATTGTTAAAAAGAAGCATTCTTAAATTCACCTCCATTATCACTTCTAATTCTCTTCAGAGAACCGGAAAGTTCACAATTCAATCTAAGATACAAACTCCGAAAGTGTCCAAAAACCTCATCATTAGTTGCCATGAAGAAAACCCAAGAATATCGAGAAAAATCGTCAACAACAACCAACACATACCACTTTCCTCCAACGGATTGCACTCTAGCTGGACCAACAGTATCCATATATAAGAGCTGTCCTGGTACATCCGTCATCACAGAAATAATAGGGGCATGTGAAGAAGAAATCATCTTTGCATGACGACACGGTGTACAAACCAAATCAAGATCTTTCTTAAGTTTAGGCAAACCACGAACAAGATCCAAACCACTTAACCTAGTGAGATAATCAAAACTAACATGTCCAAGTCTACGATGCCAAAACATCTAATCTTTGTTGAATTTCACAAGAAAACATGTTACAACAGGTGAAATAGGATTTCCAAAATCAGCTTTAAACACTCTTCCATAGCGAGAAATATTCAACACAGAATCACCACAGGAATCAAATACTTTACTCTAGTTTTCTTAAAGTAAACATCAAAATTCTCATCAACAATTTGTGAAACCAAAAGCAAATTATACTTTAAATCCTGAACCAAAACTACTTCTTTCAATTCAAACTTGTCACTTACCTTGACAGATCCTGTAACAAGAACGACACTAGTAGAAGCATCACCAAAGATAATCGATTCAGTCTTGGATGCCATCTTGAGAAAGGAGAACCAATTTTTATCATTGGTCATGTGCCGCGAACAACCGGAATCCACAATCCACACGTTCTCCTTCCTTGCCACCAAAGCCTACACACAAGACGATATCGAAGCCTCAGTACTAGGGTTAGATAGAAGAAATTTAGGAATCCAGTACTGAGACACACGACCAGTAGATCCAATAGGCATATATCCACGTGCAAAAACAATTTTAGAATTTTCAGAAAAATTCCTCCAAGGCCGCCTCCGACCTCTCCCGTACAGCCGGTCTAACCGTTGGCCGCCCTCGACTCGGACTATGCACCGGTCCGACCTGACGCCGCCCGACCGAGATACCCACTGCGGTCTGACCGGTCTTCCCGAGGGAAAACCAGATTTTTGCCACTTTGATTTTGCAATAACAATTTCTCTTTCTTTTTTCTGTTTATGTGCTAATCTGAAACAAAAACCAGCAAGATGACCATCTTTACCACAAAAGGAACAAGTATACTTTCTCCTAGGAGTTGATGATTTTGAAATATTAGTTTTAGTTTCTTTTAGAGTAGCAGAAAGAGAGGGCATAATTCCAGCAGATTTAAAAATTGTTTTCCCAACATTAGGGTTGATCAAAATTTCACCATGTTCAGTCATATTCAAAACATTAGGTTGATTTTTGGTGAAATAATCATAAACATAAAAACCTATACCCCTATTGTAGCTAGTCACTTTAGATTGATCCAAAATCATGTTAAGTTGTTTTTTGCCATCAGAAAATCTTTGCAAAGAAATTTTCAAATAAGAAACCTCTTTTTCCAAATTTGCACAATTTTCACAATCTACCATGACACCTTTGTTTTTACGACATTGGAGGCAAGAAAGCACTTCATTGGATTTTACAATATCCTCCATGTACTCAACACGACGCAAAGCATCTTTCAAACTCTTCTTTTTTAGTGTGCATGTTGAGCAATTCAAAACATCTGTTGTTTTAACCTCTTAGCACTAATTATGTTAAACACCAAGCAAGCATAGAAAACAACTTGATATTTCTTCAACAACTTTTTAGTTAAAAACAACTCATCCAAAGTGCGTGTGTGCATAGCAAATCCAAGAGCAAGAGACGATTTTAATTTCAAATTATGTGAAACATTGATATCTCTAACTTTTGAAATTTCATGCATCAAAACCTCACAATTTTTGCAATCATCATCATTAGGAATAAGAGATTTTAATCTAGCAGTTTCAGCATTTAGAGATTCAATTATAAACTCTTGTTTTTATACATCTTTTCACACTTCTTATTTTTTCGTACTCAAAACAAGAATAGCTTCCTCAAGAGAACTCACCTCATTGTCCTCATACTCAGAATCCGATTCACCACGTGCCATGAGACAAACACCGGAGATGTTCTTGTCCTTCTCCTTATCTTCATCGCTATCAAAATCTATGTTGCTTAATGGCTCAAAAGCGGCGTAAACTTTACTCAGCACCTTTCTCACCACCTCCTTGGATTTCTTCCCTTTGGGCTTGTCGTCCTTGGTCTTCTCTCTACCTTTGTCTTCCTTCTTGCCTCTCCCAAGCTTAGGACAATGCGAACGAATGTGATCTAGAGCACCACATTCAAAGCAACGAGTTGGTCCACCTCTTTTCCTGTACCTAACATTGTTCATAGCTCGAGAAATCTTGTTAGCAGCCAAAGCCAAGTCCTTCTCCTCGAACTGTTCGAGTTGCTCATCGACATGGCATTAATCAAAGCAAGAGCAGTAGAAGTTGATAAAGAAGCACCAACATCTGAAGAAGTTAAAGAGGAAACCAAAGCACTAGACCTAGAATAAACTTTTCGAGAAAGAATATTCATCTCATGAGTTTTGAGTTTTGTGTAAAGTGAATCCAAAGTCAAAGTAGACATATCAACAGACTCTTGAATAGAAGTAACTTTCATCTCCCAAATAGACATATCAAGACCATTCAAAAAGTGGCGAGAAACCTCATATTATGGATTATTTGTATCATAAGCAGAAATCAATAGATCTAAGATCACTCAAAATTTTGTTAAATCTACCAAGATAATCATCCAAAGTTTCTCCAGGTTTCATCTCAAATTTTATGTACTCCTTTTTGAAAAGATCTCGACGAAGTTCTTTAATGTTATTAGTTCGTTGATGAAAGTTTCTCAAAGCATTCCAAATCTCGTTGGCGGTATGAAGATGTGACACACGATCAAAATCCGAACGAGAAATCCCATTCAACAAAATATTACGAGCTTTAAAATTGTTATTAAACTCAGTTTTTAAAGCTTCAGTATTAATAGTTTTAGGAATCTCATAAGGAAGAGCAACCTTTTGCCAAACATCATAATCTTGAGTCATAATATAAGATTGCATCTTACTACATCAATAAGAAATATCCGAACCATCGAAAACATGTGGCTCAGTTGAAAGCTTGTTGGCCATGGGTTAAAACTCTAGATCGGTAAAAATCCAAAGAAGAAAACGAGGCTCTGATACCAATTATAGGATCGAATAGCCAAAACTAAGCCAACTAGAGGGGTGTGAATGGTTGGTATACTCAAAAACCAAACTTTTAGCGGAAATAAAAGTTACCCTCGAATTTCGATGTAGATTGTCCTGACCAAAAAACACAAATCGAAGAACTCTCAAAGTAGATTGAACACAAATCGAGGATTAGGACTCCTCTAGGAAACCTTCCCATACACGAACCGAACTTTACAAACTCCAATTGTAACAAATTTGAACTCCATCCAAAATATAAATCTGCATCCTATACGCACACAATATCTCCATCGTATGCCATATGGAATCTTCACCGACCACGTGCATCAATCTTTAGCTTAAGTATCTCACATGATATCTGACCGTTCGAACGTCACCTTATCTCCAAGTTGACTCCCAATCCATCACCGGCAATACTCTCCCGAGACATAAAGATTACCTACACATGAATCAAACAAAGAAACCATATCCGAGCACAAGCTATCTCCAACTTGACTCGTTGTTAGCACACAACAGTATTACATAAGCATAGTATCCATCTAGAAGCCATAAACATGAATTAAACACGGATATCCAACGAAACAATCCAAAACTGAAACAGACACAAAGTCGCCCGGTCAGACCTCAGGCTGACCGGTCTGACCGGCAGCACAAGCCCGGTCTGACCAGACCACAAAATAGCAGTTACTGTTCACCATATGAAAATTCCAATCGTCTCCAAAACCGCTTCGTCAATAATCTTCAAATATCAAAATCAATAATCACAGATGTTAATTGTTCATATATAGAAGAATCAAACCCACTTTGATTTTACAAGATTTAGAGTAGAGTTGTTCACCTTAGCTTTTGAGGTTTGAGGTTGCCGACTTTTAACTCCGAAGCATGAGCCATGTGATGAGGAATTACTGAATAAGCGTCATATTGCAATACTTGAGTTTGACTTTCATACCATCAGTTTAATGAAGACCATGGACTTTGATAATATAGTTGACACTTAATTTGTGCATATAAATAGCTAGCTAACTCCACATGTATTTCCTATAAATCATCATTTCAATCCTATATATAAATTCCACATGAATGCTGTTTTAATTGGTTCAGTTGCTGACGATGATGGGGCACTTCAGGATCAGGATCATAGTTCTAAGCCTTGTGATAGTGGCATCCTTTCAAGTGCGTGGTTCTGTTGAAGGCCATAAGACGGCGGTACCGGCAATCTTCGTGTTCGGGGACGGCATGCTGGACGTCGGCAACAACAACTACTTGCTGTCTGACGCTCCCCAGGCTGACTACCCCTACTACGGCATCGACTTCCCTGGCTCCAACCCCACTGGAAGGTTCAGTAATGGATACAACATG
Source organism: Oryza australiensis (assembly GCA_019925245.2). Classification (NCBI taxonomy): domain Eukaryota; kingdom Viridiplantae; phylum Streptophyta; class Magnoliopsida; order Poales; family Poaceae; genus Oryza; species Oryza australiensis. The sequence goes on from JAIFGZ020000072.1 coordinate 869,331, forward strand.
GCTGACTTCATTGGTAATTAAGCGACTTGATTGATCATATTGTCCTTATTCTCTTTTACAGTTTTGTCATCATTAAATTGTATTTTCTGTGTCGCAGTTCTTTATATAGTTATTTGTGAATTAGATGGGTGGATTGATGGTTATTATACAGTCTTTTCTTTTTTGGCTTTAGCTGACATATTTTTTAAGTGTTTTCAAGCAGTTAGAATAAATCGCCCACAGAATATACCCAAGACTACAAATAATTAATGGATTAATGCTAATTTGTAGTGTGGTCATTGCTCTATACTACTATTGACTTTCAGAAGACATTAGCAAATAAAGGTAGTAATGTTATTGTAATTTGTAAAGATATGATGAACATATAGAAATACTAAGTACCTAACGATGACTCAACTTTTCATGTTTTGTTTGCAAATGACATTTCTCTGTTACATTGATATGATTCTATATTTGAGAAAGGTAGGAGTACATATAATCAAGTAATTCTTTTATTCGAGAAAAATACCCAAGTTAACTTTTGGTACATGCATGCAACTTTAATTGGTGTGTGCCATGCATGCAGCAAAGGATATGGGATTCAAAATGAGCCCTCCACCTTATCTATCGCTTAACAGTTCAATAAAAATGGAGACCAGTTTCACCGGAGTGAACTATGCTTCAGCAGGTGCCGGCATTCAGATCATCATGGTAATTCCAGAATATATATATGCTTAAATGCAAATTCAACCATAATATTGATTGTGAACGCTTCCATGGAATGGCATCAACGAAATGGAGATTATCCAAGTTGGTCATATAAAAATATTGGAATTGTTGCATATATATATATATACTATATATAAAGCAAGTAGTGTTTCCACCTAAATTTTGTTTTGCCTGACTATTTTGCAGAAAACCCTTTGGTTTTTTCGAAATTAACCTACAGTCCACCTGGCTATTAAAGAAACCCAGTTAAAAAAGAAAAAGAGGTTATTTTACAGAAAACCCCTTGAGTGTTTATAAAATTAACCCGCAGTCCCAATGTTGAAAAGAAAGGAAGGGCTTGGATGAAAAAGAAAGACTTCATGCGTCCTTCTCTTCCGTCCCCATCCACGCCGCGCCGCACGCCGTGCCTGCGCCTCTCCCTCGCGTCGCCGCTCGGAGCTCCCGCGTCGTCGCCTGGACCTTCGCCCTCCGTCTGCATCCTTCACTGCGTCGTCGTCCCGTTACAACGCACGGGCATTTTGCTAGTATATATATATATATATCATTAATTATCAGAAGCGTGATCTTTTGTGATGGTTAATTAATGATTGGAAATTGCAAAGAAGAGAGTAACTTGTGACTATATATCTTGTTGGCATTGTAATTTCATAAATTTTCTGACAGTAACATAAGGAAAAATTTACATCAATATATATCATCTCTGACTGTCAACTTCTGATAGCTTTATCTTTCGCGGCCATTTCATGGGCAATCTACTATTATACATGTCTTCGTTTTGTTCGTTACTCTTTGCTATCAAGAAAATTATACTCAACATTATTATTTAGTCGGTAGATCAAGAGCTTATTGACTTTGTATAGTAACTCAAAAGTTTTTATATATAGGATATAGAAATCTATGATGAAAAGTAGCTACTACAAACTGATGAATCTCTTGGTTATACTATACACGCATAATATGAGTGATCAGATCTGCTAGCAAGATGAAAGAGCGAAGTGTTAATAAACATTTGACGGTTATTTAACAGATGAAATACTGGGTTTTGCTTGGAAATAACCTTGATTGATGCTATAATGTAAATTTGCAGGATGATGAAGCGACTATTCCATTCAAATACCAAGTGAAGAACTTCAATGACACGGTAAGCCAGATGAAAGCTAACCTAGGCCACCAGAAGTTGAGCAAGCTGTTGGCCAAATCTTTATTCCTGATAAGCATTGGTACCATGGATCTGTCTGTAAATATCTGGAGACTATTAAGATATTCCAGAAGGCCATCACCATTCAACATTCCGAATAGTCTTTCCTCCTACAAAGCCATGATCATGCAGTTGTATGGCCTGGGTGCAAGGAAGTTTGGGATCATCAACATTCAGCCCTTCGGGTGCCAGCCATGGGCGAGGCAGAACTCGGAAAACAATGTCGACTGCAATGACACCATGAACAGTCTTGCTAGGGAATTTAACGACGCCCTCAAGCCCCTCTTTTCCAATCTCAGCTCTCAGCTGAGTGGTCTCTCCTACTCCATCGCCGACTTTTACGTATTCTCCAATGCCACCTTCATGAACCCGTCTGCTTACGGTAAGTCAACCAAAACTATTGAACACTTTTGGGGGGTTGGGAACTTTAGGATCATGAGATGGACTGTAACACAAAACATGGCAGTGCTACTTGTCTTTATTTATCTAATTAATGTATTTTATTGTGGTTATATCTTGTATGTGAAGGGTTTGTGAACATCAACAACACATGCTGTATTCCCCCCTGCACACCTGAACATGAACCACCCTGCGAAAACCGCAAGCAGTACTGGTTTTGGGATCTTTCTTACACGACGGAGCGAGCTGCTAAGCTAGCCGCCTCTGCATTTTACGACGGCCCAGCCCGGTTCACCGCGCCGGTTAACTTCAAGCGATTGATCAAGATGAAATGATTTTCTAAAGATCTTTTCGTGTTGCGAGTCCATTGACGAGTAGTTGAGCAGGTTTTCCTGGGTGTGTATGTGCTTTTCGTTGATCTTTCATCATCTTTTATGTATGTCTCTGGATTGGTATATATATGTACCACACATGGTATGATCTGGACTAGATGTATGAATGCATGCTAAGGAATGTGTCACAACAAGTTGATCGAGAAGAAGAATAAGCCCAGCTATATATGATGAACTTAAGTCGGTGTTTTTGTTTCAGTGAGAATTGACTGGTTTTGTTTCTTCCTTTTTTCCTATACTTCTAGTTTCCACAAGTTTGTTCCAACTTCCCATCATGTCATGTGTGGCATTCACACTTGATTTGGGTGGCTACAATAATTTGAGACGTACTGAAGGATGAATGAACCAACACTGCCATACTAGTAACAGAGTCCTTAAACAAACAAAAAACAAAAAAAAAGATAGAAAAGATAAAAGAAAACAAAATTCGTGCAGTGCAGTTAATCATGCCAACCTTACTAGCAGACTCTTCTAAAGGAAATGGGAAAATATTATACTCGCAAAGATGATTCAGAAGAAAATTCTTTATTCTTTATCTAGTTCATAATAATAAATAAATAAATCATTAAATAATTAATTCTTCTGATCCGGTGTTACTTTGGAGTTTGGACTAACCAGATCTTGTCAACATGTAGGAGTAAGGCTCTTACTGTACTGTAAGGGATTGAGAACCAAATACACTTTTCTACTAATAATGGAACAATTTCCTTACTCTAGAGGCTACAGACACTACTGGAGAAACGATTTTCCTGGACAAGGCCCCCAATAGGTTCCAGGCGGGCCATAAGAGACCGCACCTGGAAAAACCGGTCCCGGGGGGCCGGCTATTAGACCACATGGGATAATGTATTATCCCGTGCGGTCCACTTAAGCGACCGCAGGCTATTATCCCATGTGGTCGCTTAAGTGGATCGCACGGATAATGGTGCATTATCCCGTGCGATCCACTTAAGTACCCGCACGGGATAATGCATTTTCCTGTGCGGCCATTAAGTATACCGCATGCGATGATGCCGGCATAAATTTCCCGCTCAACCCGACAGTTGCGCATTATACCATGGTGTTTCTCTCTCAAAAAAGGGCAATTATAGGGGGAAGGTTTTCAACTTGAATTTTTCAATTGGAATCAATACAAAAGGTTTGATCTCCTATTCCATTTGCTTCCATTTTTAAAAATTTTTATTGGTTAAATGCGAAGATATTTGAACTTTTTTTAACTCGGTTTCTCTCTTTAATAATAGACATTTTATTTTTGTGGGAGGCTTTAGACTTTAAATCTTCATTGAAATCAGTAACGTGCTTGATCATCTCCTTCATTTGCTTTGGTTTTTGTAAAATTTGATCGGTTGAATGTGAAGATATTTAAACTTGTTTGAATTGTTATATATTTTGAGCTATTTTTGTAATTTGTAGGTCAAATATTTTGTTTTTTTATTGAACCATTTTTTGGTAACTACTTTTGTCTCATTATTATTATTTGTTGTGCATAAGGTTTTAGTTATAAAGTAGGATTTAAGTTTAATTTGTTTATTTAGAAAACACTGTCACTTTTTTTAGATGGATCGGATATGGATGTATGAGACATGAAGAACTCATCCGGTGTTCATGAGAGAAGCATCAACATTTATTGATAAGGCTAAGACACACGCTTTGAGGGAGAATAGGAAGGATATTTTTTGTCCTTGCATGGATTGCAAGAATCAGAAGATGTTGAAAGATCCGAATGTAATTCTCGAACACATAATTCAGCGTGGATTTGTGGAGAAATACATAGTTTTGACTTATCACGGGGAAGTCGCCCCTCCGAAAGAGAATCCTGATATTTGGTTCGATGAGACAGAGAATTTTATAATTGAGGACATGTCCCGTGAAATGACGGGTGATTTTGGCGGCTCTGGTTTTGACAAGGCAAACGTTGATATTGATCTTGATCTTGAGGATATGTGTGGCACACTGAACCAGAGGTCCTAACAGAGAAAACAAGAGATTTAAACAATTGGGAGGCGTTGCAGAAAGCAGCGAAAGATCTTTTGTACGATCAAGCAAAGGGATGTGATATAGATTATACAGTGTTGCGGTCGGTGCTAGAACTTCTTAGATTGAAGGCCAAGCACGGATGGTCTGATACTAGTTTCAACGACTTGATGAGTCTCCTGAGAGCTATGCTTCCTAAGCCTAACTTGTTGCCAGCTAACACCTATCAAGCCAAGAAATTGATATGTCCATTATCACTTGGTGTGGAAAAGATCTATGCATGTATTAATCATTGTGTACTTTATCGCAAGGAATACGCTGACTTGGACAAGTGTCCAACTTGTGGGGCGAGTAGGTACAAAAAGGATAACAGTGTCGCCGATAGTGATGTTGCCGAACCAAATGCATTGGTCGAGCCAGGGAAAAAGATTTCGGCCATGGTGATGTGGTACTTGCCAGTGAAAGATCGAATGAAGCGATTGTTCTCGAACCCCACTGACGTCGAGTTGATGAGATGGCATCAAGAGGGTCGAAAGACGGATGGTATGATCCGACATCCCGCCGATGCTCGACAATGGAAAAACTTTGATTCAAAGCACCCAGAATTTGCAAATGATCCGAGAAATATCAGGTTTGCGTTGAGCATGGATGGAATGAATCCGTTCGGTGACCTAAGCAGCTCACACAGCACTTGGCCAGTTATGCTCACCATGTATAACCTTCCGACATGGTTATGTTAGAAGCGAAAGTACATTTTGTTGACTCTTCTTATACAAGGGCCAAAACAGCCTGGCATCGACCTAGATGTGTTTCTTGAACCTTTGATGGAGGATATGCAAGAAATGTGGGAAGAGGGTCTACGATTATTTGATGCATACCGCCAGGAGTATTTTACTCTGCGTGCTATCATATTCGTTACTATAAACGATCTACCAGTCAATTTTTCCCTATCCGGACAGATTAAAGGAAAGACCGGATGTCTGATATGTCTGGACAACACATCATACATATACCTGACCTTGTCAAAAAAGTTAATTTACATGTGTCATCGTCGTTTCTTACCACAGAAGCATAGGTATCGTGCGATGGCTACCTTTTTTGATAAAACTGTCGAGGAAGGTACTGCCCCTGAAGCAAAGGATGGTTCCACGGTGTTCAAGCTGGCAAAGAACATAAAGGTCGTGTTCGGCAAGGGAAAGAGAGCTTCAGGCAAGAGGAAGAAATAAGTGGTAGAAAACACAGTGCCCTTCAAGAAACATTCAATCTTTTTCAAGTACCTGATGTACTGGAAAGACCTGGAGATTCGTCATGCCATCGATGTCATGCACCTCGAGAAAAACATGTTCGACAGCACCATCGGGACTTTCCTTGACATCCCTAGTAAAACAAAGGATGGGTTGAAGTCACGTAACGACCTGGTCAATTTGGGCATAAGGAAAGATCTTCACCCGATAGAGCTAACGAATGGTAAGATTGACATTCCACCGGCATGCTACTCAATGATACTAGAAGAGAAAAAAGCTTTCTGTAAATGTCTTCGTAGATTGAAAGTGCCGACTGGATTCTCATCGAATATCTGAAAACTAGTATCAATGAAAGATTTGTCGATTTCTGGATACAATGCTCACGACTGTCATAAGATGCTTACGGTATTTCTTCCTATCGCTATAAGGGCGGTGAAACCAATGCACACCAAGGTAGTGATAACAAAGCTGTGCTATTTTTTTAATCGAGTATCATATAAAGTTTTTGATCCAGAAGAATTAGGACCCCTTCAGAAATTCGCAATCGAGACAGCTTGCCAGCTAGAGATGTTTTTTCCTCCATCGTACTTCGACATGATGGAACATCTCATTGTTCACATTGTCCCTCAAATTATTGAACTTGGTCCTCTATACCTACATCAAATGTGGGCGTACGAGTGATACATGGCTGTTCGAAAGGGTATGTCCGCAATCGTGCTCATCCGGAGGGCTCGATGTAGAGGGTTACACAACTGAGGAGGTTGTCGAGTGTTGCCTAGATTATATGAAAGATGCCAACCCCATTGGGATACCGATGCCTCGACATGATGAAAGATTATCTGGGAAGGGTACGGTAGGAAGAAAATGCTTCTACGACAACGATTACAAAGCGATATCAGATGCACACAACAGTGTTCTTCAACAACTCGCCATCGTTGCGCCCTATATTGAGCAACACACTTTCGAGATGAGAGCATGCAATCCTAGGCGATCCGATGATTGGGTTTCGAAAGAACAGAAACACACTTTCCCCCAATGGCTTAAGGATCAAAATCTACCGTCTGGTGAATCACTCGAGGAGAAAATGATAGAAAGACTTGCAGCTGGCCCAACAAGCCTTGTGACCTCATGGCAAGGGTATGACATCGGCGGATACTCTTTTTACACCAACAACAAAGACAAGAAAAGCTCAGCGCAGAATAGTGGGGTTCGTGTCGAAGCGTTGGACGCAACAAGGCAGAAGAAATCATACTACGAGATCATACAAGAAATATGGGAACTTGACTATGGTTTAAACATTCAGATTCCTGTTCTCAGATGCCAATGGGTGAAAGACAACATTGTAGATAAATTTGGATTTACGTGTGCTGAACGGAGTAAAATTGGACACAAGGATGATCCATTGGTCCTTGCCGAGCGTGTTGCACAAGTTTTCTATGTGAATGATCCTTTCGATGAAAAGATGAACATTATTGTAATCGGGCAAGCAACACATAATTGGTATTGACAACATTGAAGACACGTCCGACTATAATCAATACGACGCCATTTCGTTATTCACAGATCTTCCTACGCGGATGAAACACATTGAGAGTGTCCTCGACGAATCAAAGTTTGCATCCGTGCGGAAGGATATTAATCCAAAAATTGTAAAACACTAGTTTGTTTTTTGCGTATAGTATGTTCTGCGAGCGAATGTTTCAAACTTATGGTGTTACGAGCGAATGTGTGGTTCTATGTGATGAATTAATATTTCTATGTGATGAATTGATATTTCTATATGTGATGAATTAATATTTGATGAATTTACAGATATGTTTCGCCCGGCACTCGGCAAAATTTTGAAAAATTTCTCGGATGTAACTCCTAATTATAAATTTTGGTAATTTTTTGATTGGTTTTGCTATATTTCTTTGATTTATTTTATTTTCATAAATTTTTTTCTAAGTCTCACATTTGAACTGCAAGGGATTAAAAAAAGGAATAAAATTAGTGGAAAAATTATATTCATGTTATTTAGACCCGCTTGAGTCATTATCCTGTAAATGAGAATAAATTTTGAAATTTTCTTCATGAAACAGGATTAGGAACATATTGACCAAATGATTTTAAAATTGTATAAATAGCAAACGAAGTCGAAAAATCATGAAAATTGTCTGGATGTCATGATATTATACGCAGAGGCTGTGGTAAAAAATTGAGAAGGTTTCAAATATTTTATCAGATTCAACGTTCACAAAACCGAAGATTCTTCACAGAAGATTAGAAGTGTTGAGAAGGATTGGTTGGATTTGGAGATAAATTAACGGCCGAATTGTCGTTTGAATTCAAAAATTTTTCCATAGGCAATAATTAGCATAGATTGATTTATGGAAAAATTGTGTAATTTTTTGAATCAGTTTGATAATTGTTTCATTAATATCCAATTTGATACAAATTATTGAAGGGGGGTCGATTATCGCGTGTGGGCGGCTTAACGGCCCGCACGGGAAAGTCATCATCCCGTGCGGGCCGCTTAAACAGTCCGCACGGAAAAACATTTTCTAGTGCGGGCAGTTTAAGCGGCCCGCACGGGATGATGATTTTCTCGTGCGGGCTGTTAAGCCACCCGCACGGAAAGATGGTGGCCTATATATACTCGCGCGCGGGCTCCCAATTTTTTCTAAGCCCCAGGTGAAATCCAAACAACCAGCACGCCATCAGGCTGCCAAAATCTAGCGCCGCCGTCGGATCCCCGCCCCTTCACCGTCCCGCATCGCGGATCCAGCACCGCCGCCGTCGCTCAACCCTAACCCTCGCGCCGTCGCCGCTGCCGCTCAACCCTAACCCTCGCCTCACCGCCCCATCCTCTCTCTCTCTCCGTCGCCGCTGTCGGCCTCAAGACTGTCGCGCCGCCGTCCATGCCCCTTCACTGACCTCACCGGCTGTCGTCCGCCCCTTCACCGCCCCCTCTCTCTCTCTGTCGCCGTCGTCGGCCTCAAGACCGTCGGCCCTACCACCGCTGGCCCGACCGCATGGCCACCTTCACCGAGACCGCCGCCCCTCCACCACTCCACCGCCTCCTGCCTGCCCCACCACTGGCCGATGCCTCCACGCCAGCCGCCACCATCGCCCGACGCCTCCACGCCGACCTCACCGACGCCTCACGCCGAACCGCACCGGCCGGTAAGAATGGATGATGAATGGATGTTAGATGAATGGAATGAATGGATGTATTTTTTTAAAAGGTTAAAGTTCATGTTAGAATTCCTCTAAAATTCTCATGTTTTGAGGCAATAATCTAGATGTTTTTATTTGGCACGTAGCATGCGCGAGTATCCACTCTTTCGAAAACGTCAACTTTAACTTTATTATTTAAACTTTAAGCATTAATTAAATGGTTAGGCTAAAGCGAGTGAAAATTTCATGTTTATATTTAGAACATAATCCGCTCTAATAGCATGGCCTTTTCAGCCTTTGTAAATGTTCTGCAAAACAACATGAGTGATCAAAGTTAAAATATGAACAATCTCGATTGTCAGTTGTTTAAAAACAGAAGGAATAATTGTATAGAGTTATTTTTGAATTTTGTCTTGAATAAAAAATATTTTGGATGATGTAAATATGAACTGTTTATTTTAGGATTTTAAATGTTATTATGGTAAATAAATTGTAAAATGGACTGTTATTTTTCATGAATTGTTTTGATGTGAACTAATTGATGTGGAATAGTTCATGTGAATATTTTTGATGAATTTTAGATTTTAGGTTAGATTTTAAATTTAGACCCGCCCCTACCGAACGACCTACAAATCTAATCTCCCTCTCTCCTCTCCCTCTCCTCAGTCTCTCATCTCTCATCTCTTACCCTAACCCTATGTCACCTCATCTCATCATGGACAAAATAGCTTTATTGTTTCACCAGTTAGCTTTATTGTTCCATGAATGAACGAGACGTGGACGAACGGACGGACGTGGACGGACGGACGAACGAACGAATGAACGAGTGTTCGTTCGTTCGTTCGTTCGTGGACAAACGGATGTGGACAAACGAACAAACGACCGAACAAATGACCGAATGAATGACCGAACGAACGACCGAACGAACAAACGAACGAACGACCGAACGAACAAACGAATGAACGAAGGAATGACCGAACGAACGACCAAACGAACGAACGAACGACCGAACGAACAAACGAACGGACGGACGAACGAACGAGTGTTCGTTCGGTCGGTCGGTCGGTCATTTGTTCGGTCGGTTATTCGTTCGGTCATTTGTTTTAGGATGAATTTTAGATTTTAGGTTAGATTTTAAATTTTCAAACACATATACCCACCATCTCCTCGGTATATTCTAATCTCCCTCTCTCCTCTCCCTCTCCTCGGTCTCTTATCTCTCATCTCTTTTCCTCCCCCAATCTCACCTCTTCTCACGGGCGAGATAGACAAACATATGTATTTTCATCTCTCATCTCTAATAAAGAGAAGGAGAAGGAAATAAATACGTTTTTTCAATCTTCTTCTCTTTAGTTTTTTTTGCTATATTTTTTATGCATGTCCTTAATATTAGACAATATAACAAGTTGTGTGTTCACAAATTTCGCATGTTGTGTGTTATGAACAACCGTAGATCAAATGTCGCACAAGAAAGCTCCCTCCGAGGCACACAATGTCGAATCAATGGAGAAGTCTTCGAGCGAAGGCACATGGCATGAACCAAGCGATCCGTTCATCGAAGTTATGCAAGCACCAGCATCACCGGTTGAAGAAGATCCCGACTACATCCCTATCGAGCAAGCAGTAAGTCCAGCCATATTGTTATGATCCCTATCGTGTATGTACAGATGGAAGCAAGGCGCCGCTCAAAATGAAAGGCCGCCAAGTCTGTCGTCCGGTCTGCCGAAGTCGAGACGGACACAGCAACGTCCGGTTCGGTAGAAACCGACACGTCCGTGAGCACTGGAGGACATCAAAAAACAAGACGTGGTCAGAGAAGTAAGAACCAACCCCCAAGGAGACATATTATATCACATCTCTGAACCAGGATGGGAAGCCATTAGAGCCCAAGGTAGCAATGACAAAGTTCAGCAGCGCTTGTGGGGTACTGGCTAGAACCCACGGCCCTTTAAATGTAGATTCCTGGGAGCAGGTGGATGACAACTTGAAGAACTTCATATGGAACGAGCTGTAGAAGTGGCTTGTATATCCGCCTGGTTCAGAGGCTCTGGGAAAAGAATTTGCATTAAAAACGATTGGAGGGAGGTGGAGGCAGTGGAAATCGGACTTGAACACTCACTACGTGCAAAAGAACAAGTCCCCATTTGAAGACTACGGTGGTATTACGCCCGCCGAATGGGATAGGTTTGTGGCGAAGATGACAAGCCCTGAAGCCTTAGCACGGAGGAAGAAGATGTCCGACCTCACGAAAAGGAACAAGTACCCGCACCGGTTGGGCTCTAGCGGCTACGATGGCCATGTAGAGAAGTGGCGAGCAACCGAAGAACAGTTTGCCGCCCAAGCAAAGCCCCTGCTTGTGGATGCACTAAAAGAAAGAAGCAAAAACTGGGTGTTGGCACGTAGCACGAGACAGGTCACCGACGAGGGAGAGATCCTTTTCGAGGATCCGGATATAGAGCGTGTAACCACAAATCTAAAAGACATTGCTGAAAAGGAGAAGACTGGGGAATTTATTGCTAAAAGGGAACACGATCAGTTGACAGCTGCATTGGGCAACCCCGAACATTCTGGACGAGTAAGGGGTGTATCGTCAAAGACAAGTTGGAAAGAAGGGTTTCCTGGGGAAGCTGCAAGTTACAAGAAAAGGGACAGGTACAAACATAAACTTGAAGAAAAGATAGCAAAACAAGTTGAAGAGCATTTCTACTCTCTTGTTGCACAGAATCGCCAAGCCTTCCCTAACTTCTTTCAGCAATCCAAAGAACCCACAGTACAAATGCCCAGCAGCGTCGGGTCAGTTGACACCACACCCTATCTAGTAGATACCATAACCGGCCCGATGCCGTGCAGCCTCCTCGTGCCGATAGGAAGGGCCGGGAAGAGAAAGGAGGTGGGTACAGGACTTGCTATACCAGGGCGACAATTTCAGAACACTCCAATCCCTGAGGATTATGCAAGGGTGCAGGTGGCCAAGGTGCATGCAGAGCATAACAGCTTAGAGCTAGACATTCCAGCACCTGAAGGGATAGAATTGCTTGGAGATGCGGTGAATCAGTTCATTCTATGGCATCGACGAGATATCCTGCTGGTCGGTACATCGTCAGCATCCCCTGTACAGCCGGTTCCTCAGATTGCTGTTGCGCCTGCACCGCCTTCTCCTCCAGGGCCTGCTTCCCTACCTCGCTCCCCACCTCGGCCTGCTTCCCCACCTCGCTCCCCTCCTAAGGATAAAGGTCCTAATTCGCCAATGCTGTCAGCCCCTGAAGTCATCGCAGAACATATTCACCAATCTCCTCCGACACCACAGTCAGAATTGGCGGTACCTCAAAGGCCCCTACTGAAAACAACAAGCCTTCCAAGTCCGAGCAAGCTTCAATCTCGTCAGATTATCCCAAAGATGATTCGATCAAGCTATGACAAGGAATTAATGGCCAAAGACGAGAGAAACTTAGTGTTCCTCGCTTTCAGGGGGAGGGGGCCGACTGACAAGCCGCAGGATCAATCGTCAAAGTTGTTGGAGTCAGAACAATTGGTGAAGAACCAAGCGAAGGACCTGCAAAATTGGACTTCGGACGAAGTGCCAACAAAGTACGAGTACGGCAAGCCGTTCCTGCCCTGGCACGTCATGGAAGACATGCAAGCCGTCTTGTTGCTGCATTTTTCTGTAAGTATCAGCCTAACTTAATGTCGTTAATAAATTCATTTGCAAACTAACTTGTGAATAATTAATTACCCGCTGCATTACTTATGATGCAATACGCAGACGCGAAAAAGACCAATTATCCAGCTGCATACATTAACCCAACAAGGATATGCTAGACGGAACACGAGGTTCATGTTCGTGAAGATTTCGATGAGCTCAAAGGCAAAACAAAGAAACAAAAAGCCACGATCATCAAACAAATGCACAAGGACAAGATGATCGCGGTATCATTCTACTTGGGCAAGGTTATGTTGGAGCACAGAGACAAAAATGTTCTCATGGTCCCTTATGCGTTGCGGTACGTAATATTTGTCCGTAAAACCGATATTTTACTACGATATCACCTACAATTAACATATCCCTTCTTTCGCAGTGATCACTACATACTATTTCTGGTATATCCGTGGGACCACGTGGCCGTAGTGCTTGATCCGGCACACTACAGCCAGGAAACATTCAAAGCATTCCTCGTCATTTTAAATTTGTAAGTATTATCATGCACCATTTAATACGTTTTGTCTGTTTTTACTATCGAATAAACAATTGACCAGTGAAACATGCAGTTATTTTTTCTATAGAGCACACCATCATTATGTAAGAAACGGTGGACCGGTGAATGATCCACAAAAGAAGAAGCTTCTTGTGGGGACAAATTTTCCGGTAATTATATGCTCGCTATATGCCGACATTTTATACTGTGTTTAATTTCAAATTACTGACGCACATAATAAATTTTATTCAACATAGTGTTATAAGCAACCACCAGGCACTAACCTTTGCGACTACTACTTGTGCGGGATGCTCAGAATCTACGGGAGATACTCTACTAAGTTAGAACAAGTAAGTTAAGAGAAAATATATATTTCTACACGTTATCGATCTTGTATAATTTTCCTAATCGTATGTATGTGTACTATTCTTCCTTAAACAGATCACGGAAGTTCCAGTTGTAGCGAACCGGTTCGACAATCGAACCATGCTTAACTTGGTTGCAGATCTTTGCCGCTTCATCCGTCGCGATGTCTGCAACCATTTGGGCGATTTCTACGATCCGGAGAGCGAGCTGGCGACGGACGATAAATTCAAACGACTTAGGGAGTGGGAAAAAGAGCACCGCCATTAATGAATGATTTGTAAATTGTTGCTAGACTTCTATAATTTGCGCGAGACAAAACTTGATATGTATATAAACATGCATGCATGATCTGTGTACGTACATTTATATCTTTTATGAGGAAATAATATAATTAAATGTCTTTTTTTTTCTCGTGCGAATATATATATACATGCATCTTATCGATCGACCCATGCATTTAATATTACTGAGAGAAAGAGGAGAGGAGAGAGAGAGAGGACAGAGAGGAGAGGAGTGGATTAGAGAGATAGGAGAGGAGAGGAGAGAGAGAGACCATCTTCCCGTGCAGTCGACTTAACGGACTGCACGGGAAGATCCATTATCCCGTGCGGTCGTGTAAAGTGGCCCGCACGGGATAATCGGTCGTGTAAAGTGGGCCGCTTAAGCCGACCGCACGGGATAATAGATCTTCCCGTGCGGTTGGGCCGCCCGCACGCAAAAATGGTCTTTTCCTATACCTTTTCGCGCATGTGGGCAGACCTTCCGCATGGGAAGATGTCTTTCGGCCCGCATGAAAAAATGGTTTCTCCAGTAGTGAGATGCACAAAGTCACAATTACAGACAACCAAGTAGTAGCAATCGCCAAATCAGCAGGCTGCACGCCGTTTGGGGAAGATAGCTAGAGATGGGCGTGATCCGGGTCGACCACACTGGCCTCGTTGCCCCATCCCATATGTTCGGCTTCATTGATAGGTGGGCCGGTCCAAACGGAAAAAGCCAAGCTCTAGTGGTACACGACGACGGTGCCCTCTTCTTCGTTTTCCCGATCTCCACTTCCTCCCTTATCCTGGCCTCCACACCGGCGCTCCGACAACGCTTCCCCCTACTGCCATCCTCCATACCAGCGCAACGGCGGCTCCTCACTTCTACTCTGTCACGCCTAGAAATTCACACCAGAATTTCCGCAGCTAATTTGTGCATTACATCCTCGTCCAGGCATCAGCCGAGGTACACAAATCGACATTATTTATAATACAGAAACCTCGTCTTAGAAACAATATAAAAGAGTTACACAAATGCAGCGGAAAGGAAAAAAACTGACTTAAGCTAAACTTGACTTGAGCGAAGCGGAACACCAACACCACAGCTAACCCTTGACGGCGAACAATCCTACACCTCTTCGGAGACCTCAACCTCAACCTCTGGCACTGAAGGGGGAAAAAGAAGCAAGACTGAGTACAACCACCGTACTCAACAAGTCACACCGGAAGAGGAGATATGATGCAGGATAAATATCAAGGAAGAGGATAATAGGCTCAATTTGCATAAACAACATTGTAGAAATAAAAGTAATAGTTGGAAACAGTAAAACAATAGTAGTAATTAAGCAGTATTAAATAAACACTGTCCAACATTAAAACCAAGTTGCAACAGGCCCATCCATCCATCTGTACTAATCAAGTTCCAACAGTTCATTCATGTGAATAAGTGAGACTAATCAAGGTGAATCTGGTCGATCGCCCGTAACCGTGGGCACGACTATTCGAATAGTTTTACTCTGATCAGAGGTGTACAACTGTACCCACAAGACACAATTCCACGACACGTCACCGTGCGCCGGTGCACCACCACGGTACCCCGGAAAGGAACTGTGAGAGGACCCTTCGCATAACCCCCTCTAACCAATCGTACCACACCAAGGTTTCGCCCCCACTCCCATCGGGGTAATGGGCAGCCCCCTCTTGTGCCTCGTTGAATTCGGAAGCCGATCAACCCTTAAAACCGGGGCTGACCCAACTCCATCACGCCCACCCTCACTGGGATACGTCGGCTAGAGACAGCTACGCTACAGACTCAGCCATTACCCATGCTGGCTTGTGGTATGCACGGTATTTCTTTCAGGGTTTCCCGAGAACCGGTCCTTAATTGTCATGAGCACGCTAACCAAAAACCAACCATGTGCTTACGACCCACCATTGTCATAATTCAATGTTATTAGAGTAGAGTCACAAACTTGACATCATCTGAGAATTAGCCTCTAATATAATAATTAATTAATGTGATCCCGCTTAAGTGAGCTAGTTGAGCTAAGCATAACTAAGCAAGCCTTAAACTAATATCTGCTCATATTGAACTCAAGTTATCAGAGGTATAAGGTAAACAATCCTATGGTTGAGTACAGTAGGTATGATCATCCCATAAAATGACATTCTACAACATATGCAGTATTTGAGAGAAAAGGGATATTTAAATAAGACATGTACAATATGTTCAATGAAAAGTATGACTTGCCTTGCTCTGGAGACTGAGGAACCTCGGCGACTACTTCGAGGAGAACGGACTCGCCGGAAAACTTGGAATCTACACGACAAACAAAGCACTTAAACAAAACACCCTAAAAGGTCTACTGAAACAACACTTAAAAGTATTTTTAATGGATTCTTGATATTTTTCTAGATTTAATAAAATTTGAATGGACTAAAACGAAGCTCGGATTAAAAAGATATGAATTTTAGAAGTTTAATTGCGATTTTTAAACTAAACAGAAAAGCTAAATTATTTATTGCACAATTAAGTCCCGGGATGACGCAAGCATTGCGCGGGAGCCAAGGGGCGATGTCATGCCGATGTCGCATGGAGCGGCACGGCCAAGGCCGACGCGCCTATGGCCGACGTCGCCGGCCGACGCAAGCGGTGCGTCCGGCTCGGTCCACGGTGGACCGAGTCCACGGCGGGAGGCGACAGGCGGTGGGGACAAGCGGCGCGCATCGGCGAGGAGCGGCGGCGATCGAACGGCGACGGCTTGCGCGCGGGTGAGCGATCCAGATCCACTCGATCTAAAAGATCGGACGGTGCGGACGGCGGCTAGGGTTAGGGTTTGGATGGCGACGGCGGCCGGGCAGAACGGCGGACACGCGGTGGCCATCCGGGGCATAGCGGCCGGATCGAATGGTGACGCTCGGGCGAGACCGGACGGCTCGGGTGTGCTTGATCCGGCCGATCGGACGGCGCGGGGGAGGCGACACTAGGGTTAGGGCGCGGCGGCGGCTTGAGCTCACTCGCCGGCCATGGCCGTGCGACGGCCGGCCGAGCTCCGGCGGCATGGGAAACGGCGACAACGGGTGGTGCGATGCGCGGGAAACAACGGCGGAGAGCATCGTGGCTTGGGGCAACGGCTTGGGAGCAAACGGTAGCACGGGAAACCGAAGGGGAAGGAGCGGCAGCGCACTCACCGGAGATGGGGAAGACAACGACGGCGGCGACGATTTTTGAGGCTAAAAGCACGAGAGAAAAAAGGGGAAACATGCGGCAGCGGCGAGGGGATTTTATAGGGGCGTAAGGAGATCGAAAAGCACACGGGATAAGGGTGAATTCCTCGCCGTCGGTTTCGGACTCGAAGAGAGAGAGAGAGAGAGCGAAACGACGATGTCGATTTTCATGTGTATAAGACTGCCTCGGCGTGCGCGAAGCACGGAGATGGATGCGGCAGCACGAGGTCGGGCCCAGCGTGGGTCCGACGTGGCACGGGCACGCACGGGGGGGTGCGGGGCGGCGGCGCGCATGGCGACGGCTGGGATGTTAGTGATATGCCCTAGAGGCAACATGGAGATGTTGGATATCACGTCAATGTTTATGTATAAATGAATAAAGTGTTATTCAGTTCCATGAAATAGACATCTTGTATTGATCAATAAGTACGTGACTTATTTATGAGACTCTATATGTATGAATCTATTTCTAAACGATCCCCGATCATATGTCATATTGTTGGAACAAATATGATTCTAAGATCGGCATGTTTATTGATTGATGATCATGTCTCATAGATCATGGGTATGGAGATACCAAATCAATAAACATGGACATATGTGTTGGAGAACACATTGTTGGATAGACCCACCATGAGACACTACAGAATTAATGTGCCATTAGTTGGTCTCGGGTAGTGTTGGTACAAAGTCCTTAGACCCGAGATCACCATGGATTCCAACATGTGTAGTAGCCTACTTTGGGACTACCAAACGCTATTCCGTAATCGGGTAGTTATAAAGGTAGTTTTCGGGTTTGCTATGAAACATGGAGTGGGATGTGAGTGATCAAGATGGAATTTGCCCCTCCTTTGGAGAGATATCTGGGCCCCTCGAGGTAATGGATTATGGAAATGCATGGCCATGCTAAGTTAATTGAGGAGTCAATCAAGACGGATAATCCAATACGGTTCGAGTGAATGGTTAAGCTATTGAAGGGATGGCACACATCTTGCCTATAGCTTAACCGGTATCGTGAGGCAAAGGGATTTGTGTACACATTACAGGTTCGAGCCGATATTATTCTTGTATACTATGGTGTCAATATGTGCTGCTAGGCGCCGCTATTGAGTCGGCTGAGTTAGACTCGAGCCGACGATCGGCTAAGTTAGACTATAGCCGAAACCGAGTATACCTGAACCTGCTGTGGTCGCACGCTTAAGGGGATAGAATAGATATTCGAGTTGGACTCGGATACGGCTCGATCGGATAGGGATCCGATCGGATAGAGTCCTATGGGGGCGGCCAACTCTATGAGATACGGATGAGATCCGATTCAAAATAGAGTCTAATCGGCCACTAGTCCCGGCGGCCAACTCTATATAAAGGAGGGAGGGGTGGAGAGCGTGACACAAAAATTGCATCGCGTGCAACGAAGTCGCCGAGATCAATCTCCACGGAAACCCTCCCCACTTTCGAGCCAAACCCTAGCCTTGCATCGCGTGCTAGCACACGGGTGTACGGCGTTCGTCCCCGGACGTGTGGATACCGGTGAGAGGCGCCGCTACGTTGCGCGCTCTTGATCGGCTGCGGTCGGGCGCATCGAGCGAGGCGTGAGAACGCGGCCGGACGACTCGAATCGGCTAATTGGCGAATCGGCTCTCTCGGGAATCGGCTACACTTCCGGATCGGATTGCCCTGATTGGCTATTCCGCTGCACTCTACTCCAATCGGTAACGATCTATCGGCCCTTACTTGCGAGTGTTCCTGGTTTGCGCGGTAGAAATTTTTGTTTTCGGCTAGCGTAGCTTCCGCGTAACCCTTCAGTGGTATCAGAGCTAATCTTGCTTAGTTCGGGTTTTAGATTGGATCTGGAACAAGTTTTGCACACGGGTTGATTAGATCAATCGGTTTTACGGGATTTGTTGAGGAGAGTTAATGGTAATTGCCTCCCTTGATAGTGTATCGGAACGGCGTAATGTGATTACGTCGAAGCAATTTCCATATAACTCGGTTTGAGTCGGCTTCGAGATAGCGTTCCTTGATAGTGTATCGGAACGGTATAATGTGATTATGCCGAAGCTATCTCGTAGTCCGATCTTGTTTGCTGCCTCGCGCCTACGCAAACCATCTCCCTTGATAGTGTATCGGGACGGCATAATGTGATTATGCCGCTAACCGGCTAGCGGGACCGCCGTGTGCGTACCCCCTTATAGGTCGTCTCGATGCCGTAGCTCTGCGATAAGTAGAAAACGTTTCTACGCCTAACTTGTTTTTGCAGAGAATGCTTTGAGATGGTATGGCCCTATTGTATGTATGAGATGTATGAGATGCATGTGATGCATGTAATATTCTTTCATATGTGCAATCCCTGTAATATTCTTTCATACGTGCAATGCTTGTAATATTCTTTCACGACCTGCGAGTCGATGTAATCTTCAATTAGAGCTTCTATAGTAGTAGCTTAGTTTGAAGAAATCAAGCATTCGACACTCGAAAGAACGGTGATGAAGATGGAGATCCCGTACACCGGCATGGAGATGGAGATCACCATGTGAAGGGGGCCATACTATTTCACTATATGCTATTCTTCTTGCTTTCATATGTGATATGTTTGTTTGATAGGATAGCATCCCTCGCAAAATTAAGTAGTAATGATGCCCTTCCAAATGTTGCACCCGTCACCGTTATGATCGTCAATGGTGGGTCCGCCAAAGCGAGTGCCATTCTCTATCATAACACGAGGGGTATATGTCGACATATACATGCGGAGCGTTTGGTTTACTTAACAAGGCTATCAAAACAGTTTTGGGCCTTGGGGCATAGGTTGGCGCCGGGGCATGGAGATGCCACACCAACAACAAGAGTCACATAGAGATGTGATTAGCAAGGTGTTGCTTACCGATGTTACTAATTTTCTAGCAAGTGATGCCAAAGCTCACTAGAAAATTAATTAACATGTGGATCTTGACCCAATACGTAACCTAGAGGGAAGGTGGAAAATACGTAATGGGAGTCTAATGTTAAATTGTTTAACAATAGACATAGCATAAACATTGTGCTAAACTTTGCTTTTTCTTTGTAGAATAAATGGCGGCTAATACTACACCCAGTACCTTTAATTTGCGATCTATTCTCGAAAAGGAAAAATTAAATGGAACAAACTTTATGGATTGGTATCGCAACTTGAGAATTGTTCTCAAGCAAGAGCGTAAGGAGTACGTTCTTGAAGTACCCTATCCCGAGGATTTGCCAAATAATGCCACCGCAACGCACGGAGAGCTTACGAGAAGCACACTAATGATGCCCTAGATATAAGTCTGTCTCATGCTTGCTACAATGTCCCCCGAGCTTCGAAGCAATATGAGAGCAGCGATGCTCACACTATTATTCGGGGACTGCGTGGCATGTTTGAGAACCAAGCTCGGGCCGAGAGGTTCAACACCTCAAAGTCCTTGTTTGCGTGCGAGCTTGTTGAGGGAATCCCGTCGTCCACATGTGATAAAGATGATTGGCTATATCGAGAGTCCGGAAAAACTAGGTTTTCCCCTTAGCCAAGAGTTGGCTACGATGTGATTCTCCGGTCGCTCCCTCCGAGCTTCGAGCCATTCATATTAAACTATCACATGAACAATATGGATAGAACCTTGGCTGAATTGCATGGGATGCTAAAGACAGTGAGGAGAGTATCCAGAAAACGGTCATCATGTGATGATGATGCGAAGGCAAAGCGCAAACCACCTGTCAAGAAACTTTGCACCAAGAGGAAGTTAACTCCCGATGAGATCGCGAGTGCCTCCAATGCAAAGAAGGGCAAGAAGGGGTCGGCGGCATCGATGCCGTTTGCTTCTATTGCAAGGAGACAGCCACTGGAAAAGGAACTGCAAGAAGTACATGGAGGATCTCAAAAAGAAGCAAAGTACGACTCGCTTCGCCGGTATTAATGTTATAGACATTAATCTCGCTACTTCACCTACCGACTCTTGGGTATTTGATACCGGATCAGTAGCTCATATTTGCAAATCGTTGCGTGGAATGAGAAGAAGTAGAGGATTGAGAAGGGCGAGGTGAACCCGCGCGTCGGTAATGGAGTAAGCGTTGCTACGTCTTGCGTCGGCACGTACCACTTCATCTACCTTCGGGATTAGTTTTGGAATTGAATAATTGTTATTGTGTTCCAACACTATGTCAAAACGTTATTTCCGCTTCATGTTTGCAAGCGGAAGGATATGATTTTAGATCAATGGACAATGGTTGTTCAATATATCTTAGAGATATGTTCTATTTTCATGCTCCATTGGTGAATGGATTATACGTTTTGAATCTTGAAGCGTCTCCCATCTATAACATTAATACGTAAAGGTAACTCTCTAATGATATAAACCCCACGTTTATCCGGCATTGTCGCTTAGGCCATATAAATAAGAAACACATGGAGAAGCTCCATAAGGATGGATTGCTTCACTCTTTTGATTTTGAATCATTTGAGACATGTGAGTCTTGTTTACTTGGTAAGATGACAAAGGCACCATTCACGGGACACAAGTGAAAGAGCAAGTGACTTGTTGGCACTCATACATACCGATGTATGTGGACCAATGAGCTCAACGGCCGAGGTGGTTATCGTACTTCATTACCTTTACCGATGACTTTAGTAGATATGGTTATATCTACTTAATGAGGCATAAGTCCGAATCCTTTGAAAAGTTCAAAGAATTCCGAATGAAGTACGTAATCATTTAGGGAAAACAATCAAGTTTCTACGATCGATCGTGGAGGGAATACTTGAGCCAAGAGTTTGGTAATCATCCGAAAGATTGTGGAATTGTTCCACGTTGACTCCGCCAGAACTCCGCAATGGAACGGAGTGTCCGAACGGAGAAATCGCACCTTGTTGGACATGGTGCGGTCGATGATGAGCCAAAGTGATCTTTCGTTATCCTTCCGGGATATGCTCTTGAAACAGCTACGCTCACACTAAATAGAGTTCCATCTAAGTCGGTTGAAAAGACACCATATGAGATATGGACAGGGCAACCCCTAGTTTGTCTTTTCTCAAAATTTGGGGATGCGAAGCTTATGTAAAACGTTACTGATCGACAAGCTCACACCCAAATCGACAAGTGCTTCTTTGTGGGATATCCTAAGGAAACTAAGGGATATTACTTTTATAATCGGGAACAAGGCAAAGTGTTTGTCGCCCGACACGGTGTCTTCTTGGAGAAAGAGTTTCTTTCAAGAAGGGTACACAGGTGTGGAACAATGTGATATATTGTTGTTGGACAACGATGAACCTAAGACCTATGAGGAAGCGATGGTGGGACCCGATTCCAACAAGTGGCTTGGAGCCATGAAATCCGAAATAGAATCCATGTACGACAATCAAGTTTGGAACTTGGTTGATCCACTGATGGTGTCAAAACCATTTAGTGTAAATGGGTTTTTAAGAAAAAGGCCGATATGGATGGAAATGTTCACATCTATAAGGCGCGATTAGTGGCGAAAGGTTTTAATCAGATTCAAGGAGTTGATTATGATGAAACCTTCTCGCCCGTCGCAATGCTTAAATCTATTCGGATTATCCTAGCGATTGCTGCATATTTCGATTATGAGATATGGCAGATGGATGTCAAAACGGCTTTCCTAAATGGAAACCTAAGCGAGGATGTATACATGATACAACCTCGGGGTTTTGTAGATCCAGAATCGCCCGGAAAGATATGCAAACTACGAAATCCATTTATGGATTGAAGCAAGCATCTCGGAGTTGGAATATTCGTTTTGATGAAGTAATCAAAGGGTTTGGTTTCATCAAAAATGAAGAAGAGGCCTGTGTTTACAAAAAGGTCGTGGGAGCGCAATTGTATTTCTAATCTTATATGTGGATGACATATTACCGATTGGAAATGATATCCCTATGCTAGAATCCGTCAAGTCTTCATTGAAAAATAGTTTTTCCATGAAAGACTTAGGGGAGGCAAGCATACATATTGGGCATTCGGATCTATAGAGATAGATCCAAGAGGCTAATTGGATTAAGCCAAAGTACATACATTGACAAGGTGTTGAAAAGGTTCAACATGCATGATTCCAAGAAAGGTTTCTTGCCCATGTCACATGGCATTAATCTTAGCAAGAATCGTGCCCTCGGACACATGATGAGCGGAATAAGATGGGTATGGTTCCATATGCTTCGGCAATTGGATCCATCATGTATGCCATGCTTTGTACACGCCTGCATGTCTCGTACGCTTTGAGTGCTACGAGCAGATACCGCCGATCCAGTGAAGGTCACTGGATGCCGTAAAGAATATCCTTAAGTATTTGAGAAGAACTAAGGATATGTTCCTAGTCTATGGAGGTGAAGAAGAGCTCGTTGTATGTGGTTACACCGATGCTAGCTTCCAAACAGACAAGGATGATTATAGATCGCAATGGGTTCGTGTTCTCGCCCGAACGGAGGCGCATCACTGGAATTGTTCCAAGCGGATACGTTGCTGATTCTACAACGGAGGCCGAGTACATTGCGCTTCAAGCCGCAAAGGAGGCTGTTTGGATCAAGAAATTCGTTTCGAGCTTGGTGTGATGACTAGTACGATGGTCCAATGTCTCTCTATTGTGACAATAGTGGAGCCATTGCGCAAGCCAAGGAGCCGAGGTCACATCGAAGTCCAAACACATACTTCGGCGATATCATCTCATCCGCGAGATTGTGGACAGAGGTGATGTCAAGATATGCAAAGTGCACACGGATCTCAACATAGCCGATCCGCCGACAAAACCTCTCCTCACCGAAGCATGAGGCGCACACAAGAGCAATGGGTATTAGATACTTACATGATTGACTCTAGTGCAAGTGGGAGATTGTTAGTGATATGCCCTAGAGGCAACATGGAGATGTTGGATATCACGTCAATGTTTATGTATAAATGAATAAAGTGTTATTCAGTTCCATGAAATAGACATCTTGTATTGATCAATAAGTACGTGACTTATTTATGAGACTCTATATGTATGAATCTATTTCTAAACGATCCTCGATCATATGTCATATTGTTGGAACAAATATGATTCTAAGATCGGCATGTTTATTGATTGATGATCATGTCTCATAGATCATGGGTATGGAGATACCAAATCAATAAACATGGACATATGTGTTGGAGAACACATTGTTGGATAGACCCACCATGAGACACTACAGAATTAATGTGCCATTAGTTGGTCTCGTAGTGTTGGTACAAAGTCCTTAGACCTGAGATCACCATGGATTCCAACATGTGTAGTAGCCTACTTTGGGACTACCAAACGCTATTCCGTAATCGGGTAGTTATAAAGGTAGTTTTCGGGTTTGCTATGAAACATGGAGTGGGATGTGAGTGATCAAGATGGAATTTGCCCCTCCTTTGGAGAGATATCTCTCGGCCCTCGAGGTAATGGATTATGGAAATGCATGGCCATGCTAAGTTAATTGAGGAGTCAATCAACGGACGGATAATCCAATACGGTTCGAGTGAATGGTTAAGCTATTGAAGGGATGGCACACATCTTGCCTATAGCTTAACCGGTATCGTGAGGCAAAGGGATTTGTGTACACATTACAGGTTCGAGCCGATATTATTCTTGTATACTATGGTGTCAATATGTGCTTGCTAGGCGCCGCTATTGACAAGTCGGCTGAGTTAGACTCGAGCCGACGATCGGCTAAGTTAGACTATAGCCGAAACCGAGTATACCTGAACCTACGGGTCGCACGCTTAAGGGGATAGAATAGATATTCGAGTTGGACTCGGATACGGCTCGATCGGATAGGGATCCGATCGGATAGAGTCCTATGGGGGCGGCCAACTCTATGAGATACGGATGAGATCCGATTCAAAATAGAGTCCTAATCGGCCACTAGTCCCAGTCGGCCAACTCTATATAAAGGAGGGAGGGGTGGAGAGCTGTGACACAAAAATTGCATCGCGTGCAACAGAAGTCATCGAGATCAATCTCCACGGAAACCCTCCCCACTTTCGAGCCAAACCCTAGCCTTGCATCGCGTGCTAGCACACGGGTGTACGACGTTCGTCCCCGGACGTGTGGATACCGGTAGAGGCGCTCGCTACGTTGCGCGCTCTTGATCGGCTGCGGTCGGGCGCATCGGAGCGAGGCGTGAGAACGCGGCCGGACGACTCGAATCGGCTGATTGGCGAATCGAGCTGTCTCGGGAATCGGCTACACCTCCCAGATCGGATTGCCCCGATTGGCTATTCCGCCGCACTCTACTCCAATCGGTAACGATCTATCGGCCCTTACTTGCGAGTGTTCCTGGTTTGCACGGTAGAAATTTTTGTTTTCGGCTAGCGTAGCTTCCGCGTAACCCTTCATGGGACTGGGCCGGCCGGGCGCGAGGGAGGAGGCCCGATAGGTGGGGCCCACCTGTCAATGCTCGCGGGCGCAAGGGACGCCCGGCAGACTTGTGCACGCGGCGGCCGGGCTCTTGGGCCGCTCGGCCCTAGGCCGGAGGGAGAAAGGAGGCCGGCGGGGAGGCAGCTGGGCTGGGAAGGGGTTTGGCCGACGGCCCGACACGGAGAAAGTGCACGAAAACCATACGGGCCGTACGGGAAAAAGGAAAAAGAAAAAGAAAAGAGGAAAAAGGGGATTTAGGGACTTAATTTAATTGTAGGATTTTTATTTAATTGGTTAAAAATACTTAGAGTGCTCTAAAAATTCCTGTAAAAATCCTGTTAGTGCATTTTGACATGTAGAATTTAAGAAAAACCCTACCATGTCGTTTCCATTTATTAATTGCATTTTAAAATTACCCTTTGGCTCTAGATTACTTCCGAAACTCCGATTATTTCAGGGTAAATTATTTAAATGATTTAGGGCAAAACTCGGGTGCGACAAACCTACCCCCTTTAAACGGAATCCCGATCCCGAGATTCGGAGGCACTAGCGAAAAGGTGCGGGTGCGCGGCCTTTAGCTCATTTTCTCTTTCCCAAGTAGCTTCTTCCTCTGAGTGATGAGTCCACTGAACTTTGCAAAACCTGATAACCTTTTTCCGAGTCCTTCTCTCACTGATCTCGAGAATACGAGCTGGTCTCTCCACATAGGTCAAGTCCTCTTGAATTTCAATCTGGTCTGGACTCGCCTGCTCTTCTGGTACCCTTAAACACTTCTTTAACTGAGACACATGAAACACGTCGTGAATACCAGCCATGTTGGATGGAAGCTCAAGCTGATAGGCTACTTCTCCTCAACGTTCCCGAATTCTGTATGGTCCCACAAAACGTGGTGCCAACTTGCCTTTGGTTTGGAAACGGTGTACTCCCCGGAGTGGTGTAACACGAAGATACACAAAATCTCCTGCCTCAAAAGCGAGATCTCTTCGACGATTGTCTGCATAGCTCTTCTGTCGGGACTGCGCAATCCTCAACCTTTCCCGAATCGTTTGGACCTTTGCTTCTGCTTCGCTTATCACTTATGTGCCAAACAACTGATGTTCACCAGTCTGATCCCAGAAAAGGGGTGTGCGGCACTTCCGTCCATACAACGCTTCATACAGTGCCATTTGAATGCTTGCTTGATAACTGTTGTTATAGGAGAATTCTGCATAGGGCAAGCTCTTGTCCCACGCTGTACCAAATTCAAGTGCACAAGCTCTCAACATGTCTTCCAGAATTTGATTCACTCTCTCGCCGACCATGCTTTGCGGATGATAGGCCGTACAAAAATTCAAACGGGTACCAAGCTCTTCTTGCAACTTCTTCCAGAACTTGGAAGTAAACTGACTTCCTCGGTCAGACACGATCCTTTTAGGCACACCATGTAAACACATGATTCTCGCGAGATAAAGCTCTGCTAGCTTGTTTCCCGAGTAGGTAGTGTGCACTGGTATGAAGTGGGCCACCTTGGTGAGTCGGTCCACAACGACCCAAATTGAATCATATCCTGATGATGTGCAGGGTAAACATGTGATAAAATCCATTCCAATTTCTTCCCATTTCCACTCTGGAATTTGGAGGGGTTGCAACAGTCCTGCGGGCCGTTGATGTTCTGCCTTAACCCACTGACAAACATCACAGAGTGCGACAAACTCAGCTATTTCTCTCCTCATACTGACCCACCAAAACTTCTCTTTAAGATCTTGATACATCTTTGTACTGCCTGGATGAATTGAGTATTGAGTTTGGTGAGCTTCCGTAAGGATCAACTTTTTCAAATCCTTATCTTCTGGCACACACAATCTCTTTCCCATCCAGATTGTGCCATGGTCGTCTTCTGTAAAGTCACGAGCTTTTCCGACCCTCATGTTCTTCTCGAGCTCAGCCATCTTGGGATCTGATGCCTGGGCAGCCCGAATTTGATCAATGAGAGTGGGTTGGGCTTCTAGAGCAGCCACAAAACCAAAATCCACCACATGTAGATTTAGGTGCTCGAATTCTTGCTGCAACTGGTTGCACAATTTTCGACGTTGATGGTGTTGCAGTAACTCTTCCGGCTTAGAGCATCTGCTACCACATTAGCTTTGCCAGGATGGTAATGTATCCCCAAATCATAATCTTTGATCAGTTGCAACCATCTTCGCTGACAAAGGTTCAAGTCCGGTTGGGTGAATATATACTTGAGACTTTTATGATCCGTATACACTTCACAACGAATGCCAATTAGGTAGTGTCGCCAGATCTTCAGGGCATGAACCACTGCGGCTAATTCCAGATCATGAGTTGGATAGTTGTTCTCATGCGGAAGCAATTGACGAGAAGCATATGCGACCACTTTGCCTTCTTGCATCAACACACATCCCAATCCTTGGCAAGATGCATCACAATAAACTTGGAAATCCTTTACTGGATCTGGCAGTATCAATACTGGTGCAGACACCAACTTCCTCTTAAGCTCTTCAAAAATCTTGTTACATTCTGCTGACCACTTAAATTTCTCATCTTTCTTCAACAATTGAGTCATCAGCTTGGCGATCTTGGAGAAATTCTCAATGAAGCGGCGGTAGTAACTCGCAAGTCCAAGGAAACTTCGGATCTGCGTCACTGTTTTTGGCGGAGTCCACTTGGTAACTGATTCCATATTTGACGGATCCACGGCTACTCCTTGAGCATTCACAATGTGGCCGAGGAACTGCACTTCCTTTAACAAGAAAGCACACTTGCTAAACTTGGCGTAGAGTTGATGATCCCACAACTTCTCGAGCACTACCCGAAGATGTTGCTCATGTTCTTCCTCTGTCTTAGAGTAGACCAAAATGTCGTCAATGAACACCATGAAAAATTTGTCCAACAACTCCATAAACACCTTGTTCATCAGGTTCATAAAGAAGGCCGGTGCATTGGTCAATCCAAAAGACATGACCGTATACTCATACAAACCGTTCCGGGTGATGAAAGCGGTCTTGGGAATGTCCTCTTCCCGAATTCTCAACCGATGATAGCCCGATCGCAGGTCTATCTTTGAAAACACCTTTGCCCCCTTGAGTTGATCAAACAAATCATCAATCCGTGGTAGAGGATACTTGTTCTTGATAGTGGCCTCATTGAGTGCGCAATAATCGACACACATTCTCTTGGTTTTGTCTTTCTTCTCCACGAATATCACTGGAGCACCCAAGGCGACGTGCTTGGGCGGATATGCCCTTTCTGCAACTGTTCATCCACTTGCTTCTTTACTTCGGCCAACTCGTTGGCTCCCATTCTATACGGCCTCTTGTGGATTGTGGCGGTTCCAGGTACTAAATCAATCTGGAATTCAATTTCTGTTTCTGGTGGCATCTGAGTTAAGTCTTCGCGAAAAACTTCAGGGTATTCTCTGACTATGGGGATATCTTCTAATTTCATAGGGATCTTTGCTGCTACTTCAGACGATCCACCGGCAGAAACATTATTCAAACTTGCCACAGTCTCGGCTTGGATGGGAGAATGAAAAACAATTTCTTCTCCTTTCACATTGATTAAAGTAATTGAGCGACTAGCACAGTCAATTACTTCCTTATGTCTGGACAACCAATCCATCCCAAGAATGACATCTAGGCCTTTGGACTGAAGAAGGATAAGGTTGGCTAGAAATTTAGATCCTTGGATCTCTATTGCCACTGAGGGACAGTACTGAGCTGTGTCCAAATGGTTTCTAGGGGTTTGAACCCACATAGGTACCTTAAGTTCCACTACTGATAACCCATGTGCCCCAACAAACTGCTTTGAAATAAATGAATGCGTAGCACCAGAATCAAATAATACTGTAACAGGAGTGAGATTCACAGGAAACATACCCAGTATAACTTTAGGAGCGGCCTGTGCTTCCTCTGCGGATGCATGATTGACACGGGCCTGGATGAACCTTGGCCCAGCGCGTCTTGGCTTTGGACACTTGTCTCGCAAAATGCCCAGTGGTCACCACGTTGAAGCAGACTCCGGCTTCCCTCCGAGTCCTTCCTTGGAGGTGGTGGCTTGACCGCGCCGGGTGGCGCCGTTGGAGGACGCGGGGCTGGAGTGCACGGTTGTTGTCCACTGCCACTACTGCCAGCTTGAAAATTCCCTGGGTGATAAGGCCGAGGCTGACGAACAATCATGGTGGTAGGTCCGCCCTGACTTCCAGGCATGAAACGCGGCCTTTGTTGATTTCCCTCCTGTTGAGGAGGTCTGAACTGGACTGCCTTTCTCATCTTGATCATCTTGTTGCGCTGATCTTCCTGCCGAATGGCCTTGTCAACCAACTTCTCAAAGTTAGCATATTCTCCTGAGATTAGCTTGTCCGTGAGTTCATCATCCAAACCAGCCAAGAACTTGTCTTGCCTTTCTGCATCGGTGCGCACATCTTCTGGGGCGTAACGTGCAAGACGGTTGAACTCATGCAGATACTCCGTAACTAACCTGTTACCCTGCTCAAGAGAATGAAACTCTCACTTCTTCTGTGCAACTATTCCTGCAGGAATATGTGCGGTCCTGAAACTGCGACACAACTCTTCCCATGTAACTGTTGCTCCCGCTGGGCGAGTGACCAAGTAGTTGTCCCACCAAGCCAAAGCAGGGCCTTGCAACTGATGAGTAGAAAACGAGACTTTCTCCTGGTCCGTGCACTGCAGAAGATCTAACTTCTTCTCTATGGCATGAAGCCAGTCATTGGCCTCCCATAGGGTTAGTGGTGCAGGAGAAGGTCGGCAGTCAGACACGAAGAAACTCTGGCAACTTAGACTAGGGTGGTGGAGCGGCAAACTGATTATTCTGCTGCTGCTATTGCTGCTGCATTTGTTGCAACATCTGCTGATGTTGTTGTTGCATCTACTGCATCATCGCAGCCATCATCTGTGTCTGCGAAGCAAGTACTTGAGCAATGGTGGGATTCTCGGGTGGCGGTGGAGGAGCATTGCCGTTGACGTCATGAGCCTCGTTGTTGTGGGCACCTAACTGCCCATTGTTGCTGTTCGCTCCGCTGGTCCTGGTGTTCACCATCTGGAGAGACGACCGAACCAAAGAGAGAAAAGAAGAAAAACAAACGGACTTAGAAACTAAACTTTATATTGGAATTCAAATGCATTGTTCTGGTCTTGATGAAAACAAGGAAAAACACGAAACATCCTTAATTGGTCAGCCATATCACACTTGATATCGACTGCCAGCTATCCCACACACAGCAGCCTAACACACAGCAACTACCAAGAAGACAAACTAAGCAAAACGATAAAACTAAGAAGGGCGACTAAAACGATCCGCGAGGCGAGGAACCAAAACTGCTTCCTTCGGAAGATCCTGATCCCCATTCTTCAGAACGGCTCCTGGAGTCCTCTGGCTTCACCTCAGACTTCGACTCTTCTAAATCGGTTGCCGTAGCCCAACCAATCCTGCCTCTTCCCTCCGACGAACTCCCAGTCACTTCTGAATCCATGTCTTCTGTTGAATCTTCCGAGCATGAGTCACTGGAGATGGAGATCCAACCGTTGCTGCCGCCTCCGCTTTGGTACGCTGAAGCTGGAGCAAAGGCAAGAGCAGAACCTGCAGTAGGAAGAACTGGGACAGGCGCTGGAACTGGAGCTGGTGGAGCGGGAGGAGCTGGAGAAGACGGCGGAGGAATCCGGGGCGCCAGCTGGATACGGACAGGTGCAGTGGTGGTCTTCCGAGGCATAGTACAAATCCTGACACCACCTGGTGCTGGGAGTCCCTTCAACTCAGCAACTTCCTTCTTAAGACGAACCACTTCATCCTGCAGTCGCACAATCCTCGGCATCTTCTTGTCGTTCAGCTCCTTGGTTGCCTTGCGCAGTCGGAGTGCATCTTGTCCAGCCCCCGATCACCGTGCACATATGGCCGAAAGTGGAGTCGTTCTCATCTGCTGTGGACTTGAATGCACCGACATCGGAGGAACCGCCATGACGGGGATGGTAGCGGTAAGCGAAGGTGCGAAGGTCAGCATCATGCTGCTCCCTCATCCTGGCCAACATCAGGTAAGCAACCTCTTGACAAGCGTGATCCGACGTGCCTCCTGAAGCTGTGACCTCTATGTTGGGAAGACACGTTCCCACAAACCCGTGAACCTCCAAATGGACACGGTAGGGCAACTCGCCGCTGAGAGGCGCAACTATTGTGTACTCCGGCGCTTCAGGATACCCGACTGCAAGGGCCATGCGTGCCAGCTCCGCAACAAAACCCACCATCCCTTTTCCACAGTGCGTCGCTGGGGAGCCTACCATCTATGGAAACAAAGGAGCGGGAATCAAAGCATGCTCAAAAACCCACGACCAACAACCCATTTTCACAATTTCTAACACACTAGACTGACTTCACTTTTCAAAACACCCCCTTTTTTTAACACATGCAAATGAAAAGATTAGAGGGCTCTTAAGGTTTCCAGTTGGCTCATCCTACCGTCAAAGGATGCCTCTGATACCAACTTGTCACGCCCAGAAATTCACACCAGAATTTCCGCAGCTAATTTGTGCATTACATCCTCATCCAGGCATCAGCCGAGGTACACAAATTGGCATTATTGATAATACAGAAACCTCGTCTTAGAAACAATATAAAAGAGTTACACAAATGCAGCGGAAAGGAAAAAAACTGACTTAAGCTAAACTTGACTTAAGCGTAGTGGAACACCAACACCACAGCTAACCCTTGACGGCGAACAAGCCTACACCTCTTCGGAGACCTCAACCTCAACCTCTGGCACTGAAGGGGGAAAAAGAAGCAAGACTGAGTACAACCACCATACTCAACAAGTCACACCGGAAGAGGAGACATGATGCAGGATAAATATCAAGGAAGAGGATAATAGGCTCAATTTGCATAAACAACATTGCAGAAATAAAAGTAATAGTTGAAAATAGTAAAACAGTAGTAGTAATTAAGCAGTATTAAATAAACACTGTACAACGTTAAAACCAAGTTGCAACAGGCCATCCATCCATCTGTACTAATCAAGTTGCAACAGTTCATTCATGTGAATAAGTGAGACTAATCAAGGTGAATCTGGTCGATCGTCCGTAACCGTGGGCATGGCTATTCGGATAGTTTTACTCTGATCAGAGGTGTACAACTGTACCCACAAGACACAATTCCACGACACGTCACCGTGCGTCGGTGCACCACCACGGTACCCCGGAAAGGAACTGTGACAGGACCCTTCACATAACCCCCTCTAACCAATCGTACCACACCAAGGTTTCGCCCCCACTCCCATCGGGGTAATGGGCAGCCCCCTCTCATGCCGCAGTGAATCCAGAAGCCGATCAACCCTTAAAACCGTGGCCGACCCAACTCCATCACACCCACCCTCACTGGGATACGTCGGCTAGAGACAGCTACGCTACAGACCCAGCCATTACCCATGCTGGCTTGTGATATGCACAATATTTCTTCCAGGGTTTCCCGAGAATCGATCCTTAATTGTCATGAGCACGCTAACCAAAAACCAACCATGTGCTCACGACCCACCATTGTCATAATTCAATGTTATTAGAGTAGAGTCACAAACTTGACATCATTTGAGAATTAGCCTCTAATATAATAATTATTTAATGTGATCCCCCTTAAGTGAGCTAGTTGAGCTAAGCATAACTAAGCAAGCCTTAAACTAATATCTGGTCATATTGAACCCAAGTTATCAGAGGTATAAGGTAAACAATCCTATGGTTGAGTACAGTAGGTATGATCATCCCATAAAATGACATTCTAATACATATGCAGTATTTGAGAGAAAAGGGATATTTAAATAAGTTGGGTACAATATGTTCAATGAAAAGTATGACTTGCCTTGCTCTGGAGACTGAGGAACCTCGACGACTACTTCGAGGAGAACAGACTCACTGGAAAGCTCAGAATCTACATGACAAACAAAGCACTTCAACAAAACACCCTACAAGGTCTACTGAAACAGCACTGAAAAGTATTTTTAATGGATTCTTCACATTTTTCTGGATTTAATAAAATTTGAATGGACTAAAACGGAGCTCGGATTAAAAAGATATGAATTTTAGAAGTTTAATTGTGATTTTTAAACTAAACAGAAAAGCTAAATTATTTATTGCACAATTGCGTGGGCGGCAAGGGCTGACGTCATGCTGACATCAGCATGGCACGGCGCGGTCAATGCCGACGTCAGCTAGGGCTGACGTCAGCGGCTGACGCAAGCGGTGTAGCCAGCTCGGTCCACGGTGGACCGAGTCCATGGCGGGAGGCGACAGGCGGCAGGGACACACGGCGCCTCGGCGAGGCGGCGGCGGGACGGATGGCGGCTCTCTTGCGCGCGGGTGAGCTGCGGGGTTAGGGTTAGGGTTTGGATGGCGACGGCGGCCGGGCGGGCAGCGGACACGCGGCGGCCATCCGGGGCATGACGGCCGGATCGAACGGCGGCTCTCGGGCGAGATCAGACAGCTCGGGTGTGCTTTATCCGGCCAATCGGACGACGCAGGGGAGGCGGCGCTGGGTTAGGGCTTGAGCTCGCTCGCCGGCCATGGCCGCGCGGTGGCCGGCCGAGCTCTGACGGCATGGGAAACGGCGACCGCGGGCGGTGCGATGCGTAGGAAACAATGGCGAAGAGCGTCGCGGCTCGGGGCAACGGCTTGGGAGCAAACGGTAGCACGGGAAACCGAAGGGGAAGAAGCGGTGGCGCACTCACCGGAGATGGGGAAGACAACAACGGCGGCGATGTTTTTTGTGGCTAAAAGCACGAGAGCAAAAAGGGGAAACACGCGGCGGCGGCGAGGGGATTTTATAGGGGCGCAAGGAGATCGGAATGCACACGGGATAAGCGCGAATTCCTCGCCGTCGGTTTTGGACTCGGAGAGAGAGAGAGAGAGAGAGTGAAATGGCGGCGTCGATTTTCGTGCGGATAAGACCGCCTCGGCATGCGCGAAGCGCGGAGATGGATGCGGCGGCACGAGGTCGGGCCCGGCGTGGGTCCGACGTGGCACGGGCGCGCGTGGGGTGGTGCGGGCGGCGGCGGGGGCTGGGCCGGCCGGGCACGAGGGAGGTGGCCCGACAGTGAGGCCACACCCGGTGCCGCGGGCGCGAGGCCCGACGGACTTGCGCACGCGGCGGCCGAGCGCTTGGGCCGCTCGGCCCAAGGCCGGAGGGAAAAAGGAGGCCGACGGGGAGGTAGCTGGGCCGGGAAGGTGTTGGGCCGACGGCCCGACACGGAGAAAGGGTGGGAAAACCGTACGGGCCGTACGGGAAAAAGGAAAAAGAAAAAGAAAAGAGGAAAAAGGGGATTTAGGGACTTAATTTAATTGCAAGATTTTTATTTAATTGCTTAAAAATACTTAGAGTGCTCTAAAAATTCCCGTAAAAATCCTGTTATTGCATTTTGACATGTAGAATTAAAGAAAAATCCTACCATGTCGTTTCCATTTATTAATTGCATTTTAAAATTTCTTGTTGGCTCCAGATTACTTCCAGAAACTCCAATTATTTCAGGGTAAATTTTTTAAATGATTTAGGGGCAAAACTCGGGGTGCGACATACTCCCTACTTTCAGCCTCCACGCCAACGCGCCTAACACATCTCTCTATTCACTACTAAAGAAGTGGTGTTTGATCCACCTACCAAAATTCATAATAATCTCGGTTAAACATTTTTAGTCCCGATTAAAAAAGGCAACGGCTCTCTAGGGTCTTTAGTCCCGGTTGATAACTGTTAATGTTACCAACCGGGACTAAAGATAATCTTTTGTCTTTTTTGTCAGAATCTGTTAGGCCGACGGGTATCTTTAGTCCCGGTTTGTAACATCAACCGGGACTAAAGATCCT
This sequence comes from Oryza australiensis, assembly GCA_019925245.2. Lineage (NCBI taxonomy): Eukaryota > Viridiplantae > Streptophyta > Magnoliopsida > Poales > Poaceae > Oryza > Oryza australiensis. The sequence goes on from JAIFGZ020000072.1 coordinate 904,670, forward strand.
ATTTGTTGTCTCGGTTGGTGTTACCAATTGGGACTAAAGATCTCAATGATCATTAGTACATGCTTGTAACACCAACCGGGACTAAGTGAAGGTGCTTTTATACTTCTTCTTCCTCCTCCAAGTTGAGGCATTGCTTTAAAGATTTGCTCGGATATGCTTCGAAATCATTTAACTTAGCCCGAGCATCGATTCAGATCTAGACATGAGCGCGAAAAATTTCTAAGTCCTCACATTGCAAACCCTAGAGCCGCTGCTATCTCTCGGAGCCCGTCGCCGCTATCCCTCACGCCATCTCGAGCCCGACACTGTTGTTCTTCCTCACCGCCACCGAGCGTCGCCGTCCCTGAGCCCAGCCACCGAGCGTCGTCGTCCCTGAGCCCGAGCGCCACCGTCCTTGAGCCTGGCCACCGTGCTCCAGGTAAGTCCATCTCTCTCGTGTGCAACGGTGCTCCCTCATGTATACATCTGAGATTAATGCCATGTATTGAATCTGAGATGAATGTCATGCTATGTATTGGTTGTATATTGGTCATTGTTAATGTGACATGTATAGATCTGAGATAATGTCACTTTTGTTTTTGTTGTATAATGGGATATGTATAGATCTGAGATAATGTCACTTTCGTTTTGGTTGTATAATGGACTGTTATTAACCATAATAGGACTGTTATATTTTCTTGCGGAGTTCATGCAATGAGTGAGGCAATAGGTTTATTTTACTCAGAATATGCAAAATATGCAATAGGCAGTTGTAAAACGGTATATATGCGGAATATATAAGGGTACATTTTACTCATGTTTACTTAGAAAATATAAGTGACAGCAACAATAAACAAAATTTTTATTTTCATGATATTGAGCTATTGCAGTGAATAATACATATTGTGTTTTGTAGAAAAAATAGTGTTGATTCAAAGATTCAAAGATTTATTTTTTGTTTGGGAAGCACTCATCGGTGACGGGCTTTAACTTAAGCCCGTTACAGATGATACCATCTATGACGGGCTTAAGTTAAAGCCCATCACCGATGTTAGTTATCCGTGACGGGCATTAATTGGGGCCCGTTTGAGATTATTTCATCGGTGACGGGCCCTTGATTGACTGCTTTCGGGTCAAACCTATAAGTGAAGGGCTTTAGTTTAGGCCCGACAAAGATAGGTGCATTGGTGACGTGCTTTTGTCCGATAGAGATGACTTCTCATATCACTGACCTTTGCGATATGAAGGACCCCATACCCGACACAGATGAGGTGTAGGATCGAATGCCCAAAGAAAAGCCAACTAGAGGGGGTGAATGGTTGAGTACCCCAAAAACAAAGTTTTAGCGGAAATAAAACTTTACCTCTGTTTTTTCTGAAGCCGGTCTGACCGCAAGTGTCACGCCGGTCTGACCGAGTAGCCTCGCCGGTCTGACCGCCCGATGACCTTCGGTCTGACCGCCTGTAGCCGATCACCTCAGCCGATTGCTTGATGTAGCCGATGACGATGAAGTCCGATGCCAGCCGGTCTGACCGCCGATGTACTTGCAATCTAACCGGGAAGAAGGATCGGTCTGACCGCCGTAGTATATGCGGTCTGACCGGTTAGCAGATCCGGTTGAACCGACAATTACGCCGCCGCACCGAGGAAGAAGAAGACACACAGAATTCTCAAGAAGATTGATCTTTATTGAAACTCTTTGTGTTTACAAAGTGCAAACAAAGCACTCCTCACAAAATCTCAATCTAAACTTGAAACCCTAACTTGAGAAACTCTAAAACTTCAACTCAAAAGCGATACCGAGAGGCCACGCCTCCCCTCACTATTTATACCCAAGATCCGCAGCCAAGAGCCACGAATCCTACTCATACAAGAAGCCCTAATCCACTAGGAAACCATCCCGTACAAGAAACGAACTATACATAAAACAACCATAACAATCTCAGTTTTCCTAAAACCGAAATTCCGCTTTCCATACGCAACAATATCTCCATTGTATGCCATATGGAAACTTCCCAATTATGTACACTAATCTCTACCCTTCAGCATCCCGCATGATCCCCATCTCGGACGTCACCTTATCTCCAAGTTGACTCCGACTCGATCACCGGCAACACTTTCCCGAGGCGTAAAGAATACCTGCACACAATTAAACAAAGAATACCATATCCGAGCACAAGCTATCCAAACTTGACTCATTGTTAGCATAAACAACCAGACACGTGGATAGGAACACGAAACTTCCATGTATATGCAAGGAAACAAACCGAAACCAAAACCAAAACAAAATTGGCAACCAGTCGGACTGGCTCGGCCGGTCTGACCGCCGAAACACCTCCGGTTAGACCGGCAGTATAAGCCCGGTCAGACCGGCTGTGGCAGCCGACTGAATACTGTTCATCATCCGAAAAACAATTATCTCCCAAAACCAATTTGTCAATAATCTCCAAAGATCAAAACACACAAACCAAAAACCACAGCGACCAATTGTTCATCATTCAATAAGAATCAAACACTTTGATTTTACATGAGGGTTGCCGTCCGATTGAGATAAGGATTCCTGTTATAGTGTGAAAGATGTATTTTATACAAATGATAATAGTTATGGGGTAAAATAGGCTTATCCCTAGTGTTTATAGGTTTATAGGGAGCATGTGAAAACGACGAGGATGAACTTATATATGGGATCAAGATGAGCATCTTGTCTGATCTGTTAATCCTTGCGGGTTAGGATAGATTAGGTAATTATGGTGTATGGAAGAAATTTGGCTGTGTAAGTGTTCTAGAACATAACATAGAATGTGACTCAGTTAGCTAGTAGTAGTACCAGACTACTTTGCACCCCTAGATTATTTTTCATGCAGTTCTTATTTAGTACTCTCTCTATTGTTTCATAAGTTTTGACTTTTTCCTATTTTCCTAGTCAAAATTTTTAAGTTATTTAATCAAATTTATAAATAATATAGTAATATCTAAAATACCAAATTAATTTTATTAAATCTAACATTGAATATATTTTGATAATATATGTTTGTTTTGGGTTAAAAATGGTATTATGTTAGAAAAATCAAAATTACTTATAAACAGATCAGTACTTATATTTTGACCCCTTAAATTCGTCAAGTTACTTGCCTGTTACTGCGATATACCATTGCATGTTGTTTCTTACACTGGAGAAACCATCATTGGTTGAAGTGGAAAAAATCACAGTAGTCCCGGTTTGAGTTGCACCGGGACTAGAGATGATCTCTAGTCCCGGTTTAAAAATTCAACGGCTCGTACGAACTTTAGTCCCAGTTCGTGTCACGAACCGGGACTAAAGATCACCTCTAGTCTCGGTTCAAATGTTGTCAGAGCGTGTCAGAGCGCCGGGGCATCTTTAGTCTCGGTTAGTAACACCAACCAAGACTACAGATTCTATATTTTGTCTCAGTTGGTGTTACCAACCGGGACTAAAGATTCCTGGCGCTCTGACATGTTCTAATAGCCTCTGGCGCCATCTTTAGTCCCGGTTGGTAACACCAACCGGGACTAAAGATGATATTTAGTGCCGATTGGTAACATCAACCGGGACTAAAGATGGCTTGCTTTTTATACTCCTTCTTCCTCCTCCAGCCCGAGCCAGCTACACTTGTCTTCAAAATTTTTTTAGAACAACACATTACGTATATTGGATTAGTACATAATAATTGTCTGATTATATATCTAAGTATTGTAATAATATTTAAATGATTTGAATTTCGTGGAATTTTCTTATGATTTTTGTGCATTCCATGTAGATGGATTGACAATGGATGTACAACGTGGATCGACGGTCGAGAGAGTTTATTCAAGGCGTCCATTATTTTTTGAGTGTGGCCGATGCCAACAAGCATAATGGTTTCATACGTTGTCCATGTAAAAAGTGCAAAAACGAGAAGGAGTATTCTACATCAAGAATTATTCATGCTCACATGTTTCAGTCGGGATTCATGCCTCAGGAGAGGTGGGGGTTGCAATGGAAGAAGATGAAGAAGACGACAACAACATTCCGGACTATGGTCAATACGGTGGGTTTGAAGATAATACAGTGGGTGAGGTGGGCGGGGATGCTGAAGAAAACGACGGTGCCGATGACCTTGGTCGATGTTGCGCGACGTACTGGGGGCTGCGAAGGCGTAAAGGAAGTGCGAAATTGGAGCGTATGTTGGCGGACCACAAAAGGTCCTTGTACCCGTGCGTGAACAGCGGCACAAAAATTTAGGTAACACGCTGGAATTCTTACAATGGAAGGCCAAAAATGGTGTCGTGACAAGACATTTGGCGAGTTACTAAAACTCGTGAAGAATATTCTTCCAGAGGGAAACAAATTGCCGGAATCAACGTACGAGGCTAAGAAGTTAGTCTGCCCTCTAGGACTGGAGGTACAGAAGATACACGCATGTCCTAACGATTGTATCCTCTACCGCGGTGAGGAGTACGAGAACCTAGAAGCATGTCCGGTTTGTAAAGCACTTCGATACAAGATCAGACGAGATGATCCAGGCGAAGCTGACGGACGACCCTCGAAGAAAAGGATTCCTGCTAAGGTGATGTGGTATTTTCCTATAATACCACGGCTGAAACATCTGTTCAGGAACAAGGAGCATGCAAAATTGATGCGTTGGCACGCGGAAGAATGCCTACAAGACGGTATGCTGAGACATCCCGCCGATGGGTCACAGTGGCGAAACATTGACAGAACATTTGAAGACTTCGGTGAGGATGCAAGAAAACTATGGTTTGGCTTAAGCACGGACGGCATGAATCCTTTTGGAGAGATGAGCAGCGGGCATAACACTTGGCCTGTGACGATGTGTATCTACAACCTCCCGCCTTGGCTATGCATGAAGCGAAAGTACATTCAAATGCTGGTTATTATTCAAGGCTCAAAGCAACGTGGTAACGACATCGATGTGTATCTGAGACCGCTGATCGAAGATCTAAAACTGCTATGGAAGAAAGAAGGTGTTCCCGTGTGGGATGAAGATAAACAGGAACAGTTTAAACTACGAGGGTTGCTGTTTGTTACCATCAATGATTGGCCTGCACTTGGCAACCTATCCGGACAGTCAAACAAGGGGTACAACGCTTGCACCCACTGTATGGATAAAACTGAGTGTACGTACCTGAAACATTGTAAGAAGGTAGTGTACATGGGCCATCGTCACTTTCTTGCTGCAAGCCACCCTGTCCAAAGACGAGGCAAACATTTTGATCAAAAGGCAGACCATCGTACTAAACCAAAGCATTGCAACGGAAAGGCCGTGTTTGCCATGGTGAAAGACCTCAAAGTAGTATTTGAAAAGGGACCCAGCAACCAATCTATAGCAAGTGAAGGTGGTCACGCGGCGATGTGGAAGAAGAAGTCAATTTTTTGGGAGTTGCCCTACTGGGAAGTCTTGCACGTCTGCCACGCAATCGACATAATGCACCTCACCAAGAACCTTTGTGTAAACTTGCTTGGCTTCCTAGATGTATACGGAAAATCAAAAGATACACTTGAGGCACGTAACGATCTGAAACATATGGCACAACGCGACAGCCATCACCCGCAACCAAAGGATAAAGGAGCCCAATACCTAAGTCCAGCCAGCTACACTCTGAGCAGGGCAGAGAAGGAAATAATGTTTGAATGCTTGGAGAGCATCAAGGTACCGTCTGGATACTCCTCGAATATAAAGGGAATAATAAGCACGAAGGATAATAAGTTCACAAATCTAAAGTCCCATGACTGCCACGTGCTGATGACACAGCTGCTTCCCGTTATAATTCGAGGTATCCTTCCCGATAATGTCCGGGCAACAATAATAAAGCTATGTGCTTTCCTTAACACAATTTCACAAAAGATCATCGATCCAGACAGACTAGAAGACTTTCAAAACGATATGGTCCAATGTATTGTCAGCTTTGAGATGATCTTTCCGCCTTCCTTCTTCAATATCACGACGCATCTCCTATGCCACCTTGTCAAAGAGATCCGTATCCTCGGTCCGGTATTCCAACACAACATGTTCCCCTTCGAGAGGTATATGGGTGTTCTAAAGAAGTATGTTCATAACTGTTCGTGTCCAGAGGCCAGCATCGCCAATGGATATGGAACAGAGGAGGTGATTGAGTTTTGCGTTGACTTTATTGAAGACCTCCGTCCCATCGGGGTGCCTGAATCAAGCCATGAAGGTAGACTAGGGGGAAGGGAACTCTTGGAAGGAAGGCAATAATGAACATAGACAATGACTTGTACATTGGACCGTGCTACAACAATCTTCCTTGGTGGCTCCTTACATCGAGGAGCACTTGTCGATTGTTCGCTCGGAAAACATCGGTAAGACGAATGCCTAGATTACACGCCATCACATCGATGCATTCCCTGCTTGGCTGCGACAACGTCTCATGGGCAACACAAGCATTGACCAACAACTAGCCTTCTTGGTGAGGGGACCATCTTGCTCGATCACCACATTCCAGGCATATGAAATCAATGGGTACACATTTTACACACGGGCCCAAGACTTAAAGAGCACGAATCATAACAGCGCTGTCCACATTGATGCCGTGGGATACGACGGTATGGCTAGCACATATTACGGCAGCATCGATGACATATGAGAGCTGGACTATGGACCTCCGAAGGTCCCTGTTTCGGTGCCGAGTGGGTTAGGCTCGGTGGTGGAGGCGTAACCATTGATGCAAGTGGGATGACAGCGGTCGACCGAGCAAGGTTGGATACTCGACGAACCTTTCGTCCTTGCCTGATGTACAACAAGTTTTCTATGTCAAGGACATGGCTAGCAAATCAAAGAAGGGGAAAGGGTCCGACGAGCCAAAGCACCACGTGGTTCTCCCAGGCAAAAGGAAAATCGTGGGAGTCGAGGATAGAACTGACGAAGATTATGATCAGTTTGACGGGCAACCTCCGTTCACGGTGGCGGTTGATCCGAGTATCCTCCTATCAAATGAGGACACCCCTTACTCACGCAACGATCATAATGAAGGAATAATTGTGCGAAGAAAGTACGTGAGGACAAATGCTACATAGCTAAATTTATGTATGGACGATTTAAATTAAATTGAATCATTGAATATTATTCATCTACATCTGAAAGATCCATGTCTTCCACTTGGCCATCTTCAAGATCTACAATTACATCAGGAACCTTGGTACTATCCATAGTAGTAGGATCTTTTACTGAAACACCATGTTAATTATATATAAACATATGAACATATGTTAATTATATATGAATGTAAAATATATCAACATATGAACATTATAATTATATATGAATATAAAATACAATAGAATAGGGCAGTGTAATAATTAGTCCCGGTTTGTAAAAAACGGGACTAGAGGTGAATTTCGTGGGCGGGAAAACATCTTTAGTCCTGGTTTGAGCCACCAACCGAGACTAAAGATGTCCACCTACCAGCGCCACGTGGCTGCCCCGCAATCTTTTGTCCCGGTTGGTGGATTCAACCGGGACAAAAGATATGATCTTTACTCCCGGTTGAAGCCACCAACCGGGGCAGACATCTTTACTTCCGGTCGGTGGATTTAACCGGGACTAATGTTCATATCTGTTGTCCCGGTTGAAGCCACCATCCTAGACTCACAAGAAGCAAGGGTCAAGGAATGAACGTTAAAGAAAATGGCAGAGCTGTTCAGGAACTACAAGAAAGAGTTACACAAGAAATATATCCTGAAGGGCCAGACCCCTCACTTTTACAAGTTCCCAAAGCTCAGAGATCATTGGGGTGCTTTTGTTGAACACAAGACTGAGGAAGAAGCACAAGCTATCATAGAAAAGGACAAGGCCAATGCAGCTAAAAAGAAATACCATCACAAGCTTGGGTCAGGCGGCTATAAGAAAGCAATGGAGAAATGGGAGAAAATGGAAGCCGACCTTGAAGCGCGACGTATCGTTCCAGGCAGAGCCACCTGGCCGAAACGAGCAAAGCACTCGGTTTTATGCTCACGGGGGCTCACTTAATCTCGTCGATGGCACAATTATCTTTGGTGATGAAATTCAAGAAGCCGGACGGAGGTTAGAGGAAGCGCTGCAGGCCACTTCCTCGGGCACGTTTAGGCCCAACAGAGAGAAGGACGAGCTAATGCTCGCCCTCCAAAACCCAGAGCACCCGGGGCGAACGTGAGGAAAAGGCGTCGTCCCCTGGAAATACGGGTTCCAAGCTGACGTCGACACATACAAGAGCCGAATGAGGTCAAAGCGAGAGCACGATGCGAGGTTCGCTGAGATGGAAATGAAGCTCTCGAGATTGATCAGATTGTGGACGAAAGGCTGACCATAAGGTTGGCAAAGGAGCGGAGCCATTGGGTTAGCCAATGGATCAAAGATAAACAACTGCAGCTCAACTACGGCGGAAGCCGCATTGCGCTTCAACTGGAAATGAAGGCGATTTGGCCCCACAAGCTGAACCGGGTCCGCCATGCCCCGTTGATGACATCACACAACGGACCCCATGTGAGCTGCACATTCCACTAAAGAACATAACAATAAAGGTGTGTTCGTACTTTTATGTTGTACGTATATTTCCTTGAATAACTTGTCAATCAATGTTCATTACTAACTAATAAACAATCTTCTCGAACTGGTCGCGTCGGGCATGGCCATTCCAGTAGAACGAGACGGCACCTACCACTCCCGACCCGTTCCACCTGCGTACTCGAAAGTTGAAATTGAACAGGTGGAACGTGGCTATGAAGATCTCGAGCTGGATATCTCCAGAGGAGACGGGGAGCTGACGCTAGGAGAAACAACTGACGAAATATTTCTCTGGAGGAAGATCTTTATAATATTCCTGGAAGTGGGCTGTCTCCTCCGTCTCCACGTGGGCCGTCTCCTCCGCCTCCACGTGGGCCGTCTCCTCCGCCTCCTCCACCTCCTGCGTCGCCTCCACGAGCACCGACTCCTAAACGGTCATCTCCAACTCCACCGCCTTCTCAGACTGCTCCTTAGCCACAACGAGCACCGACTCCTAAACGGACAACATCTCGAGCCACGTGGTCAAGGTCAACCAGCAGTGGACCAACAAGCAAGAGGCCTAAACTTGACCCGTTCCCACCAGCCCCAAAGAAAACGGCGTACGACATGACTCCAGAGGAGCTGCACGAGGCCGTCCAAGCTGAAGTCAAGGCCCATTCAGAAAGAAGTCTCCTGAGAAGCCTCCTGAAATCCCCCAGGAGACCAAGGACTTCTTCAAGAAGACGTACCTAACGCCACAGCCTAAACCACAACCTCAATCGCAGTCCGACTACGACAGGACTATTCGGAAGGCTGCTGTCAAGGCGAAGAGAACGGGCAAAGATGCCCAGTTCAATGTTCCAAATGTCAGATCAGACTTAAGACAATTTATGGAATCTGCTGGAATTTCAATGGATCAATTACACGGCCGTGCTCCCCTGGCGAAGGCTCCGCTGAAATATAAGTTCAAACTTGGAAAGCCTCTTGTAAAGACGGATCAAGTGAAAAATCTACCAACACAGATGTACCGCTTCCACAAGTGCTACATGCAAGAATCCAGCAAGGGTGGAGAGATGGTAACGGGCAAATATTCACAGGACTATTTCGTCGATGGAGGTGACGACTTCTATATCCGATTCGAAGACATATTCGACCTGTACCAACATTATGCCCTTGACGTCTCACTTCTAGCCACGCGGGCTATGTAAGTATCATTCTGTTATTTCGTTTCTTACCTTCTTGTATTTAGCTGACTAAATTTCTTTTTAACCTTTGTAGAATGGCGATCCAATACTGTAACATGCACGACTGTACCAAACATGGATTCATGGATCCACGCAAAATCAATAGCGTATTGGTTGATCATTTTCCTGATCCAACACTGGACAACATTTACAAGGCGCTGGTGATAAACCACTTTCGGTCGTTTATCCTTCTGCCCTACAACACTGCGTAAGTATTTTCTTCCTTCCGTATCGATTTCAATCCCATGTGCATACATAAATTTTCATATGTGTCATCTAAACCAATTTGCAGATTTCACTGGGTTCTGTTAGTAATTGACATGGATAACTCGCGGATCCATGTCTTTGACTCAATAGATAAACCAGAGTCCACGTACGCAAATATATTTGAACTACTAGATAGGTAATGCCATCTTACTTGCTATTGCATATATGCGGTTCTCGGATAATTACTAGCTAACTTTCAATTGCACGTAGGGCATGGGACCGGCTTCGGGCTGATGTTCGTGGAAATTGAAAAGATAAGCTCTCCGTGAGGATGAACTTTCTAGTGAGTAACATGCTCCAAAGTTGTTTTGAATTATTACTTTGTTCTAAAATATGAAATATATATTAAATCTGTCGTCATTTCTCCTTTAGTGTGCAAAACAGTCGCAGGGCACCAACTTATGCGGATACTACGTCTGCGACTATATTCACCGCTTTGTGACCAATGTCACAACTATGGACGATATAAATGTATGTATAATAGCCATGCATACATTATGTTCGATTTCTTATTCACTTCATATATTTATTTCTCGTTTGATCGAATTAATGACAGCTTATGCGAGTAAGAGACAACCTCTCCCACCAGACTTTCATACAAGCCGCTCAGGAAGAATTGATGGAATTTATAAACGAGCAGATCATTGATCCCACGAGGGAGTTCTATTTTAATTTAAGTAACTCAGCCAACGGATCCACAAAGTAGACAATGTTTTGTAACATACGAAATATATGTGGATATTGTACATATGTGTATATGTTTTGGTAATATATTACATGTATGTATTTCCTTTCTTAAGTTCATTTATATGTAACTTATATATTTATACATATATATTATATAATATATATGTATAAATATATGTGTGTAAAATATGTATATGTGTGTAATATATAGTATGTAGCACTGTTGAAGAAAGAAGAAAATTAAAAAAATATAAAAAATTCTTTAGTCCCGGTTGATGGCAACAACCGGGACTAAAGATGGCGGAGCCACGTGGCCGGATGCGCCATCTTTAGTCCTGGTTGGGGCCACCAACCGGGACTAACGATGGCGCAGCCGGCCACGTGGCTCTGCCATCTTTAGTCCCGGTTAGTGGCTTCAAGCGGGACTAAAGATGCATATCTAGTCCTGGTTATTTAACCGGGACTAGATATCGCCCATCTCTAGTCCTGGATTCGTAGTCCCTGTTTGACAACCGGGACTACTGAGGGTTACAAACTAGGACAGTTGTGGCTTTCTCCAGTAGTGTTAGCATTTTGTTTATCATCCTAGGGTGGGTTATTTCACCGGACTGATTATGTGCAGTGCATGTAGGTATCTTTGTTCTTATCTACTACCACTAGTAGAAAAATGCCGGTTCCAAACTCCTTACCATCTCACGTCAGAACAATTATTGTCTTGGAAGCAAATGTTATTGTTTTGAGACTAATGTCATTCAAACTTATAATTCATATTTAAGATCATAGATAAGCTTAAACAAAAAATTTGTCAACTACAAAATTGTAGAGCTCATCCAAATCTATAAAAGTAACTTTTATATAGGTTTTGTCTCCATCCGAAATCGTTTAGAAATTTTAAAAATTCACTTATCCAAATAGATCTGAGACTTTACAATACAACATTTATAGACATCCAACAACCTTAGATCCAAAAGTCATTAACTACAACTTGTAGATCTCATCAAACTCTACAAATTTCATATAAATATTATTTTCATGTGACTTAATATGAAAAAGTTAAATAAAAGAACATATATATGAGATGGGTATCATAAATAGCGGTTTTAAGTATAAATCAAACACATATATGTTGGCTTTTATTAAGAATTGGTCAGCCTCTCAAAGGGCGGATAGGGTGGAACTGGAGCCGGTCCTTTTGATTTGGGGTCGATACCATTGCCATGCGGACGCAGGACACAGGGCAGCAGGAAAGCAATGCAGTTATGCAGTAAGAAAATGCAGTGAACACTACTAGAGAAACAATCTTTTGATTGAAGCGCCAAAATCCACAATAGTCTTGGTTGGAGTCATATCCGGGACTAAAAAATATTTTTAATCCCGATTTAAAAAGGCAACGGCTCTCTAGAATCTTTAGTCTCGGTTAGATTCTTGTCAGAACATGTCAGAGCGCCGTGGATCTTTAGTCCCAGTTGGTAACACCAACCGGGACTAAAGATGCTATTTTTAGTCCCGGTTAATAACACCAACCGGGATTAAAGATAATTTTGATCTTTAGTGTCGGTTGATAACACCAACCGGGACTAAAGACAGAGTTGCTTTTTATACTTCTTCTTCCTCCTTCAGCTCGAGCCAGCTGCATTTGTCTTCAAACTTTTGCTCTAGCTAGAGGGGAGGTGCTACCAAAATTTTTTATGATTTTGTTTTGGTGATAATATACAAATCTTTGTTATCTACAAGGTTAGCAACTTCTTTCTCTTATGATATATGCTTAGCAATTTGCTTTTTACGGTTGTTTTCTATACATTTTTATCTCTGGATATGCTATGCAAAAATGAAGAGAGAAAAAATTTGTTTGGGACTAATTATTTTACTAAGCACATTACATTGTGTTGAGAAATTGTTTTGGAAAATGAAGAGGAAGAAAAATATGCTTAGCATGTTACATTTGTAGGAATTTATTACGTACAATTTTATCTTAAAAAATGTTCATGGAAAATGATGAGAGAGAAACTTTTGGAAAAAAAGTTATAAAATAGATGACAAAGAAAAAATTAAAAAATTGATAGTATATTAGAAAAATAAGGTAATTTAAAGATCGTTAAAATAGTTAGAACTTTTAAAATAATGTATTAATTTTATGTTTACAACTTTAAAAGAACTTTTAAAAATAATTCTAATTTTTTTACAACACATTACATATTTTGGATTAGTATATAATTATTGTTTAATTACATATATATATATTGTAATAATATTTAAATGGTTTGACTTTCGTGGATTTTTCTTACGATTTTTTCATTTCATGTAGAAGGATCGGCAATGGATGTACAATGCGGATCGACGGTCGACAGAGTTTATTCAAGGTGCTCATTATTTTTTGGGTGTGGCCGATGCCAATAAGACAAGGGTTTCATATGTTGTCCATGCAAAAAGTGCAAAAACGAGAAGGAGTATTCTACATCAAGAATTATTCATGCACACTTGTTTCAGTGAGGATACATGCCTCACTACAATTGCTGGACATCGCATGGAGAGGTGGAGGTTGAAATGGAAGAAGATGAGAAGACAACGACAACATTCCGGACTGTGGTCAATACGGTGGGTTTGAAAAGAATACAACAGGCGAGGCGGGCAAGGATGCTGAAGAAAACAATGGTGCCGATGACGGTGTCGATGACCTTGGTCAGATGTTGCGCGACGTACAGGGGGACTGCGAAGGTGAAAAGGAGGTGCAAAAATTGGAGCGTATGTTGGTGAACCACAAAACGTCCTTGTACCCAAGTTGTGAACAGGGGCACAAAAAGTTGTGTACCATGCTGGAATTCTTGCAATGAAAGGCCAAAAATGGTGTCAGTGACAAGGCATTTGGCGAGCTACTAAAACTCGTGAAGAACATTCTTCCAGAGGGAAATGAATGGCCGAAATCAACGTACGAGGCTAAGAAGTTTGTCTGCCCTCTAGGACGAGAGGTACAGAAGATACACGCATGTCCTAACGATTGTTTCCTCTACCGCGGTGAGGAGTATGAGAACCTAGAATCATGTCCGGTTTGTAAAGCACTTTGATACAAAATCAGACAAGATGATCTAGGTGAAGTTGACGAACGGCCTTCGAAGAAAAGGGTTCCTGCTAAGGTGATGTGGTATTTTCCTACAATACCACGGCTGAAGCATCTGTTCAGGAACAAAGAGCATGCAAGGATGATGCATTGGCATGCGGAAGAACGCCTAAAAGACGGCATGCTGAGACATCCCGCGAATGGGTCGCAGTGGCAAAACATCGACAGAACATTTAAAGACTTTGGTGAGGATGCAAGAAAACTAAGGTTCGAGTTAAGTACAGACGACATGAATCCTTTTGGAGAGATGAGCAGCGGGCATAGCCCTTGGCCTGTAACGATGTGTATCTACAACCCTCCGCCTTGGCTATGCATGAAGCGGAAGTACATTCAGATGTTGGTTATTATTCAAGGCCCGAAAGAACCTGGTAACGACATTGATGTGTACCTGAGACCGCTGATCGAAGATCTAAAACTGCTGTGGAAAAAAGAAGGTGTCCCCGTGTGGGATGAGGATAAACAGGAGCAGTTTAACCTACGAGGGTTGTTGTTTGTTGTAAGATCGAATACCCAAAACTAAGCCAGCCAGAGGGGGGTGAATGGTTGGTACACCCAAAAACCAAACTTTTAGCGGAAATAAAAATTACCCTCGAAATTCGATGTAGATTGGTCTGACCGAAGTTGTTGCATCGGTCTGACCGCCTGTATACCTTTGGTCTCACCAATGGTGTAGATCCGGTCTGACCGCTAGATGTTGCTGAAGTCGCTACCCACCGTGCATCGGTCTGACCGCTGTACTCCGACCGGTCTGACCGATGAGAAGCCGCCGGTCTAACCGTAGTTATTCCTCCGGTTGGACCGCCACACCCGAGAAAACACAAATTGAAGAACTCTCAAAGTAGATTGAAAATATATTACTTCTCTTTGTGTTTACAAAGTGCAACAACAGCACTCCTCACAAAATTTTGACTAAACTCGAAACCCTAACTTTTTCTTAACTCCACTCTCTCTGAAACTCATCCGAGGAAGCCACGCCTTCCCTCTCTATTTATACACAAAATAGGCAGCCCAAAGCCACGAATCCTACTCATACAATAAGTCCTAATCCACTAGGAAACCTTCCCGTACAAGAAATGAACTTTACATATTCCAATTGTAACAATTTTGAACTCCTTCCAAAATTATAACTCCACATCCCATACGCACACAATATCTCCATCGTATGCCGCATGGAAACTTCACCAACCATTAATCTTTATCCTATGTATCCCACGTGATCTCATGCCATCCGGACATCAACTTATCTCCAAGATGACTCCAAATCCATCACCGGCAATACTCTCCCGAGGTTTAAAGATTACCTACACATAAATTAAACAAAGAAACCATATCCGAGCACAAGCTATCTCCAACTTGACTTATTGTCAGCACACAACAATATTCATACGCATTGAAACACAAAATAATCATGGATAAGCAAAGAAACTACCCGAAACCGAAACCGACAAGAAATCAATATGGAATCGGACTGGACCGGCAGCTTAAGCCCGGTCTGACCGCGCACATACCTTCGGTCTGACCGACAGCACATGCCCGGTCTGACCGGACCACGAAACAGCAAACCACTGTTCACCGTCTGAAAATCTAATCATCTCCAAAACCACTTCGCCAATAATCTTCAAATATCAAAACCAATAATCACAGTTGCCAATTGTTCATCACCATAGAAGAATCAAACACACTTTGATTTTACAATCTCCCTCTTGATGAACACATTGGCAAAACCTATTAAAAATGTTTTGTTTTGGTGTTTGGAAAATTTAAAAAATGGTAAAAAGCATCGGAGTGCTCCAAATTCAAAGAAAATTTCTCCCCATTTTAAAAAGAAAGAAAATGCCTTGACCCTGAAAAACTTGCACTTTTTAACTTTGTTCTCCTCCTTATGACAATGACTTCATCAAGCATAAGAATTATGTACATTAATATTCAAGAGCTTAGCATCATACATAGAGTAAGTCATGTCATGTGTTGCTATAATAAGAAGATAAACCCATCAAATAGATAGCAAATATGAATTAGAGTATAATCATAAATCAAATATTGTACAAGTAAGATTAATAATGCAATCAATATTGATGGATTCAATCGATTTATAATGCAACATCTTCACAAGCTCATAGGTTGAAAAATAAACCCAATCACATATATCTATTGCAACCATTACACTTTCCCAAATTAACTTTTTGCACAAAACAGTCAAGAGAATTTTTTCTCATATTAATTTGAGCCAAGTTTTCCTCATATTTTTCTGTCAATTATTTCGGGTACGTCCTTTTCGTCAAGACTGTTTTCAAGGATTCGACACCCATTATTTTTGCTCACATCTAATACGTCCTTGTCGTCAAGACTGTTTCCAAGGATTCGGTATTCTTTTTTTCCCTCATAGATAATTTTTTTTCTCTTGCACAATGAGCAATTTTAAAGCAATTTGAGGAATAACAATTCAACACAACATATATAAAAGCACTTACAATCCAAACTATGCACTAGTATCTACATTGCATATTTCATTAATTCAAGTAAATTAAAGTGTCATGCATCATATCACTTAAAAGTAAAATCTAGGCCTCATAAAAAGACTAGAATACATACAAGCTATGCTAGTGACAAATAAACCTTCATAGTATTGCTAGCATGAACACAAAAATACTATATGTATCAACAAAGCTCTCTTTCAATTTACTTTATTGAAAAATTGCTTGATAAAACCAAGAGCACAAAACTCCCCCTCAAATCATGCCAAAAGGATGAATAATTCCCAACTCTCCATTAAGAAATAGTGAAAATATCTGCAAGTTGCAACTTAGTATCCAAAAATTTCAATTCAACATCTCCCTTCTCAACATGATCCCTCAAAAAGTGAAAGAGAATATCAATGTGCTTTGTACGTGAGTGTTGTACAGGATTGTTAGTAATATTAATAGCACTTGTATTGTCACAATAAAGAGGTGTTGACGAGAAATTTCTCTCACGCGCTGGCCTAGGAGATCTGCTTAACTCCAGTGCAGGTCCTTCTCGGCTAGCTATGCTGTACAAGGCGTGCCAGTTGGTTTTGTTAACCAACAAGAAAAATAGAGATATATGCGTTAAGTGTTAGGTTAGATCCTACTGGATCGGCTGCAAGAGTCAATTTACATATATATGCTATCCCGAAGTGTATTTAGACCAAGTGACTAGAATAGATCGGCTGCGCCGAGACAATATTAACCACTTAATCCAAATAAACAATTGGATAATAAATATATGCTTTAACAATCTAGCCGATGTCATAAGTCCAAGTGTGAATCGGCTAATACTCTGATTTATCTTATGAAAAGATATTGATCTGAGCTAAATGCGCTAAACCTAGATCAGTCGGCTGTCGGCTGTAGCTGACAAACTGATTCGAGCTTAGGGCATTTAACTAGAGCAAGATCTTAAAATAAGAGGCGGTTTTAATGAATCTGATAGCAAAATATACCAAAAGAATATTAAAACAGATAAGGCGGGCTGAAACCCCAGCACTGTCTCTAAACATATACATCTAGCCGAATAGATCATAAAAGCTCTAAAACGACTTAATAGATCAATGTTGATGCATCATTAAGTATAAAAAGAACAATCTGATCTACTGTAGCTGATGTAAATACCTCGAGACGGTGGATATCGCATATAATTTATGCCAACCCTTAGATCTAGCTCTCTCGGCTGCTGATTCTTGATAGAAACGAGCCGATGTTGAGATAGATCTAAACATTGTTCTAGATTATATGCGATATATGATAACAAGCAACATAAATCATCGAATTTAGAGTGTCATAACGATGGAAGCACTAAATTCGATGAGATACACCACTAATGACAAACATTTACCTTAACTTGGGGATCGAAACGATGCACCCGAAGCCGGATCAGTTGTTCGTCTGAAGAAAAAGGAGGCGATGCGCCGAAGGTTGTATTGATAGAGAGAATTATTTGATTACAAGGATCTCGGGTCCTATTTATACCCAAGAATAACATTATCTGTACATACCCTGGATTCTATCTAAACTACTATTTAAAATACGACAATATCCCGGGAAGGACCCATGTCGCATTACAATAAACAGTCTAAACAAATTCCTAATTTAGATACAAATGCCGTAACAGGACTCTATCCATAGATGGCAATATCTTTTAACGCGTAATTTGGGAATCGAATCTTCTATTTATCTTCAACCAATTTCATTGGAAACGGTTTTATCCTCTCCTCTGACTCAGCATCGGCTATCGGCTATCCTTGTCCGATCCAACCTCAACCGACTAACCTCGTAGCCGATCGTTACTCAGCCGATTTGAGCATAGCCGATGCAGCCTCTGCTTCTCCGCGGATTATTCTGCCAATCCAATTCCGCTTCAAATTCGACCTTGAACTTAGGGATTTGGTTACCAAATTTGGTCGTTAACACATGCCCCCAAGTCCGTGATCAAATAATATCGCGGATTTGCTACCTTTCCAAATTCCCGCTTTCTCCGACCGAGACCGTTTCGGCTGCCAAAAAATATCCTTCAAATACCGCCTTCGCGGCCACCGTACGTGTCACATTACTACAAACCAACAGCCACCTCAGCAACCCTTGAGCTCTCCGGCGACCTCTTCGGCGAACTCAGCAACCTCGGCGACCTCGGTGACCTCAGCGATCTCGTCTTCCCCGGTGAACCCTAAGAAGCACCAGTCACCAACAATGGCTTCTTCGAGCGCCCACTCCGAGGCAACCCAGACGGAATACCCAGAGGTAAGTCTCATCGGCTATCACCCTTTATTCCACACAATTTGGCCTTCAACCTTCATAACCTTGTCTTTCCATCCTTCAAACCACAACATCTTGGCCATCAAATTGCAATCCCAGACCTCACCCGCCCCAACCAGTTTTTATTAGGGCCAATCAGCAACATGGACCCCAGCGAACTCATTAATGCCAAAACGAACAGAGTCCCTTTCAGATTTTCTACTCCCAACCTAGCTTATTGGTCTAGTGCCTTCAAATCCTAGCCCTCAACGGATAAAACTTGGCCAGCTTGGTACTCACGGATGTCGGCTAGGCTGCAGACCCACTGGACTGAGATAGGGATAAACCAATGCCTAGCCCTGACAATAGCCGATATCTGAAAGGATGAACCTCTCCTATCGGCTGCCACCTATTTCTGGTCGGATACGCTAAATGCATTCCTTTTTAGGCAAGGGCTGATGACACCAACCCTCATGGATATAGTGATGACCACAGGGTTGGACATAACATCCACAGTTGACCCAACCGGCCTCAATATCAAGTGCTCTCATAATTTCAAGACCAAAAGCATAGGGGGTTGGAGTGGATTTATTTCTATGAATATGAAGGACGGCCCAATCACTGAGAGAGAACACACTTCCTTCTTGTTGATGTGGCTAGAGAAGTATGTTTTCTGTGGGTCGAGCTATGGCTCGACGAACAACTGGCAACATGTAGCCGAAGCCCTAGTGAGCAAGAAGCAAGTACCTCTGGGGAAATATCTGCTCAGCTACTTATACCAAACGTTAAGCAGTGCATCGGCTTGGCTAGCCTCTCAACAAGCCGTCAACACAGGAGGGCCTTGGTGGCTGCTACAACTATAGTTAAACCTTCATCTCCACCGGGTTGCAGACAAACCATCCCCACTAGAGGCCTATTTCCCTTTAATCGAGCCGAGGTTCGAAGATGATGAAGAAGTAACGACCCGCCAATGCTTATCATATGGGAAGGCAGTAGCAACCTGTCCCGGATCCAAACTGACAGCCGAACACTTCAAAGATTGGTTTGGCAACCTGTACAACGGGTTCCCAAGCACCTCAAGGATATGGTTTGCTTATACAAACTTTGAGAAATTTGAACTCCCAGATGATCTTCGGCTAGATGAACTCAATTCTGAAAGCTATGAGAAGCTGAGGGAAATCTATACATCGGCTATCACACCCTGCATACTTCCAGTCAGCATCCACCAAGGACGCAACGTTCAAAAGTCCTACGAATTTTACCATCCGATGGTAGCCGCAAAGCAACTGGGTATGGGTCAACTGCCGATCGACATGTATTACACAGACAAGATCCAGACCAGAGGCAAGATTGAGGGTGACATCATGATGAATCGGCTACTCAACATACCTGACCCCCCTCTAGGCAGTATTGACAACATTGATCTGGTAGTGCGGAGGACGTCGATCTTTAGCCGATGGTGGAACGAATGGAAGTAGCACTTGTTCCACCAGTCGGCTTCTATGTATCTGACCATCGTCAATCCAGAAATGACCCCATCGGTAAGTATCCTTTTCCTTATCTTAATCCATGTTCTTCTTTCAACCCCTCTCTATATTATCGACTGATCGTGCTTCATTTCTTTTGCAGACAACCGACTCCTCTCCCCCACACACAAGCAATACAGGGGTGGCCATCCACTACGCCCCTGGGCTATTATCTGGCGGCTGCGGGCTGGCCCCGTCCGTCATCGGCTACCATGCGCCGAAGGTGGGCACTTTGCTCCACGGTCAGACTCGTGCGCCGTTGCATCGGCAGAAAAGGGCGGCACCATCGGCTGCGGCTACTCCAGC
Organism: Oryza australiensis; assembly: GCA_019925245.2. NCBI lineage: Eukaryota > Viridiplantae > Streptophyta > Magnoliopsida > Poales > Poaceae > Oryza > Oryza australiensis. Next base: position 925,043 of record JAIFGZ020000072.1, read on the forward strand.
TGTAGAGAAAAGGAAACGCGCTTCAAAAAAGCCGAGGACAACCCTAGCCGATGACTTTCCCCTAGTCGATCTGGACGTGGACGCGGCCCTCGAAGAAGAAGTCAGGGACGAGGAAATGGACGAGGCCGTCAACGCTGCCACAGCCGAATCAAGTTCTTTCGATAAGCACGCCCAAACTCCATCGGCCGAGCAAACCATTGAGCGAACTCTAAGCCCTCAGAGACACATCCCACGTCCTCAGCCGGTAAGTATTTTTACTGCTCAATCCCGCCATCTTTCACCTCTTCACATTGCAACTTATCGGCTTTTCGCGTCCATAGGTCAAGAAATTAGCCACAAGGAAGAAAACGGCTCCCCCTTCCTCGGTAAGTTCAATCCTCATTTCTTTCTCACTAGCTGAACCAAATTTTTAACTCAAATTTCCTTTTTACAGCCTCCTCGCGCTCCAACATCTGCCTCCCGTGCATCGAGGGAGCCGACGCCGATGGCCGCGCGCACCGGTGATGCTGAGGACATGGCTACGTCAGTTCCAGCTGTCCGAGTAAGTCTCACTCAACTTTACGAATCGGCTTGTTAGTTATGTCGTCTCTCTAACCAATTTCCAATCTTGCAGTCTGTAGCCGATCTCCTGGACTTCGACTTATCAGAATTTCTTGATCCCGATGAGAGTGTCGACAAGGCCATGGTTGTATCAGACGATGAGCTACAAGCCACCTTGTCGGACATAGCCAAACAGTTGGAGTGCTCTCTAGATTTCTTGGTCACCAATTGCGGTTCCATCCGTAGTCGGTTCGAAGACATTCAAGATCGGCTACCGGACCAGCTGGCTGACATCATCGCGCTAGCTACCTTTTTGGAGGCGCATCGGCACAAGCTTGAACGAGCCAAACAAAGGATAGCCGATTGCCGCGAGAACAAGGCCCTAGAAGCTACTATCAAGGCCAGCCAGCAAGACATCACTGCCGAAAAGGCCAAATTCGATGCTCTGAAGACCGAGCCGATTGTCGAACTTGATCGGCTTCGCAAACGCCGGGAGGAGCTGATAGCTGAGCTTGCCAAGATTGATGCCGACATCATGGTCAAAGAACAATGCGTGGCCGGCCTGCCGAAGGAGATAGAGGATCAGCGAGCAAAGATCAAGGCAGTCGTGTCAAACCTGTCGGACATGGCCAAGGCGATGAAGCCGATCCCGGGGAGCGATGCAGCCGACGCAAAGGCCATAGAAGAAATAGACATGATCCGCCGTAGGGCAATATCGGCCATCAAGGACTTCCTTTAGTGCTGAGCTGGTTGTAATAGTTAGGGCAGAACTTGTAAACCTTGTAATCGAACTATCACTTGTAATCGGCTTACATTGTCCATCTGTTGTAATCGGTTAACATTATCTCTTGCTTTCTCTTGCTTTACTTGATTCCTACTTAATGCATGTTTGCCGATCACATTAAACTTTTGAAGACGTGAAAAATTTCAAAAAATTCGCTCCGTCTCCTCGATATCATATTATTTTGAATATGTATATGCCCCCCTAATTTCGTTGATGTCTTTGATGTCGATGAAATTATGAACTTAATACACTTGCGTCCTGTTGTCATAACTGTCGGCCACTGCCAGCCGATCACAGGTAACTAGGGAAAAACATGGCTTGAAAATCACCTAAAGGCGATGCGTGCGTCACAACGCATCGGCTAACACGAATCGGCTGAACAAACAGAGCCGAATCATGAGTTGATCCACAAACTTGAGTAATATTTTTTCAAATACTTTCCATTTAGAGCCCTTCCAAATACTTCTCCATCCAACCCTTCTAACATATAGGCTCCTTTAGAGACGCATTTGTGAATCTTGAAAGGCCCTTCCCAATTTGGCGACCACTTGCCGAATTTATTGTCTCTTGTTCCAATCGGCAATATTAGTTCCCAAACGAGTTCGCCCTCTTCAAAAGACTTAGGTACAACTTTCTTATTATAATGACGGGCTACTCGTTCCTTATCCCTTGCTACCTTTTTCAAGGCCCTCATTCATGATAAAACTAGGTCTTCCGATTCGTCTACCATCAGGTGATAGTAATCATCGGCTGTGAGCTGATCTTGTAGCTGAACTCGTCTTGAGCCGATGATATTTTCCCATGGCAGCACTGCCTCGTGCCCATAGACCAACTTGTATGGAGGGACTTGGATAGATACGTGGCCAACCATCCGATATGCCCAAAGTGATTCGGCTAATCGGCTATGCCATTGCTTAGGATACTCAGAAATCTTCCTCTTTATTAGTTTGATCAGACTTTTGTCTGAAGCCTCTGCTTGCCCGTTAGCCTGTGCATAGTATGGTGAAGAATTAAGTAATTTAATCTCCATGCCATCGGCAAACTGAACAAACTCGTCCGATATGAAGATAGATCCTTGGTCTGTTGTTATTGTTTGTGGGACACCAAATCGGTAGATAATGTGCTCTTTAACAAACTCGATTGCGTCCCTAGAATCAATCTTTTTCAAAGGGATTGCTTCCACCCATTTTGTAAAATAATCTGTTGCCTCCAGAATGAATTTATGCCCTTTGCTTGAGGGTGGATTGATCTGGCCGATCATGTCGATGCCCCATCCTCTGAACGACCAAGGCTTTATGATTGGGTTCATAGCCGATGCTGGTGCTCTTTGCACAGTGCCAAATTTCTGACAATCCTGGCAGCCTTTATAATACTTGAAATAGTCTTCCAGCATCGTCGACCAAAAATATCCTGCTCTCCGAAGCAACCACTTCATCTTGTGAGCCGATTGATGCGTGTCGCATATCCCTTCATGCACCTCTCCGATAGCCACTTTGGCTTGATCGGCACTAAGACACTTGAGCAGCACACCATCAATCGTCCGATAGTAGAGATCTTCGTCGAGCAAAATATATCTTAAGACTTTGTATCGCAATTTCCTTGAAGCCGATTGAGATGGGTTCTGTAAATAGCTGTAAACTTCAAACCTCCAGTCACCAGCTGTCATAGCAGCTACTGCTACCCCAACTTCTTTTACCATCGGCTTGTAGCCTGATGCCCCTTGAGCTAAATCATTGGTTTCTGTATTCTGCTCTCTAGGGATGTGTTTCAGTGTAACTAGCCGAAAGCTATCCATCAATTCTCGGCATTGTTGATAGTAGACCATCAACGCGTCATTTATGCATTTATACTCCCCTGACAACTGGCTGATGACCAATAGTGAATCCCCCATTATTTCTATGGCATCGGCTTCAACTTCTTTGAGAAGATGCAAACCCTTGAGCACTGCTTCGTATTCGGCTTGATTGTATGTAGCATGGGGGTTGATAGGATAAGCAAATTAAGAGCTTGCCCCCCTAGGCGAAATAATGACCAAGCCGATACCGCAGCCGTTAGTGCACACCGAGCCATCAAATGTCAGTGTCCAAGGCATAATTTTGATTGAGCCAATTGAGCTATCTCTGTGCTCCACGATAAAATCGGCTATGGCTTGCCCTCTAACTGCCCTTTGTGCTTGATACCTCAGATCAAATTCGGTCAGGGCAAAAATCCACTTTCCAATCTGCCCTTCTAAAACTGGAGCCGATAGCATGTACTTAACGACATCGGCTTTGCATATTATTGTGCACTCGTTGGATAACAGATAATGCCTTAACTTTGTACATGAAAATTATAGGCACAGGCATAGCTTCTCCACTGGTAAATACCTTCTCTCTGCGTCCAACAGTCGTCGGCTGAGATAGAAGATAGCTTTTTCTTTGCCTTCAACCTCTTGGATTAGGACTGAGCCGATTGACTTGTCATCGGCTGACAAGTAGAGCTTGAACGGTATTCCCTTTCGTGGAGAAATTAGAACTGGAGGCGAGCTTAAATAATTCTTGATATTGTCTAAGGCCTTTTGCTGCTCTGCCCCCCATGTGAATGCTTGATCGGCTTTGAGCCGAAGCAGTGGTGTGAACGGCTCCATCTTTTCTGAAAGTTTGGCTATGAACCGCCTGATGAAGTTAATTTTGCCGATCAATGATTGAAGTTGCTTCTTGTCCTTCAGAGGTTGTATCGTCTTGATAGCATTGATGCTTCTTGGTGTAACCTCAATTCCTCTTTCATGAACAAGAAACCCTAGAAATTGCCCGGCCGATACACCGAACGCGCACTTCAACGGATTCATCTTCAAGCCATATTTTCTTGTCCGTTCCAAAACTTGCCTCAGATTGGCTATATGGTTCTCCATCTCCCTGGACTTGACCACGACGTCGTTGATGTAGATTTCCACCAGGGAGCCGATCATGTCGTGAAAGATATAATTCATGGCCCGTTGATATGTTGCCCCAACATTTTTTAGCCCAAACGTCATAACGACCCATTCATACAAGCCGATTGCCCCAGAACATCAAAAGGCAGTTTTGTGAATGTCCTCTTCGGCCATGAAGATTTGATTGTAGCCTGCATTGCCGTCCATAAAGCTGATGATTTTGTGGCCTGACGCAGCGTCTACGAGTGTAGCCTTATTTAAGTTTCTAAAATCGATGCATACCCTAAGTTTGCCGTTCTTTTTCAATACTGGGACAAGTTTAAGACCCACTTGGCGCATCAGCAAGGCCGAATGAATCCAGCATCATATAGCCGAGTTATTTTGGCTTTGATCGCATCGTACATATCGGCTTTGAACCTCCTGGGAGGTTGTTTGAACGGCCGATAGCCTGCCTTGATTGGCAGTTGATGAACAACTATAGATCGGCTAAGACCGAGCATCTCGAAGTACTCCCAAGCAAAACAATCTTTATATTCTTTTAACAAATTAATGAGCTGGGATCTACAATGAGAAGATAAAATTTTGCTGATGTACGTCGGCCTAGGCCTGTGTCCAGAGCCTATGTCTATTTCTTCTAATTCGTCGGCCGACGTAAAACCCTGCCCTAGCTTGCCATCGTCTTCGTCCGCGGTGTCCGTGCTGTAGACGTTCGAGCCCTCCACGACGTCTTGCTCAGAGCAGCAGCTGTGGCCCATCGTCTCCAATCGGCTGTATGGCAGAATCAGACACTTTTAGAAAATCGGCTTGTCAGATTTTCCCAGACAAACAATCAATGCCATCGATTTCCCAAAGTGGCAAATCGGCATTGGCGACGCTTACTGACCTGTCAGCTGGTACAATCTCTATTTTGTCGCCATCCCAGTGAAGTAGACACTGGTGCATAGTGGAAGGGATGCAACAGTCAGCATGTATCCAGTCCCTCCCGAGCAGCAGGCTGTAGGACCCCTTCCCGTCGATGACAAAAAAGGTTGTGGGCACGGTCTTATTGCCGATGGTCAGCTCGACATTCAATACGCCCTTGGTCTCTGATGGGTTGCCGCCGAGGTATTTTAATACCATGTTAGTCTTGATCAGGTCTTCGGCTCCCTTTCCCAACTTCCTAAACGTTGCATAGGGCATCAGATTCACTGCGGCTCCTCCATCCACTAGCATTTTCGACATCGGCGTGCCGTTGACGAAACCTTTTACATATAGAGGCTTGAGATGCCGATTTTCGGTCCCCTCTGGCTTGTCGAAAATCGCTTGATCCGGGGACAATGCTAGCTTGACCAAGGCATCCTCGATATTATCTGCATCGGCTTCAGGAGCACTGAATTCGGCTGGCAATATGAATACCATATTGATCGATGTAGAGACTTTGTCTTTCCCTTTGGCCACCCTCCTAGCTTGATCGGTTGAACTCTCCCTGGCTTGTTGCTTGTCGGTTGGGGTGGTTTTTCTTTTGGGGATCCATCGCCTTTTGATTCTATCCAGCCGACGGCGTTGTTCTTCGATCATCTGCCGAACTTCTTCTTCCCTTCCTTCACGCTTGAGCCTTTGAATTCTGCGTTTCTACATTTTGGTGAAGAGGTCAGAGGGGCACCATAGGGGGTTGGCCGATTCTTCATCATCGAACTCTTCTTCGTCGTAGTAGTTGTCGTTCTTGTTTTCGTCAAAGAAGTCTTGATGGATCGGCCCTAGCCGATCGTGAACGGATTGCCGGTGCCGATTGAGCTGTATGGGTCTTGGGACGAACTGAGTTGGACCGGTGATCGGCTGGCTTCTGTGTTCGTCCTCGCGGTACTCGCTGCAGGCCGAGCAATTTTCTAGCGTTGGCAGTCTCATCCCGGTTCCCCAGCAGTGCCTGAAAAATTCAAAATGCCAATGGGGATCGGCACCGTTGTGATTCCCGTCATACCGACGGCCTCGCGTTTCTGGCTCTTGTCGATAAAACCTTTCAAACCGTGCTTCTTCCCGCCAAAATTGCTGTTGGGGGCAGCGTCGGCTATTCATGTTGGTCGGCCGTCGATCAGCCGATCAGGCAACGGGGCGCACCATGTTGATTGGTGCGGCATGGCTTCTAGTCGTCTCATCCTCTGTATTGACCCCTTTCAATGTATTGGCTAAGCTGTACGTAATTCTGCGTTGCCGATAAGCTCGCCTCGGGCCGGTTTGAACCATATTGATTGGGAAGGGGTTGCCATCTACCTTCATCGGCCGAGTGGAATTAGCGAACTTGAGTTTCCCGGCCTCTATTGCCGACTGGATCTGTTGTCTGAAGACTTTACAATCGTTACTGGCATGGGATGTAGAGTTGTGCCACTTGCAGTATTTCTTCTTCATCAGTTCATCGGCCGATGGGATCACGTGGTTCTCGGGAAGCTGAATCTGCTTCTCCTTGAGTAATAGACCGAAGATCCTATCGGCCTTGGTGATGTCGAAATCATATTTCTCCTCTTTGGCTGCCTTCAGTAGCCATTGGCAGACGATGGCCTTTTTATTTTTAGCCCACTCTGCGTCATCGTCGTTAGAATCGGAGTCTGACTCAACGTTGACTTGAGTTATGTTTTTAACGGCCTTCCTGGTGTCTTGAAATCTTTGTTCAAGGGCCGTCACCTTCTGTGCCAGATGTGCCAGGCTGTCGAAGTCCTGAGCGGAGAAGCGCTCACGGATCGACGCGATCAGGCCATGGAAGGCCAAATCGGCTAGCTGGGCGTCCGACAGCACCAGGCTGTAGCATCGGTTCCTCATCTCTCTGAAGCATTGAATGTACTCTTGAACCGACTCGTTGTGCTTCTACCTGATGCTGGTGAGGTCCGACAACTTCCTTTCATGGTTGTCGGTGTAGAAGTAGCTATGAAATTGTTTCTCGAGATCGGCCCAGCTCTAAATTGAGTTGTAAGGCAATGAAGAGAACCAGGTGAAAGCCGATCCCGAAAGAGACAGAGGGAACAACCGGACTCTCAAGGCGTCTGTAGCCGATGCTTCGCCACACTGCGCCAAGAAACGGCTGACATGCTCGTAGATTGACATGTTGTCTTGCCCTAAGAATTTCGAAAAGTCTGGGATTTTGTATCGGTTGGCAATGGAATCCGCTCAAAATGCTCCGGATAAGGATACCGATACATGTTCCCTGAGTCCTTTGGCTTGAGGCTGAATGTATCGCGCATGACGTTCGCAATCAAATCAGCCTAGGTCCGGTTGTCCAGCTGTATCGGATCGTATGGATCATATGGTGCGGGTGCTTGCCGATACAGCGGTGGTGGTGTCTGGGGCCTGTAGTGATGATCTTGGCGGCCTCCTCTATATTGGTACTAGAACGGGTGATCAGCGGGAGGCAGACGATTTGCCGGTGGTGGCGTTGGTAGGCCCGGGAACAGCTGTCGGCCACCGGCGTTGTACTGTCTGTCCAGGCCAATCTGGGCAACCGGCTCTAACTGCCGATTGTCGTCGAACATGTTGGCGATCTGATCGTGGGGCAGCGGTTGTTGTTGGTTCAGCATGGTGATCACTGGTCTTGCAGCCGATCCGGTCGAATTCGGCTGGCTGAGGACCCCTCCTGGCGGCCCTGGCTGTGCTGGTGGTGGAATCGGCCGATTCTGGGTGGCCAATGTCCTGTAACCAGGAAACTGGCCGTCTGTGAAGTAAGTCGGCCCCCGCTACAGTTGTTCGGCTATCTTGGCGTCAACCACAGTGGCGATCATATTGTTAAGGGTGTTGACAAGAATGCAACTCTAGTTGACCAACGCATGATGGACAGCCGAATCGATTCGGTCTTGCAAAGTATATAGGCCCGAATCGTCTTGTTCTTGAATCGGCTCCTTCGCCTTCTGTTTGCCCTTTGATCCACTGGAGGAGGACGCCTTGAGTTCGTCCATGCTGAACTTGTACTTTTGATGCACGGCTCCAGACCTTGTCTGGGTGAACGACTGTAGGTAGTTGGCTTGGAGCTCTTCCACCATCTTCTTGTAGTCGGCCTGTTGTTTAGCCGATAGTTGTTCCATCTTCACAGGCACGATGTTGTCCTACGAAACGCTGGGGCTCTTGATATCGACCATCTTGTCAGCTGCGTCGATGCGTCCTAGCCGAGTTGACAGAGATAGTCCCACTGGGCGTGCCAAGAAGCGTGTTAACGAGAAATTTCTCTCACGCGCGGGCCTGGGAGATCTGCTTAACTCCAGTGCAGGACCTTCTCGGCTACCTATGTTGTACAAGGCGTGCCAGTTGGTTTGATCTGTTAACCAACAAGAAAAATAGAGATATATGCGTTAAGTCTTAGGTTGGATCCTACTGGATTGGCTGCAAGAGTCAATTTACATATATATGCTATCCCGAAGTGTATTTAGACCAAGTGACTAGAATAGATCGGCTGCGCCGAGACAGTATTAACCACTTAATCCAAATATACAATGGAATAATAAATATATGCTTTAACAATCTAGCCGATGTCGTAAGTCCAACTGTGAATCGGCTAATACTCCGATTTATCTTATGAAAAGATATTGATCTGAGCTAAATGCGCTAAACCTAGATTAGTCGGTTGTCGGCTGTAGCTGACAAACTGATTCTGGCTTAGGGCATTTAACTAGAGCAGGATCTTAATATAAGAGGCGGTTTTAATGAATCTGATAGCAAAATATACCAAAAGAATATTAAAACAGATAAGGCGGGCTGAAACCCCTGCACTGTCTCTAAACATATACATCTAGCCGAATATATCATAAAAGCTCTAAAAACGACTTAATAGATCAATGTTGATGCAACATTAAGTATAAAAAGAACAATCTAATCTACTGATGTAAATACCTCGAGACGGTGGGTATCGCATATAATTTATGCCAACCCTTAGATCTAGCTCTATCGGTTGCTGATTCTTGACAGAAACGAGCCGATGTCGAGATAGATCTAAACATTGTTCTAGATTATATGCGATATATGATAACTAGCGCATCATAAATCATCGAATTTAGAGTGTCATAACGATGAAAGCACTAAATTCGACGAGATACACCACTAATGACAAACATTTACCTTAACTTGAGGATCGAAACGATGCAGCCCGAAGCCGGATCAGTTGTTCGTCTGAAGAAAAAGGAGGCGATGCGCCGAAGGTTGTATTGATTGAGAGAATTATTTGATTACAAGGATCTCGGGTCCTATTTATACCCAAGAATAACATTATCTGTACAGACCCTGGATTCTATCTAAACTACTACTTAAAATACGGCAATATCCTGGGAAGGACCCATGTCGCATTACAATAAACAGTCTAAACAAATTCCTAATTTAGATACAATTGCCATTACTGGACTCTATCCATAGATGACAATATCTTTTAACTCGCAATTTGGGAATCGAATCTTCTATTTGTCTTCAACCACTTTTCATTGGAAACGGTTTTATCCTCTCCTCTGACTCAGCATCAGCTATCGGCTATCCTTGTCCGAGCCAACCTCAGCCGATTGACCTCGTAGCCGATCGTTACTCAGCCGATTTGAGCATAGCCGATGCAGCCTCTGCTTCACCGCGGATTATTCCACCAATCCAATTCCGCTTCAAATTTGACCTTGAACTTAGGGATTTAGTTATCAAATTTGGTCGTTAACAAGAGGAACCTTTTCAAAAACAAGTCCATAATCTTTCAAAGCCAAAATAAGCCAAAGAATCTTAGAACAACAACTAGCAGCAACAACATATTCTGATTCAGCTGTTGATTGATCTACACTAGATTGTTTCCTAGAAGACCATGCAATTAATGATGTACCGAGAAAATGACATGTTCCACTAGTACTTTGCTATCAATTCTACAACCCACAAAATCAGCATCGGAGTAACCACTTAAGTATATAGGAGATGAAGTAGAATACCAAATTCCAAACTCAATTGTATGATTCAAATATCTCATTATTCGCTTGACCACTTGACGATGTGAAGCACGAGGAGAAGCTTGAAAGCGTGCACACAAACACAGAGCAAATTGTATGTGTGGCCTAGAAGCAGTTAGATACAACAAAGATCCAATCATACTTCTATACTCTTTTTGATCCACAGCTTCACCATCTTCATTAGGATCCAACACAACAGTATAACCAATAGGTGTGGAGATTGGCTTGCTATTCTCCATCTTGAAACTCTCAAAAGATCCTTGGTATACTTCCTTTGATGCTCAAACATACCTTGAGGTGTTTGCTTAATTTACAATCCCAAAAAGTACAACTCACCCATCATGCTCATCTCAAATTCCCTGTGCATAGTCTCAGCAAACTCTTTGATCTTGTAGTCCACTCACCTATATTACCGATTATTTGTTCCGACGGATGTCGTCGTTGAATGTGCAAAGGAGCAGCAACTTCAGAGGTTGATTCACGTTTGGTAGTTTCTGAAGAGCCACCTTGATCAACATTGTCAGAATCCGAAGTGGACGGCCCCTGTCGGTCTGACCATGCCTCCTACCGGTCCGGCGGGCCTCTGCTACGGTCTAACAGAGCGGCACTCGGACGGTCGATCGGCCGGATCGACCTCGTCATCGTCGTCGTCGCTTTCGTCTCCAAAAATACGACCATCCTCCCCGAGCCTCGTGACAACGTACTGCAAGTTCTCGGTCTAGTACCCGGACTAGCCTCATCGAAGTGACTTCACAAGTCTCAATAATTTTGTTAGTTTCCAAAACAAGCACACGATAGCCACGAGAATGTGCGTGGTAACCAAGAAAAAATCCATCGGTAGAACATGACTCAAATTTATCCAAATTTCCAGATTTCAAGACAAAGCACTTGCAACCAAAAACACGCAAATGTGAAACTTTGGGTTGATGACCAAAGCGAAGCTCATAAGGCCTTTTTTCAAGCTTTGATCTCAAGAAAACACGATTGGAAACATAACATGCAGTGTTAATAGCTTTGGCCCAAAATTTTCTAGGAGTGTGATACTCATCAAGTATTGTTCTAGCCATTTCAACCTAAGAACAATTTTTAATTTCAACAACACCGTTTTGTTGTGGAACACGAGGAGAAGAAAATTGATGTTCAAGACCTTTTCGTTGAAAAATTGTTCAAGACCTTGATCGGTATTGACAGAACCCGAGGTGGACGGCCCCTGCCGGTCGGCCGGGCCTCTGCGCCGGTCGACCGACAGCTGTCGGGCGATCGACCGGCCGGTCGACCTCGTCATCGTCGTCATCACTTTCGTCCTCAAAAATACGACCATGCTCCCCCGAACTGTGACAATGTACTGCAAGTTCGGTCTACTACTGGACTAGCCTCATCAAAAGTGACTTCATAAGTCTCAACAATTTTGTTGGTTTCCAAAGCAAGTACACGATAGCCATGAGAATGTGCGGGGTAACCAAGAAACATTCCATCAGTAGAACGTGCGTCAAACTTATCTAAATTTCATGATTTTAATACAAAGCACTTGCAACCAAAAACATACAAATGTGAATCTTTGGGTTGATGTCTAAATCGAAGCTCGTAAGAAGTTTTTCCAAGTTTTGATCTCAAGAAAACATGATCGGAAACAAAACATGCAGTGTTAATAGCTTCTACCTAAAATTTTCTAGGAGTGTGATATTCATCAAGCATTGTTCTAGCCATTTCAACCAAAGAACGATTTTTTCTTTCAACAACACCCTTTTGTTGTGGAACACGAGGAGAAGAAAATTGATGTTCAAGCCCTTTTTCATTGCAAAATTGTTCAAAAGAAGCACTCTTAAATTCACCTCCATTATCACTTCTAATTCTCTTCAAAGAACCGGAAAGTTCACAATTCAATCTAAGATACAAACTCCGAAAGTGTCCAAAATCCTCATCGTTAGTTGCCATGAAGAAAACCCAAGAATATCAAGAAAAATCGTCAACAACAACCAAACACATACCACTTTCCCCCAACGGATTACACTCTAGCTGGACCAACAGTGTCCATATGTAAGAGCTGTCCTGGTGCATCTGTCATCACAGAAATAGTAGGAGCATGTGAAGAATCCACCATCTTTGCATGATGACATGGTGTACAAACCAAATCAACATCTTTCTTAAGTTTAGGCAAACCACGAACAAGATCCAAACCACTTAACCTAATGATATAATCTTTGTTGAATTTTGCAACTAAACATGTTACAACAGGTGAAACAGGATTTCTAAAATCAGCTTTAAACACTCTTCCATAGCGAGAAATATTCAACACAAAATCACCACAAGAATCAATATTTTACTTCCCATTTTCTTAAAGTGAACCTCAAAATTGTCATCAACAATTTGTAAAACCGAAAGCAAATTATACTTTGAATCCTCAACCAAAGCTACTTCTTTCACTTCAAACTTGTCACTTACCTTGACGGATCCTATAGCAAGAATGGCACTTGTAGAAGTATCACCAAAGATAATAGATCCAGTCTTGGATGCCATCTTGAGGGAGGAGAACCAATTTTTATCACCGGTCATGTGCCACAAACAACCTGAATCCACAATCCACACGTTCTCCTTCCTTGCCACCAAAGCCTACACACAAGAGGATATCGAAGCCTCAGTACTGGGATTAGATAAAAGAAATTGAGGTATCCGATCTTGAGACGGATCCAATAGTCATATATCCATGTGCAAAAATAGTTTTAGAATTTTTGGTGAAACAATCATGAGCATCAAAACCTATACCCCTATTGTAGCTGGTCACTTTAGATTGATCCAAAATCATGTTAAGTTGTTTCTTACCATCAGTAAATCTTTGCAAAGAACTTTTCAAATAAAAAACCTCTTTTTCTAAATTTGCACAATTTTCACAATCTACCATGACACCTTTGTTTTTACGACATTTGGAGCAAGAAGATACTTCATGTTGTTTAACAATTTTCTTCCATATGCTCAACACTAGCTAAAGCATCCTCTAGTTTCATCTCATTAGCATCACATGTTAAACAAGGTTTGGTATCCAAATCATGTGAACCATTGATATCTCTAATTTTTGAAATTTCAAGCATTAAAATCTCACAATTTTTGCACTCATCATCATTAGGAATAAGAGATTTTAATCTAGCAATTTCAGCATTTAGAGATTCGATGATAAATTCTTGTTTTTTATACATCTTCTCACACTTTTTATTTTTGCACTTAAAACAAGAATAGCTTCTTCAAGAGAACTTACGTCATTGTACTCATCCTCAGAATGTGATTCTCCACGTGTCATGAGATAAACACCGGAGATGTTATTGTCCTTCTCCTTATCTTCATCGCTATCAAAATCTATGTCGCTTAATGGCTCAAAAGCGGCATAGACTTTATTCAGCATCTTCCTCACCACCTCGGATTTCTTACCTTTGAGCTTGTCATCCTTGATCTTCTCTCCACCTTTATCTTTCTTCTTGCCTCTCCCAAGCTTAGGACAGTTGGAACGAATGTGATCTAGAGCATCACATTCAAAGCAATGAGTTGTTCCACCTATTTTCCTGTACCTGACTTTATTCATAACTCGAGAAATTTTGCTAGCAACCAAAGCCAAGTCCTCCTCCTCAAATTGTTCAAGTTGCTCATCGAACATGACATTAATCAAAAAAGAGCGTGGGAGTTGATGAAGAAGCAACAACATCCGAGGAAGTTGAGGAAGAAACCAAGGCACTAGACTTAGAATCAATTTTTCGAAAAATAATATTCATCCCATGAGTTTTGAGTTTTGTGTAAAGTGAACCCAAAGTCAGAGTAGACATATCAACAGACTCTTGAATAGAGGTAACTTTCATCTCTCAAATAGACATATCAAAACCATTCAAAAAGTGGCGAGAAACATCAGATTGTGGATAATTTGTATCATAAGCACAATCAACAAATCTAAGATTACTCAAAATTTTGTTAAATCTACCAAGATAATCATCCAAAGGTTCTGTAGGTTTCATCTCAAATTTTATGTACTCTTTTTTGAAAAGATCTCGACGAAGTTCTTTAATGTTATTAATTCCTTGATGAAAATTTCTCAAAGCAATACAAATCTCATTGGCAGTATTAAGATGTGACACACGATCAAAATTCAAACGTGAAATCCCATTCAACAGAATATTACGAGCTTTGCAGTTGTTATTAAACTCATTTTTCAAAGCCTCAGTATTAATAACTTCAGGAATCTCATAAGGAAGAGCAACCTTTTGCCAAACATCATAATCTTGAGCCATAATATAAGATTGATCTTACTACACCAACAAGCAAAATTCGTACCATCGAAAACATGTGGCTTAGTTGAAAATTTATCAGCCATGGCTTAAAACTCTAGATCGGTAAAAATCAAAAGAAGAAAACGAGGCTCTGATACCACTTGTTGGATCGAATACCCAAAACTAACCCAACCAAAGGGGGGTGAATGATTGGTACACCCAAAAACTAAACTTTTAGTGAAAATAAAAATTACCCTCGAAATTCGATGTAGATCGGTTTGACCGAAGTTGTGCGTCGGTCTGACCGCATGTATACCTCCGGTTTGACCGACGGTGTAGATCCGGTCTGACTGCCAGATGTTGCTGAAGTCGCTACCCACTGTGCGCCGGTCTGATTGCAGTACTCCGAGCGGTTTGACCGATGAGAAGCCTCCGGTCTAACCACAGTTATTCCTTCGGTTGGACCGCCACACCCGAGAAAACACAAATTGAAGAACTCTCAGAGTAGATTGAAAATATATTACTTCTCTCTTTGTTTACAAAGTGCAACAACAACACTCCTCACAATATTGAAAATGGTTTGACTTTCGTGGATTTTTCTTATGATTTTTTTCATTCCATGTAGATGGATCGGCAATGGGTGTACAACGCGGATCGACGGTCGATAGAGTTTATTCAAGGCGTGCATTATTTTTTGAGTGCGGCCGGTGCCAACAAGCAGAAGGGTTTCATACGTTGTCCATGCAAAAAGTGCAAAAAGAAGGAGTATTCTACATCAAGAATTATTCATGCCCACTTGTTTCAGTCGGGATTCATGCCTCACTACAATTGCTGGACATCGCATGGAGAGGTGGGGGTTGAAATGGAAGAATATGAAGAAGACGACGACAACATTCCGGACTGTGGTCAATACGGTGGGTTTGAAGAGAATACAACATGCGAGGCGGGCAGGGATGCTGAAGAAAACAACGGTGCCGATGACGGTGTCGATGACCTTGGTCAGATGTTGCGTGACGTACAGGGTGGACTGCGAAGGTCAAAAGGAGGTGCAAAAATTGGAGCGTATGTTGGCGGACCACAAAACGTCCTTGTACCCAGGCTGTGAACAGGGGCACAAAAAGTTGGGTACCACGTTGGAATTCTTGCAATGGAAGGCCAAAAATAGTGTCAGTGACAAGGCATTTGGTGAGTTACTAAAACTCGTGAAGAACATTCTTCCAGAGGGAAATGAATTACTGAAATCAAAGTACGAGGCTAAGAAGTTAGTCTGCCCTCTAGGACTGGCGGTACATAAGATACACGGTTGTCCTAACGATTGTATCCTCTACCACGGTGAGGAGTATGAGAACCTAGAATCATGTCGGGTTTGTAAAGCACTTCGATACAAGATCAGACGAGATGATCTAGGTGAAGTTGACGAGACGATACTGCTGTGGAAGAAAGAAGGTGTTCCCGTGTGGGATGAGGATAAACAAGAGCAGTTTAACCTACGAGGGTTGCTGTTTGTTATCATCAACGATTGGCCTGCACTTGGCAACCTATCCGGACAGTCAAACAAGGGGTACAACGATTGCACCCATTGTATGGATGAGACCGAATGTACGTACCTGAAACACTGTAAGATGGTAGTGTACATGGGTCATCATCGCTTTCTTGTTGCAAGCCACCCTGTCAGAAGAAGAGGCAAACATTTTGATCAAAAGGCAGACCATCGTACTAAGCCAAAGCATCGCAACAGAAAGGTCGTGTTTGCCATGGTGAAAGACCTCATAGTAGTATTTGGAAAGGGACCTGGTAGCCAACCATATAGCAAGTGAAGGTGGTCAGAAGAAGTCACTTTTTTGGGAGTTGCCCTATTGGGAAGTCTTGGACGTCCGCCACGCAATCAACGTGATGCACCTCACTAAGAATCTTTGCGTAAACCTGCTGGGCTTCCTATGTGTATATGGAAAATCAAAAGATACACTTGAGGCACATAAAGATCTGAAACATATGGCACAACGCGACGGCCTTCACCCGCAACCAAAGGAGAAAGAATCCCACTACCTAAGTCCAGCCAGCTACACTCTGAGCAAGGCAGAGAAGGAAATAATGTTTGAATGCCTGGAGAGCATCAAGGTACCATCTGGATACTCCTTGAATATAAAGGAAATAATAAGCACGAAGGATAAGAAGTTCACAAATCTAAAGTCCCATGACTGCCACGTGCTGATGACATAGCTGCTTCCCGTTATAATTCGGGGTATCCTACCCGATAATGTCCGGGCAACAATAACAAAGCTATGTGCTTTCCTGAACGTAATTTCAGAGAAGATCATCAATCCAGACAGACTAGAAGATTTTCAAAATGATGTGGTCCAATGTCTTTTCAGCTTTGAGATGATCTTTCCGCCTTCCTTCTTCAATATCATGAAGCATCTCCTATGCCACCTTGTCAAAGATATCTATATCCTCGGTCCGGTATTCCTACACAACATGTTCGCTTTCCAGAGGTATATGGGTGTTCTAAAGAAGTACGTCCGTAACCGTTCTCGTCCGGAGGCCAGCATCGCCAAGGGATATGGAATAGAGGAGGTGATTGAGTTTTGCGTTGACTTTATTGAAGACCTTCATCCTGTCGGGGTGCCTGAATCAAGCCATAAAGGTAGACTACGGGGGAAGGAAACTCTTGGAAGGAAGACAATAATGACCATAGACAATGACTTGTTCAGGAAAGCACATTGGACCATGTTGCAACAATCTTCCTTGGTTTCTCCTTACATCGAGGAGCACTTGGTGATTGTTCGCTCGGGAAACATCAGTAAGACGGATGCCTGGATTACACGCCATCACATTGATGCATTCCCTGCTTGGTTGCGACAACGTCTCATGGGAAACACGAGCATTGACCAACAACTAGCCTTCTTGGCGAGGGGACCATCTTGCTCGATCACCACATTCCAGGCATATGAAATCAATGGGTACACATTTTACATACGGGCCCAAGACATAAAGAGCACGAATCAGAATAGCGCTATATGCATCGATGCCCTGGGATACGATGGTACGGCTAGCACATATTACGACAGCATCGGTGACATATGGGAGCTGGACTATGGACCTTTGAAGGTCCCTCTATTTTGGTGCCAGTGGATTAGGCTCAGTGGTGGAGGCATAACCATTGGTGAAAGTGGATTGACAACGGTTGACCTGAGCAAGGTTGGATACTCAGATGAACCCTTCGTCCTTGCCAATGATGTACGATAAGTTTTCTATGCCAAGGACATGGCTAGCAAAGCAAAGAAGGGGAAACGGTCCGACGAGACAAAGCGCCACGTGGTTCTCCCAGGCAAAAGGAAAATCGTGGGAGTCGAGGATAGGACAGACGAAGATCATAATCAGTTTGACGGGCAATCTCCGTTCACGGTGGCGGTTGACCCGAGCATCCTCCTATCAAATGAGGACACCCCTTACTCATGCAACAATCATAACGAAGAACAATTGTGCGGAGAAAGTACGAGAGGACAACCATCACTTAGCTAAATTTCTGTATGGATGATGTAAATTAGATTGAATTATTGAATTTATTGTAACCATTTAAATTCGTTGTAAATTATTAAATATTATTATAAATTATAGATGATTGTTACAATTTAAAATACTTTTGAATAGGTCAAATGTTAATTACATATGATTGTTGGAAGTTAAAATAGTTTTGAAATAGGGCAAATGTTAATTACATATGAATTTAAAATATTTTTGAATAGGGCAAATGTTTAATTCTATGTGATTATTATAATTAAAATGCACTATAATAGGGCACTGTTTAAATATCTAATCCCAGTTTTTAACACAAACCAGGACAAAATTTTTTTTGGAAAGAGCGGGAAAACACCTTTAGTCCCGGTTGGTGGCTTAAATCGGGACTAAAGATTCTCACCTACCAGGGGACACGTGGCTGCTCCGCCATCTTTATCCCGGTTGGTGGCTCCAATCGGGACTAAAGATTTATCTTTTGTCCCGGTTGTAGCCACCAACCGGGACTAATGTATCTTTAGTCCCAGTTCGTGGCTTAAACCGGGACAAAAGAGCCCGATGACTATATATAGTAGGGGCCACAGGGGGATCCAACACTTAGCCATTTCTCGCCCTCTTCGTCTACATTGCCGTCGCCGAACTCTAGAAGCCGTCGCGCCACCATGTTCTTCTCCAGCTTCCGCCGTCGTCATCGCCGAAGAGCCGCCGTCGCCAGCCGCCGCCGCCACAGGTTAGATCTGAAGCCCCCTTTTTTCCTTCCTCTCTGTGTGCCACGCACGCTTAGGGTTTAGGCCGGTCCGGGCGCCATTGCCACCATCGTCGCCGTCGCTGCCGCCTCTTTCTGCCTCCCTTGATGCCGCCGCTGTCGCCCTTGACACCGCACGCCCCCTGCCGAGATCCCTTGGCGCCGTACCTACCTCCCCTTGACGCCGCCGCCGCCCTCCGCCACGTAGATCGCCGCCGTCGCCGCCGCAGCCCCCTGCCGCCACCCCTTCCAAATTTGATATATTCGAATGATATATTTGAATTATATATTTGAATTTGAATACAAATGTGAATATATATATATATATATGCAAATGTGAATTATATATATTTAAATTTTGAATGCAAATTTTGAATTTTAAATTAAATGTTAATTTGTATAAATGGATTGACTTATGTATTAAATGTGAATTTGTATTAAATGTGAATTTTATGTATATATTTGAATGGACTTAGATGGACTATAAATGTGAATGTGAATTTTGTGTATACTTATGTATTAAATGGACTTATGTACTAAATGAACTTATGTGTTAAATGTGTATTAAATGGACTTATGGAATTTTTATTTAAATTTGAATGCATGAATAGATTTAAATTTGAATGTGAATGTGAACTTGTGAATGTGACTTGTGAATTTGAATTTTGTATTTACGAACGAACGAGAACGATAAAACGATAGAACGGACGTGAACCGCAACAACCGAATGATACAACGCACGACCAAACGAACGAACGATGTCTGATCGAACGACCGACTGTAACACCCTGAAAATCGGAACTTATAAATTGAAACCTGAAATTCAGAATTCGCAAAAACTTTTCCATTATTGCTTTCATATGGATCTTATTGTTTCTTATTTGCGAGTCTTGTTGCGTGTTATAATCAAATAGTAGCTAATTGAGCATGGAAAGCCAATAGTGCCGCCCGCAGCTGCTAGCATCGGCTGCAGCGGACGGCATCGGCCGAAGCCGATGAAGCCTCCCACAGCCGACAGCGTCGCCACAGCCGATAGTGCCGCAGCCGATAGCGTCGCCCACAGCCGGCGTCAACGCTGCCCACGCCGCCGTACGCGCGCACGTACCCGCATGCCCCCAGAGTCAACATTGCTGTCACATCCGCACCTGTGCGCCACATCAGTCGATTCTATCACGCATGTTGCACGCCCACGCTGCCGTACTACACCATGTTGTGCCACGCCGAGTCGTCGCGTCGCCACCACTGTAGCCTCGCCACCCAGTGACAGCTGATTTTGCATGCCCGCGTCAGCCGATTCGACGTGCTGCACTGTGCCGATGTCGGCCACGTCACGCCGTGCGCCCACGTCAACGCCCTCCATTGCATCTGTGCCCTGTGCTCGCCTCAGCCACGCCGCACAGCGCCGAGCCGTCTCGTCGTGTGCGCTGTAGCCACGCCGTTCCATCGTCAGCCGATTCCGCGCACTGTAGCCGCCCGCGCCTATAAAAAGAGGCCCCGGCCTCCCTCTCGCCACACCACACCACCCCAAGCCCCCTCAGCCCCGTTAAGCCCATAGCCGACACCATAGCCAACACCCCCCCTTGCGCTGCTGCGTCGCCAGTGAGCTTATCCCCTTTTTCTCTTAGGTGATTCACCTTGAGTCCAGCTCCTAATGCTTTATTCACGTCCATGCTTTAGCCACAAGTTATTCTTCACGGTTTTGATTTCCAAAGCTATATTTATGTCGAAAATCTTAGATTAAACTCTTTCAAATCCCATTTAACCCTCAGGTTATAGTTTCAACAAAATTCGGGTTTATACCCTGGGATTTTTGTATGCCTAAGACACAAAAGTATTTTCAATTTGGATATTGTCCTCCTATGTTTATTTGTACTTTTGACTCGGTGTTATCCCGGATTTCAAAATGCTATAACTCTTCTCACTCCCTTTCATTTCCAAATTTGGATTTATCAAACCTAACATTATCTAAAACCGCCATAGAACAATAGGAAGTGCTTTATGATTTTTATTTGGTTTTTGTTGGATTTTATTGAATTCTGACCGGATTCAATCTTTTCTCTCGCACGTACGATTAGCGTCCGAGGAAGGCGTTGAGTACAAGGAAGACCCCGTTCAACGAGCGTGCGAGCAAGGCAAGTCATCACTCTCTTTGAACATGTTGATCCTAATTGCGAAATGATTTTGATTTAAACTTCAAATATGCATGCTATACACAAATAATTACCCATGCTTGATATGCCATGCCTTGATATTGTTTACCCTTAGAAATATTCTTTGTAACCCTCGATATGGAATGACCAAAGAAATCTTCGGTAAATGCTTAGCCATGCTGTTCTTAGATTCATGCATACTCATGATTTTATAAAGAGCTTTATGCTTGGGCAACTACCTTAGGGAAGGTAGTTGAGATATGGCATGTGGAGACGTGAGCGCCACATTGCCCCGATCATGATGAACTGAGTTTTTATGAAAACCAAAAAAATGAAAAACCAATGATTTTAGACTGGGGCGGCTGGATGAATTTGGGTGGATTCCGGCAAAGGCAAGTACCTTCCCTGGTCGATTAAGGACCGAGCCAAGAGCCTTATAACCTGGAACGAGCCAGTACAACCGTACTTCTCGAATGGGTATAGACCTAGCAGAGTAGATAGCCAAGCGGAGGCAGTATCCCTGCATAGTGGTTCTTGTGTGGAGATGTGGTTCTGGTTGTTGAGATAAGGCTGCAGCCTATGTGTGAGTAATGAATGAGAATTTGGTGAGTTTTCCCTTACCCCGGGAGCGCCAGAACTCCTCGCACTGCTAGGAAAGGACGGCTAGAGTGCAAGAGGGCTAAAGTTCATGGAGCGGGTACTGCCAAAGTGAGGTTATCGAAAGGCTTTGTCGTGACCGTCGCATGTGGTTGTGACGCAGGCTCATTCGTTGGGTAGTCACGGAGTACAGGTAAAGTGTACATCCACTGCAGTGTGAGTAAATCCATCTATTCGAATAGCCGTGCTCGCGGATAATGAGCGGCGCGACAAGTTTCTCTTGTGGCTAGACTCATAAATTTTGAAATGATGGGTTGGTATGCATAATGATTTTGTGTGCTGGTGGACTCAACTTCTCGAGATGCAAGAAGGGGTAGACTCCCCAAAAAACCATGACGATCCAGAGGCGGGAAGCTATCCTTGGTATCACGATGGATGGTAGACAGAACCGTCGCCGACTTAATATACTCTGGAACTAAAAATTGACTTGGCTAGATGTTAGGCTTGTGAAATGATTTGTGAAAATTGGCTTTGTGCATATAAACCTCAGCCATCCTTTGAATGACCCTATCATGTGCATCATTCCGTGTTGGCTTGCTGAGTACGTTGGGTACTCACCCATACTATACGCACAAATCTCCAGATGAAGGAGACGAGGAAGACCCCTATGCTTACTGTCAGGAGGGCGAAGGAGAAGGAGGCGCCTACTAGGTCTTAGTCCCCGGTCGTTGCCTGTGGCAATCGACATGCCGCTGCCTTTCGTCTGCTATCTTATCTAATCCTTGATTTTGGTTGTATCCGGGCCAGTAGGTCCTACTTGTAATGATATTGCCTTCGGGCCTTTTATTGTAGTATACTTTTGGTGTAAGACTATTCGTGCACTTTGCACCTGATAATACAATACTGTATTCGTGGGTACCAAACTACTCGATCCAGGAAAATGGTACTATGAACACGAATGATTACCGTCCTCAAAAAAACGGGGGTCGACACCGACCGACCGAATAAACTCGTTCGGTCGTTCATTCGTTTGTTCGTTCAGTTGTCCGGTCGTTCGTTCAGACGCTCATTCCGTCGTTCGTTCGGTCGTTACAAGGATTATATAGAATCAACGTACCTCGCCATGCATCCTCCTCTCTTTCTATCCTCTCCTCTCCACTTCCTCTTCTCTCCACCTTATCTCCCTCACATCATCCTCCTCTCTTTCTCTCCTCTCCTCTTATCTTCCTCTCCTCTGCATGATGCCACGAACGATGGAATGACCGAACGACCAAATGACCAAACGAACGAATAAACTCGTTCAGTCGGTCGTTCGTTTGTTCATTCAGTCGTTCGGTCGTTCATTCGGACGTTCGTTCCGTCGTTCGTTCGGTCGTTACAAGGATTATATAGAATCAACGTACCTCGCTATGCATCCTCCTCTCTTTCTCTCCTCTCCTCTCGGCTTCCTCTTCTCTCCACCTTATCTCCCTCACGTCATCCTCCTCTCTTTCTCTCCTCTCCCCTTATCTTCCTCTCCTCTGCACAATAGCACGAACGATTGAACGACCGACCGAACGAACGACCGAACGACCGAACGAATGAATAAACTCATTCGTTCGGTCGTTCGCTTGTTCGTTCGGTCGTTCGGTCAGTTCGTTCGGATGTTTGTTCCATTGTTTGTTCGGTCGTTACAAGGATTATATTGAATAAACTCATACACTCGTTCGGTCGGTCGGTCGGTCGTTCGTTCATTCGTTCGGTCGTGTTCTAACAAAGAGAAACAAAGAGATGAAGGAAAATATAGATGATGTCCGGCACCTTTTTTCCATCTTCTTCTCTTTGTTCATTCTCTATGTTTTTTGTAGGTAGACATACATGATTTAACTGAATAATTGATACATGTATTAACTGAATAATTTTTTCCTTGTCAGAATTCCTTGATTAAGTCCTCGAACTCACAACAATCAAATGGCTGATCGTGAGGACAAACAGTTTCTCCTTCACGAGATCGCCGAGGGTAGCAACCAATATTACATTGAGGAGGGGAACGAGGATCCAAATCAATACCTCAACGAGGAGGGGAATGAGGGGGGAACGAGGAGGGGAACGAGGACACCCCAGCCGTTGGAGAGAAAAGGGCACGCGGGCAACGTGGTGTCAGCAAGCAAATTGAGGGTCGACATGTCATAATGGAAGTAGCACCGGACGATCGACCAAGTGCCCCTGCCGACGCCGCAAGGAAGTTTGTGGCACACAGCGGATGGGTGGTGAGGGATCACGTGCCCATCAGCGTTGTGAACTGGAGGCGATCAAGAACAAGAGGAGATGAGCAGAGCTATCTCGCGAACATAGATAAAGAGATGCTGTGGATGATAATGCTGCAGACGTTCACCATGCCAGACTCCGAACAGGCAAAGGTCAAGGAATGGACGTTAAAGAAGATGGTTGAGCTCTTCAGGAACTATAAGAAGGATACACAAGAAATACATCCTGAAGGGCCAGAACCCAGACTTTGACAAGTTCCCAAAGCTCAGAGATCCCTAGGATTCCTTTCTACAACACAAGACCGGGGAGCAAGCGCAAGCTCTCATTGAAAAGAACAAGGCCAACGCAGCCAAGAGGAAATATGATCACAAGCTTGGGTCGGGCAGCTATCAAAAGGCCATGCAGAAAAGGGAGAAGATGGGAGCCAACTTGAAAGCGCGAGATATCGTTCTGGGCACAGCCAACTGGCCAAAACGATCAAAACATTGGTTCTATGCTCACGGTGGATCACTTAATCCCGCAGATGGATCAGTAATCTTCGGCGCTGAAATCCAAGAAGCTGGTAGAAGGTTAGAAGAAGCGTTGGAGGTCTCTGCCTCGGGCTCGTTCAAGCCCGACAGAGAGAAGGACGAGCTAACGCTTGCACTCCAGAACCCCGAGCATCCGGGATGAACGCGCGGAAAAGGTGTCGTTCCCTGGAAATACGGGTTTCAAGCGGACGTCGACACATATAGGAGCCGCATGAGGACAAAGCGAGAGACGGATGTGAGGTTCACAGAAATGGGGATCCGTCTCTTGCAGATCGATCACATAGTGGACCAAAAGGTGTCCGAAATTATGGCAGTGGAGTGGAGCCACTGGGTTAGCCAACAGCCAGATCCAACAACAACAACTCAACTACAGCAGCAGTGCAGCAGCTGTGCTTCAACGGGAAATGAAGGCGAATTGGGCCCACAAGCTCCAGTGTGTCCCCCATGCCCTGTTGATGATATCACACAGCGAGCACCATGTGAGATGCACATTCCACTCAAGAACATAACAATCAAGGTATGTTAGTAGTTTTATGTTAGTTATTTCCTTGAATAACTTGACAATCAAGGTTCATTACTAATTAATAAGCTATCTTCTCAAACAGGTGGTGTCGGGCATGGCGATTCCAGTAGACCGAGACGGCACCTACCACTGCAGGCCCATTCCACTTGGGTTCTCAAAAGTCAAAATTGAACAGGTGGAACGCGAATACGAAGATCTTGAGCTGGATATCCCCGGAGGAGACGGGGAGACGACACTAGGAGAGACAACTCACGGGATATTTCTTTGGAGGAAGCCCTTCATCATATTTCCCGGGCGAAAAGCGACGCCTTTCGTTCATCCGCCGTCGCTTCCATGTGGACCGTCTCCTCCCCCTCCTTCGCCTCCTCCGCCTCCTGCGTCGCCTCCACAAGCAGCGACTCCTAAACGGCATTCTCCTACTCCCCAGCCTTCTCCGCCTCCTCTGTCGCCACAACGAGCACCGACTCCTAAACGGACTGCCTCTCAGCCTCCTTCGCCTCCTCCGTCGCCTCCTAAGTGCAGAGCTCGAGCCACGCGGTCAATGTCAACCAGTGGACCTAGAAGCAAGAGGCCTAAACTTGACCCGCTCCTGCTAGCCCCAAAGAAAACAACGTACGACATTACTCCCGAGGAGTTGCACAAGGCCGTCCGAGCCAAGGTCAAGGCACATCTCAAGAAGAAGTCTCCTGAGAAGCCTCCTGAAATTGCCTCGGAGATAAAGGCCTTTTTTAAGGAGACGTACCTAACGCCACAGCCTAAACCACAACCGCAACCATAGTCCGACTATGACAGGACTATCAAGAAGGCTTCTAGGAAGGCGCAAACAAAGGGCAAAGATGTACCGCAGCAGGGCATGCAGCCTCAAAAACCCCTGGAGTTCAGCATGATTCCAACTGTTCGAACCGAGTTAAGACAATTTATGGAATCTGCTGGAATATCAATGGACCAATTATCCGGGCGTGCACCCCTCGCGAAGGCTCCGCTGAAGTACAAGTTCAAACTTGGAAAGCCTCTTGTAAAGCCAGATCAAGTTAAACATCTACCTACACAGATCCACCGCTTCCATAGGTGGTACATGCAAGAATCCAGCAGAGGTACAGAGATGGTCGTGGGCAAATACTCACTCGACTATTTCTTCGATGGAGGTGACAAATTCTCTATCCGATTCAATGACATATTTGACCTGTACCAGTTGGATGCCCTCGACGTCTCTCTTCTAGCCACATGGGTTTTGTAAGTATTGTTCAGTTATATTTATTTCGTTCCTTAGCTCCTTGTATTTAGCTGACTAAAATTCTTTTAACCGTTGTAGAATGGCGATCCAGTATTGCAACAAGCAAGCATCTCCCAAACATGGATTCATGGACCCACGAAAAATCAACACTACGATGGTTGATCAATATCCGGAGCAAACAGAGGATAACATATACAATGTGTTGGTGCAGCACCACTACAAGACGTTTATCCTTCTGCCCTACAACACAACGTGAGTTTTTTCTTCCTTCCATACCAATTTCAATCCTGTGCATACATAAAGTTTCATATGTGCCATCTCACGCAATTTGCAGATTCCACTGGGCTCTATTCGTAATTGACATGGATCACTCGCGGATCCATGTCTTTGACTCAATGGATAAACAGAGTCCACGTACGCAAAGATCTTTGAACTGTTAAACAGGTAATGCCATCTTACTTGCTATTGCATATATGCAGTTCTCGGATAATTACTAGCTATCTTTCAACTGCACGTAGGGCATGGGCACGGCTCCGGGTGAATGTTCGCGGAAATTGGAAAGATAAGCTCACTATGAGTATGAACTTTCCAGCGAGTAACATGCTCCAAAGTTGTATTGAATCATTAATTTGTTCTTGTTGACGAGAAATTTCTCTCACGCGCTGGCCTGGGAGATCTGCTTAACTCCAGTGCATGTCCTTCTGGGCTACCTATGCTGTTCAAGGCGTGCCATCTGGTTTGATCTGTTAACCAACAATAAAAATAGAGATATATGTGTTAAGTATTAAGTTAGATCCTACTGGATCGGCTACAGGAGTCAATTTACATATATATGTTATTCCGAAGTGTATTTAAACCAAGTGACTAGAATAGATCGGCTGTTGCCGAGACAGTATTAGTCACTTAATCAAATATACAACAGAATAATAAATATATGCTTTATCGATCTTAGCCGATGTCATAAGTCCAACCATGAATCGGCTAATACTCCAATTTGTCTTATGGAAAGATATTGATCTGAGCAAAATGCGATAAAACTAGATCAATCGGCTGTCGGCTATAGCTGACAAACTAATTCCGGCTTAGGGCATTTAACTAGAGCAAGATCTTAATATAAGAGGCGGTTTTAATAATCCTAATAACAAATATCGAAAGAACATTAAAACAGATAAGGCCGGCTGAAACCCCGGCACTGTCTCTAAGCCAAATACATCTAGCCGAACAGATCATGAATGCTCTAAAAACAACTTAATAGTTCAACACTGATGCAGCATTAAGTATAAAAAGTACAGCCAGATCTACTATAGCTGATGTAAATACCTCGAAACGGTGGATACCGCATATAGTCTTGGCAACCTTTAGATCTAGCTCTATTGGCTGCCGATTCCTGACAGAAACGAGCCGATGTCGAGACAGATCTAAACATTGTTCTAGATTATATGCGATATATGATAACTAGCACAGCATAAATCATCGAATTTAGAGTGTCATAACGATGGAAGCACAAAATTCGACGAGATACACCACCAATGACAAAATTTTACCTGAACATGGGGATCGAAACGACGCAGCCCAAAGCCGGATCAGTTGTTCGTCTGAAGAAAAAAGGAGGCAATGCGCAGAAGGTTGTATTGATTGTGATTGTTCTATTTACAGGTATTTATACCCAAGTATAAAAAAAACCGCGCTAAACATGACTGCAACTAACCACTATATCTATGCGACAAAAGCGTGTGAAGCAATCCTCTGCCGCCTTTACAATAGGGTTTTCTCTAAACAAATCTCTAATTTACATACATTTGCCGTTGCAGGGCTTTATCCCTAAATGGCAATATCTCTAACGCGCCATTTGGAAACTGAATCTTCTATTTTATCTCCAAACATCTGCATCAGAAACAGCTTCAACTTCTCTGAACTTGGAATCAGCTATCGGCTGTTCCTGTCCGATTCAATCTTAGCCGACTGGCTTCGTAGCCGATCGTATCTCAGCCGACCCGGCCTCTGTTTCTCCGTCAAACCAGCCATTCCGATTCTGCTTCAAAATCAGCTAGGACTTAGGGATTTGGTTACCAAATTTAGCTGTTAACACATGCCCCCCAAGTCCGTGATATGAAATGTTGCGGATCTGTTGCCCTTTCGAGTTCCTGCTCTTTTCTGACCTAAACCATTTCGGCTGCCAAAAATATCCTTTAAATAATCCTTTCCCCTTACTGAAGCAGCCATGCTTTCATTTTCACTCTCGAGTACTCCGCAACAAAATCCCCTTTCTCTCTCCTCCGGCGACTCACGGCGCACTTGGCGAATCCCGCGACTCCGGCGACCGAAGCCAAAACCAGCTCCGTGAGCCCCAAGCGGCGGCGATCTCCTCCGATGGCATCCTCAAGCACTCTCGCCGGCAGCATCGGAGCAGCAAGAATACTCCGAGGTAAGGCCGATCGGCTCGATCCCCTTTTCGCCTCCTTGCAATCTGACCTTGCATCGTGACTCCCGCAACTCGCCGTTCTTCCTCGTTATAATTTCTTTATTTCTTCATATCATGAAGCACCTAGCCCACCAGTTCGCCGTTCCTCACCTAGTCCACAAAAATCATTACCTCCTATGGCCAATCGGTAATCCGGACCCAAGCGAGTTGATCAACGCCGAAACTGACCGGGTTTCATCCGATTCTCAAACCCTAGACTGCCGAATTGGAGCAGCGCTTTTAAGTCAAGGCCCTCAACGGACAAGAATTGGCCGGCATGGTATCTCAGAATGTCGGCTAGGAAAATGACACATTGGGCTGAACTCAGTATTGACCAATGCCTAGATTTAACAATAGCCGACATGTCGAAGAATGAATCGATGCTATCGGCCGCCCACTCCTTCTGGTTAGATAGCCTCAACGCCTCCTATTCAGGCAAGAGCCGATGACGCCAACTTTGATGGACGTCGTGATGCTGACCGGTTTGGACATCACCTCAACGGTCCGGCCGAGCGACCTCCAACGCAAGAACAGCCACATTTTCAAAAGAAAGAGCATCAGCGGCTGGAGCGGCTACATCAGCATGAACATGCGCGACGGGCCAATCTCGGAAAGGGAGCACACCGCCTTCCTGATGATGTGGCTCGAGAAGTTCCTGTCCTGCGAATCCAGCTGCGGGCCAACGACAAACTGGCATCACGTAGCCATAGCGCTCGTGGAGAAGCAGAAAATTCCCCTGGGATCGGCTTCGGCTCGGCTGGCGTCAAGGAAGTCCGTCGGCACTGGCGGCCCATGGTGGCTACTTCAATTATGGATGAACTTACACATGTACAAGATAGCCGACCAGCCTGCTCCTCCCCAAGCTAACTTCCCACTGATTGAGCCAAGGATCGTGGGTGATGAAGAGCATACAACTCGTTGGCCGACGTCATATGGCAAATCGGCCACGACATATCCGGGCTCAAGGCCGACACCACGAGTTCTCGGAATGGTTCGAGCGGCCGTACGACGGCTTCGCAGCCACCTCCGTAACTGGTTCGAGCTACCAGAAGCCTTTGGTCTGGACGAGCTGGATTCAGAAGAAAACCCAGAGCCGAGGGAAGTCTTCGTCACCGCCATCTCCCTGTGCATCCTGCTGGTCGGCATCCACCAGGGCCGAAACGTGGTGAAGTCGTACGAGTTCTACCATCCGATAGTGGCAGCACGGCAAATCGGCTGGAGCCAATTACCGATCGGGTTGTGGTTCACCGACAGGATCCAGCCTAGGGGCCGCGTCGAAGGAGCTGTAATGATGCTTCTGCCACCGCAGCCTTCCGATTCCCCCACTTGGCCAAGTCGGTCGAATCATCTTGGCACGAAGCAAATCAACAGTCTTCACCAGCTGGTGGCGCGAAGCAAATCAACATATTTTCCATCAGTCGGCCGGTATGTACCTGACGTTGATCAACCGAGATCGCATCCCATCGTAAGCACTTTTCCCTTTAAATCTTGTCCACTTTGTCGCTCTCATTTGCATCGCCGGCTAATCTTGTCTTTTCTTGTTTGCAAATAGTTGACGACTCCCCTCCCCCAGTTAGCCGAAGTGGAGTAGTGATCCAGTATGTGCTCGGCATTTTTTCGGACGGGTGCGGGCTGGCGCCATCGCCCATCGGCTTCAACACGCCGAAAGTCGGCACTCTACTTTACGGGCAAACCCGCCAGCCGGTTCAGCGGACGAAGAGGGCTAAGCCGTCAGCTGCCGCCACGTCGGTTGCTGAGTCAAAGAAAAAGGCCGCCAAGAGGGCAAAGCGGGCTGCAGCCGATGACGACCTGCCGCCGATTGACCCGGACGTCGAGGCCTACCTCAACGAAGAAGTGGAGGACGAAGAAGTTACCGACGCCGTCGACGAAGCCGTAGCCGATTCGAATTCGGACAAGTATGCTGCTACCCCGTCGGCTGACGAAAGCGAAATCCAAAAGACGCCAAGCCCTTCGAAACGCCCCGTCTGGATGACCACGATAAGTGATTTCAACTCTTTGGCCTTCTTCAAAATTACTTGCACTCGCTCATATGCTTCTAAATCAGCAGAGAACCAAGCGTGTGACCAGGAAGCCGCGAGTCGTCTCGCAGACGGTAAGCTCTTATCTCCCAATTCCCTTTCACATTGTTAGCCGATTTTAACTAACCCCACTTGCAGCCGCCACGCGCACCAACTCCTGCCCCATAACATCAAGTGAACATACTGAATCGGCTGCGGGCAGCGGCAATGATGCCGATGAGGAGGCCACATCGGCCGCGGGTGGCAAGCCGGCTGAAGTGGTTGCCTTCGTTCCGATGTCCACGGCAAGTCGACTGAGCTCTGTAATCGGCTCCATTAATTTAGCAGTTTTCCTTTTAATGACCATCTCCTCTTCATAGAACATAGCTGATATTCTTAACTTCGACCTGTCGGAGTTCGAGGACCCTAGCAAGGACGGCGAGAAGGCGCTGGTGCCGTTGGATGCAGATCTGAAGGCCGATCTAGCCAACATCGGCAATCGTCTGGAGGCCTCGCTTGACGTGCTGGTAGCCGACAGCGGCTCAATCCGTGCGCGCTTCAAACAAATCCAAGGCCAGTTGCCAGAGGCGATAGCCGACGCCATTGTGCTGGCGACTTTCTTGGAGGCGTACCAACTCAAATACGAGCGGGCTCAGCAGCGGATAGCCGACCGCCGAGAAAACCAAATGCTACCGGCAACCATCCAAACCAACAAAGAAAACATCGAGGCACAGAAAGCCACATTCGACCGCCTGAAGACCGAACCAACCACCAAGCTCGAGGGACTTCTCACGTGCCAAGATCAACTGATGGCCGATCTCGTTCAAGTCACGAACGAAATCGACATCCACAAGGAGTACATGGCCGCCTGTCTGCGAAATCGACGCCCAACGTCAAAGTATTACGGCGGCCGTGGCTCACCTCAAGGGCTCGGTGAAAGGGATTCGGCCGTGACCGGGTCTGAAGCCGATGATGCCAAGACCATAGAGGAAGTAGACCAAATTAGGCGGAAGGCACTATCGGCTATAGCCAATTTCTTGAAGAACTAAAATCCATTCCTTGTAATATTTTTGTGATTCTGAAATCGGTTGTCACTTTTGTGAATGTCGGTCTAACTTTTGTAATCGGCTTCAGCCTCGCCAATGTTACGACTCGTCAATTCCTGGAATTATGCTTGCAAGTGAAATCGGCTCTGATCTTACGCGTTACATCATGCTTGCCGATTATAAAATCTTTTATGTTGACCGCCGATGACGACGCTCGAAAAACATTTGATCCCTATAATAACACTGATTACGAAGCCCGAAAATTTATTAACACCCACCTTTCTGTAATCACCTCGAATATTGTGTGTGTACATGCCCCCCTAATTTTGTTGATGTCTTCGACGTCGACAAAATTATGAACTCAATTGTGCCGTTACGATCGGCAATCCGCAGCCGAACGTCGAAAATTGAGCAGCCGGTTGAGCTGAACGGGCCTTGGGACGAACCAAGTTGGACTAGTGATCGGGCGGCTTCTGTGTTCGCCCTCGAGGCACTCGCTGCAAGCCGGGAAATTCTCTAGCGTTGGCAGCCTCATCCCAATCTCCCAGCAGTGCCTGAAAAATTCGCAATGCCAATGAGGATCGGCACCACTGTGGTTCTCGTCGTACCAGCAGCCTCGTGTTTGTGGCTCTTGTCGATAAAACCTTTCGAACCGGGCCTCCTCCCGCCACGATTGCTGTTGGGGGTGGCGGCGGCTGCTCGTGTTGATCGGCCATCGATCAGCCAATCGGGCAACGGGGCGCACCATGTTGATCGGCGCTGCTTGGCTTCTAGTCGGCTCACCTTCTGCATTGACCCCTTTCAATGTTTTGGCTAAGTTGTACGTTATTCTGCGCTGCCGATCAGCTTGCCTAGGGTCGGTTTGAACCATATTGATTGGGAAGGGGTGTTCATCTACCTTCATCAGCCGATTGGAATCGGCGAACTTGAGTTTCCCGGCTTCTATTGTCGACTGGATCTGTTGTCTGAAGACTTTACAATCGTTAGTGGCATGAGATGTGGAGTTATGCCACTTGCAATATTTTTTCTTCTTGAGTTCTTCGGCCGATGGGATCACGTGGTTCTCAGGAAGCTAGATCTGTTTTTCCTTGAGCAATAAGTCAAAAATCCTGTCAGCCTTGGTGATGTTGAAGTCATATCTCTCTTCTTTGGCCATCTTCAGTTGCCACTGGCGTCGGCTTTTTTGTTCTTGGCCCATTCGGCTACTGCCACCTCTGCGTCATCGTTGTTGGAATCGGAGTCTGACTCAACGACGACTTGAGTTATGTTCTTGACGGCCTTCCTGGTGTCTTGAAATCTTTGTTCATGGGCCGTCGCCTTCTGTGCTAGATGTGCCAGGCTGTCGAAGTCCTGAGCAGAGAAACGTTCACGGATCGGTGCGATAAGGCCATGGAAGGCCAGAGCGGCTAGCTAGGCATCCGACAGCACCAGGCGGTAGCATCGGTTCCTCATCTCTCTGAAGCGTTGGATGTATTCTTGAACTGACTCGTTGTGCTTCTGCCTGATAATGGTGAGGTCCGACAACTTCATTTCATGGTTGCCGAAGTAGAAGTAGCTATGAAATTGTTTTTTGAGATTGGCCCAGCTCTGAATTGAATTGTAAGGCAATGAAGAGAACCAGGTGAAAGCCGATCCCGAGAGTGACAAAGGGAACAACCAGACTCTCAAGGCGTCTGTAGCCGATGCTTCGCCGCACTACGCCAGGAATCGGCTGACATGCTCGTAGGTCGAAACATTGTCTTGCCCTGAGAACTTTGAAAAATCTGGGATCTTGTATCGGTTGGGCAATGGAATCCGCTCAAAATGCTCTGGATAAGGATACCGATACATGTTTCCTAAGTACTGTGGATTGAGGCCGAATTGATCGCGCATGACGTCTGCAATCAAATCGGCCCAAGTCTGGTTGTCCTGCTGTATCGGCTCATATGGATCATATGGTGCGGGTGCTTGCCGATGCAGTGGTCGTGGCGTCTGAGGCATGTAGTGATGGTCTTGATGGCCTCCTTGATACTGGTAGTGGAGCGGATGATCAGCGGGAGGTGGCCGATTTGCCGATGGTGGCGTTGGTGGGCCCGGGAATAGTTGTCGGCCTCCGGCGTTGTACTGTCTGTCTAGACCAATCTGGGCAACCGGCTCTAACTGCCGATTGTCGTCGAACATGTTGGCGATCTGATCGTGGGGCAGCGGTTGTTGTCAGCTTAGCATAGTGATCACTGGTCTAGCAGCCGATCCGACGAATTCGGCTGATTGAGGACCCCTCCTGGAGGCCCTGGTTGTGCTGGCAATGCAATCGGCCGATTCTGGGTGGGCAACGTCCTGTAACCAGGAAACTGGCCGTCCGTGAAGTATGTCGGCCCCCGCTGTAGTTGGTCGGCTATCTTGGCGTCGACCACAGTAGCAATCATGTTGTTAAGGGTGTTGACGAGGATGCTACTTTGGTTGACCAGCGCGTGGTGGACGGCCGAATCGATCCGGTCTTGTAAAGTATGCAGGGCCGAATCGTCCTGTTTCTGAATTGGCTCCTCCATCTTCTGTTTGCCCTTTGATCCGCTGGAGGAGGATGCCTTGAGCTCGTCTATGCTGAATTTGTACTTTTGATGTACTGCCCTGGATCTTGTTTGGGCGAAAGACTGTAGGTAGTTGGCCTGGAGCTCTTCTACCATCTTTTTGTAATCGTCTTGCTGTTCAGCCAATAGTTGCTCCATCTTCAAAGGCACGACGTTGTCCTGAGAAATGCTGGGGCTCTTGGAGTCGACCATCTTGTCGGCTGCGTCGATGCGTCCTAGCCGAGTTGACAAAGAATGTCCCACTAGGCATGCCAAGAGGCGTCTTGACAAGAAATTTCTCTCATGCGCTGGCCTAGCAGATCTGCTTAACTCCAGTGCAGGTCCTTCTGGGCTACCTATGCTGTTCAAGGCATGCCAGTTGGTTTGGTCTGTTAACCAACAAGAAAAATAGAGATATATGCGTTAAGTATTAAGTTAGATCCTACTGGATCAGCTACAGGAGTCAATTTACATATATATGCTATTCCGAAGTGTATTTAAACCAAGTGACTAGAATAGATCTACATGCTTGAGACAAGATTAGTCACTTAATCAAATATACAAAGAATAATAAATATATGCTTTAACGATCTTAGCCGATGTAATAAGTCCAACCATGAATCGGCTAATACTCTGATTTGTCTTATGGAAAGATATTGATCTGAGCTAAATGTGCTAAACCTAGATTAGTCGGCTGTAGCTGACAAACTGATTCCGGCTTAGGACATTTAACTAGAGCAAGATCTTAATATAAGAGGTGGTTTTAATAATCCTGATAACAAATATCGAAAGAACATTAAAACAGATAAGGCCGGCTGAAACCCCGGCACTGTCTCTAAGCCAAATACATCTAGCCGAACAGATCATGAATGCTCTAAAAACAACTTAATAGTTCAACACTGATGCAGCATTAAGTATAAAAAGAACAACCAGATCTACTATAGCTGATGTAAATACCTCGAAACGGTGGATACCGCATATAATCCTAGCAACCTTTAGATCTAGCTCTATCGGCTGCCGATTCCTGCCAGAAACGAGCCGATGTCGAGACAGATCTAAACATTGTTCTAGATTATATGCGATATATGATAACTAGCATAGCATAAATCATCAAATTTAGAGTGTCATAACGATGGAAGCATTAAATTCGACGAGATACACCACTAATGACAAATATTTACCTGAACTTGGGGATCGAAACGATGTAGCCCGAAGCCGGATCAGTTGTTCGTCTGAAGAAAAAAGGAGGCGATGCGCCAAAGGTTGTATTGATTGTGATTGTTCTATTTACAGGGGTCTCAGGTCCTATTTATACCCAAGTATAACAAAGACCGTGCTAAACAGGACTGCAACTAACCACTATATCTATGCGACAAAAGCGCGTGAAGCAATCCTCTGCCGCCTTTATAATAGGGTTATCTCTAAACAAATCTCTAATTTACATACATTTGTCGTTGCAGGGCTTTATCCCTAAATGGCAATATCTCTAACGCGCCATTTGGAAACCGAATCTTCTATTTTATCTCCAAACATCTGCATCAGAAATAGCTTCAACTTCTCTAAACTTGGAATCGGCTATCGGTTGTTCCTATCCGATTCAATCTTAGTCGATCAAGCCGTAGCCGATCGTATCTCGCCGACCGGCCTTTGTTTCTCCGTCAAACCAGCCGATCTGATTCTGCTTCAAACTCAGCGAGGACTTAGGGATTTGGTTACCAAATTTAGCTGTTAACAGTTCTAAAATATGAAATGTATATTCAATCTGTCGTCATTTCTCCTTTAGTGTGCAAAACAGGCGCAGGGGACCAACTTATGCGGCTACTACGTCTGCGAATACATTCACCGCTTTGTTACCGAAGTGACAAGTCTCAACGATATAGATATACGTATAACATTCATTCATACATTATGTCTCGATTTCTTATTCATTTCATGTATTTATTTCTCTATTATTCAAATTAATGACAGCTTATGCAAGCAAGAGACAACCTCCCCCACACGACTTTCATACAAGCTGCTCAAGAAGAATTGATGGGATTTATAAACGAGATCATTGATCCCATGGGAGAGTTGTACTTTAGTTTGAGTAACTTTACCACTGGATCCACAAAGTAGACATTTTTTATAACATACGAAATATATGTGGATATTGTATGTGTGTACATATTTTGGTAATATATGTATATAGTTCCTTTATTAAGTTCATTTATATGTGTGTAAAATATATATTTATACATATAAGTATGTTGCATACATATGTATAAATATATATGTGTGTAAAATATGTATGCATAATATATAATTAACAAGCTAGCAGCTAGTAGGAAAAAAATTTAAAAAAAATAAAAAAACCTTTAGTCCCGTGTCACACCCCGAGTTTTGCCCTAAATTGTTTAAATAATCTACCCTAAAAATAATCTAATTTCTGGAATTAATCTGGAGCCAACCAGTAATTTTAAAATGCAATCAATAAATGAAAATGACATGGTAGGATTTTTCTTGAATTCTGCATGTCAAAATGCGCTAACAGGATTTTTACTGGAATTTTTAGAGCACTCTAAGTATTTTTAATAAAATAAATAAGAAATAGGCAATTTAATTAAGCCCCCAAAATCCTTTTTCTCCTTTTTCTTTTTTTTTCGTACCGCCGTACGGTTTTTCAAGCTCCTCCTCCGAGTTGGGCCGTCGCCGGCCTTTTTCCCGGCCGAGCCGCCGCGCGCGCTCCGTTCCCTTCGGTCGTGGGCCGAAGCCCACGACGCGGGCCGCGCGCGCAAGTCCGCAAACCGTCCTTCGCCCGCGGGCCACCGACGTGGGCCCCGCCCGTCGGTCTCCGTCCCCGCGCCCGGCCGGCCTAGCCGCCACCCCGCCATGTGCGCCGCCGCTCCACTCCGCTCCCGCGTGAGCCCGTGCCACGCCGACCCATGCCGGCCCGATCTCGCGCCGCCGCATCCATCCCCGCGCCTATCGCGTTCAAAGGAAACCCTATCCGCCCGGATTTCGCCCGCCGTTTCTCTCTCTCTCTCCGAGTCCGTAACCAATGGCGACGAATCCGCGCCTATCCCGTGCACCTTTCGATCTCTTTGCGCCTCTATAAAGTCCCCCGCCGCCGCCGTGTGTTTCCCTTTGTCTCTCTCGTGCGTTAGCCCTAAAACCGTCGCCGCCATCGTCGTCTTCTCCAACTCCGGTGAGTACACCGCCGCTTCCTTTCTCTCCGGTTTTCCGTGCGGTCTCTCGAACCGTTGCCCCGAATCGCATCGCCCTCCGCCGTCGTTTCCCGCGCCCGCATCGCCCTCTCGTCGCGTTAGTGATATGCCCTAGAGGCAACATGGAGATGTTGGATATCACGTCAATGTTTATGTATTTATGAATAAAGTGTTATTCGTTCCATGAAATAGACATCTTGTATTGATCAATAAGTACGTGACTTATTTATGAGACTCGGTATGTATGAATCTATTTCTAAACGATCCTCGATCATATGTCATATTGTTGGAACAAATATGATTCTAAGATCGGCGTGTTTATTGATTGATGATCATGTCTCATAAATCATGGGTATGGAGATACCAAATCAATAAACATGGACATATGTGTTAGAGAACACATTGTTGGATAGACCCACCATGAGACACTACGGGAATTAATGTGCCATTAGTTGGTCTCAGGTAGTGTTGGTACAAAGTCCTTAGACCGAGATCACCATGGATTCCAACATGTGTAGTAGCCTACTTTGGGACTACCAAACGCTATTCCGTAATCGGGTAGTTATAAAGGTAGTTTTCGGGTTTGCTATGAAACATGGAGTGGGATGTGAGTGATCAAGATGGAATTTGCCCCTCCTTTGGAGAGATATCTCTGGGCCCTCGAGGTAATGGATTATGGAAATGCATGGCCATGCTAAGTTGATTGAGGAGTCAATCAACGTATGATAATCCAATACGGTTCGAGTGAATGGTTAAGCTATTGAAGGGATGGCACACATCTTGCCTATAGCTTAACCGGTATCGTGAGGCAAAGGGATTTGTGTACACATTACAGGTTGAGCCGATATTATTCTTGTATACTATGGTGTCAATATGTGCCGCTAGGCGCCGCATTGTTGTGTCGGCTGAGTTGGACTCGAGCCGACGGTCGGCTAAGTTAGAAACTATAGCCGAAACCGAGTATACCGAACCTGCTGTGGTCGCACGCTTAAGGGGATAAGAACAGCATTCGAGTTGGACTCGGATATGGCTCGATCGGATAGGGGTCCGATCGGATAGAGTCCTATAGGCTTACGACGTATGGGCGGCCAACTCTATGAGATACGGATGAGATCCAGTTCAAAAATAGAGTCCCGATCGGCCACTAGTCCTAGTCGGCCAACTCTATATAAAGGAGGGAGGGGTGGAGAGCTGCGACACGTCAATTGTATCGCGTGCAAGTAAGTCGTCGAGATCAATCTCACGAAACCCTCCCCACTTTCGAGCCAAACCCTAGCCTTGCATCACGTGCTAGCACACGGGTGTTCGGTGTTCGTCCCGGACGTGTGGATACCGGTAGAGGCGCGCCGCTACGTTGCGCGCCGTTGATCGGCTTGGATCGGCTGCAATCGGAGCGATCGGCGTGGTGGAATCGGCTGCGGTCGGGCGCATCGGAGCGAGGCGTGAGAACGTGGCCGGACGACTCGAATCGGCGATTGGCGAATCGGCCGTCTCCGGAATCGGCTACATTGTTCCGGATCGGATTGCCCCGATTGGCTATTCCGCTGCACTATTCCGGTAACGATCTATCGGCCCTTACTTGCAAGTGTTCTGGTTTGCGCACTCTACTAGCATCCGCGTAAATCGATAACTTGCTTATCTATCGGCCCAAGTTTTTGCAAGTGTTAGATCAATCGGTTTTACGGGTTTGAGGAGAGTTCATGGTAATTGCGGATAAAAGTTCGAGATAGCGTTCCTTGATAGTGTATCGGAACGGTATAATGTGATTATGCCGAAGCTATCTCGTAGCATCTTGTTAGCGCCTCGCGCCTACGCAAACCATCTCCTTGATAGTCGCACCCTTATAGGTCGTCTCGATGCCGTTTCTGCGATATGTAGAAAACGTTTCTACGCCTAACTCGTTTTGCGAGAGAATGCTTTGAGATGGTATGGCCCTATTGTATGTATGAGATGTATGAGATGCATGTGATGCATGTAATATTCTTTCATATGTGCAATCCCGTAATATTCTTTCATACGTGCAATGCTTGTAATATTCTTTCACGACTGCGAGTCGATGTAATCTTCAATTAGAGCTTCTATAGTAGTAGCTTAGTTTGAAGAAATCAAGCATCATGCACATTGAAAGATGGTGCGAAGATGGAGATCCTCGGCGCCGACATGGAGATGGAGATCACCATGTGAAGGGGGCCATACTATTTCATTATATGCTATTCTACCTGTTTTCATATGTGATATGTATGTTTGATAGGATAGCATCCTCACAAAATTAAGTAGTAATGATGCCCTTCCAAATGTTGCACCCGTCACCGTTATGCTCGTCAATGGTGGGTCCGCAAAGCGAGTGCCATTCTCTATCATAACACGAGGGGGTATATGTCGGACATATCCGGCAGAGCATTTGGTTTACTTAACAAGGCTATCAAAACAGCTTTTGGGCCTTGGGGCATAGGTTGGGGCCGGGCATGGAGATTCCACACCAACAACAAGAGTCACATAGAGATGTGATTAGCAAGGAGTTGCTTACGATGTTATTAATATTCTAGCAGTGATGCCAAAGCTCACTAGAAAATTAATTAACATGTGGATCTTGACCCAATACGTAACCTAGAGGGAAGGTGGAAAATACGTAATGGGAGTCTAATGTTAAATTGTTTAACAATAGACATAGCATAAACATTGTGCTAAACTTTGCTTTTTCTCGTTGTAGAATAAATGGCGGCTAATACTACACCCGGTACCTTTAATTTGTGATCTATTCTCGAAAAGGAAAAATTAAATGGAACAAACTTTATGGATTGGTATCGCAACTTGAGAATTGTTCTCAAGCAAGAGCGTAAGGAGTACGTTCTTGAAGTACCCTATCCCGAGGATTTGCCTAATAACGCCACCGCAATCGCACGGAGGGCTTATGAGAAGCACACTAATGATGCCCTAGATATAAGTCTGTCTCATGCTAGCTACAATGTCCCCGAGCTTCGAAGCAATATGAGAGCAGCGATGCTCACACTATTATTCGGGGCTGCGTGGCATGTTTGAGAACCAAGCTCGGGCCGAGAGGTTCAACACCTCAAAGTCCTTGTTTGCGTGCAGTGCTTGTTGAGGGGAATCCCGTCGATCCGCATGTGATAAAGATGATTGGCTATATCGAGAGTCCGGAAAACTAGGTTTTCCTTAGCCAAGAGTTGGCTCGATGTGATTCTCCGGGTCGCTCCCTCCCGAGCTTCGAGCCATTCATATTGAATTATCACATGAACAATATGGATAGAACCTTGGCTGAATTGCATGGGATGCTTAAGACACCGAGGAGAGTATCCGAAGAATGGTCATCATGTGATGATGATGCAGAAGGCTAAGCGCAAACCACCTGTCAAGAAACTTTGCACCAAGAGGAAGTTAACTCCGATGAGATCGCGAGTGCCTCCAATGCAAAGAAGGGCAAGAAGGGTCGGCGACATCGGATGCCGTTTGCTTCTATTGCAAGGAGACAAAGCCATTGGAAGAGGAACTGCAAGAAGTACATGGAGGATCTCAAAAAGAAGCAAAGTACGACTTACGCTTCAGGTATTAATGTTATAGACATTAATCTTGCTACTTCACCTACTCGACTCTTGGGTATTTGATATCGGATCAAGTAGCTCATATTTGCAAATCGTTGCGGGGAATGAGAAGAAGTAGAGGATTGAGAAGGGCGAGGTGAACTGCGCGTCGGCAATGGAGCAAGCGTTGCTACGATTCTTGCGTCGGCGCACGTACCACTTCATCTACCTTCAGATTAGTTTTGGAATTGAATAATTGTTATTGTGTTCCAACACTATGTCAAAACGTTATTTCCGCTTCATGTTTGCAAGCGGAAGGATATGATTTTAGATCAATGGACAATGGTTGTTCAATATATCTCGAGAGATATGTTCTATTTTCATGCTCCATTGGTGAATGGATTATACGTTTTGAATCTTGAAGCGTCTCCCATCTATAACATTAATACGAAAAGGCAACTCTCTAATGATATAAACCCCACGTTTATCGGCATTGTCGCTTAGGCCATATAAATAAGAAACGCATGGAGAAGCTCCATAAGGATGGA
This sequence comes from Oryza australiensis, assembly GCA_019925245.2. NCBI lineage: Eukaryota > Viridiplantae > Streptophyta > Magnoliopsida > Poales > Poaceae > Oryza > Oryza australiensis. Next base: position 966,352 of record JAIFGZ020000072.1, read on the forward strand.
TTGCTTCACTCTTTTGATTTTGAATCATTTGAGACATATGAGTCTTGTTTACTTGGTAAGATGACAAAGGCACCTTTCACGGGACATAGTGAGAGAGCAAGTGACTTATTGGCACTGCGTACATGATGTATGTGGACCAATGAGCTCAACGGCGAGAGGTGGTTATCGATTACTTCACATTACCTTTACCAGATGACTTTAGTAGATATGGTTATATCTACTTAATGAGGCATAAGTCCGAATCCTTTGAAAAGTTCAAAGAATTCCGAATGAAGTCTGAGAATCATTTAGGGAAAACAATCAAGTTCCTACGATCGGATCGTGGAGGAGAATACTTGAGCCAAGAGTTTGGTAATCATCCGAAAGATTGTGGAATTGTTCCACGAGTTGACTCCGCCAGGAACTCCACAATGGAATGGGGTGTCCGAGACGGAGAAATCGCACCTTGTTGGACATGGTGCGGTCGATGATGAGCCAAAGTGATCTTCCGTTATCCTTCTCGGGGATATGCTCTTGAAACAGCTATGCTCACACTAAATAGAGTTCCATCTAAGTCGGTTGAAAGACACCATATGAGATATGGACGGGGGCAACCCCTAGTTTGTCTTTTCTCAAAATTTGGGGATGCGAAGCTTATGTAAAAACGTTTACGTCGACAAGCTCACACCCAAATCGGCAAGTGCTTCTTTGTGGGATATCCTAAGGAAACTAAGGGATATTACTTTTATAATCGGGAACAAGGCAAAGTGTTTGTTGCCCGACACGGTGTCTTCTTGGAGAAAGAGTTTCTTTCAAGAAGGGTTAGTGGGAGCAGGGTGCATCTTGAAGAAGTTCAAGAAACACCAGAAAATGTTTCAGCGACCACAGAACCACAACAGGAGGAGCAAAGTGTTGCGCCACCAGTTGTAGATACACCAGCCCCACGGAGGTCTGAAAGATCACGTCGTGCGCCTGACAGGTACACAGGTGCGGAACAACGTGATATATTGTTGTTGGACAACGATGAACCTAAGACCTATGAGGAAGCGATGGTGGGACCCGATTCCAACAAGTGGCTTGGAGCCATGAAATCCGAAATAGAATCCATGTACGACAATCAAGTTTGGAACTTGGTTGATCCACCTGATGGTGTCAAAACCATTGAGTGTAAATGGGTTTTTAAGAAAAGGCCGATATGGATGGAAATGTTCACATCTATAAGGCGCGATTGGTGGCGAAAGGTTTTAAATGATTCAAGGAGTTGATTATGATGAAACCTTCTCGCCCGTCGCAATGCTTAAATCTATTCGGATTATCCTAGCGATTGCTGCATATTTCGATTATGAGATATGGCAGATGGATGTCAAAACGGCTTTCCTAAATGGAAACCTAAGCGAGGATGTATACATGATACAACCTCAGGTTTTGTCGATCCAGAATCGCATGGAAAGATATGCAAGCTACGAAATCCATTTATGGATTGAAGCAAGCATCTCGGAGTTGGAATATTCGTTTTGATGAAGTAATCAAAGGGTTTGGTTTCATCAAAAATGAAGAAGAGGCCTGTGTTTACAAAA